>CM027578.2:12639867-12934277 GCA_015852605.2 Populus deltoides
ATGCCTTTTCCATGAAGAGGATGAGGAATCGATATTCGATGATAATGAGGTCTGGTCGAGCCAGGCTGGATGGATGGTTCGAAAGGGCCACAACTTTCGATCCGACCGTTAGATCGCGATCAAACTTTTACTGGAGTTTCTAGATGCCCTTTTCCATGGAGAGGATGAGGAATCGATATTCGGTGATGATGAGGTCTGGTCGAGACAGGCTCGATGGACGGATCGAAATGGCATAACTTTTGATCCTACCGTTGGATCGCAATCAATCTTTTACTGGAGTTTCCAGATGCCTTTTTGTGAGGAGTGGATAAGGGATCGATACTCGGTGATGATGAGGTCTGGTCGAGCCAGGCTTGATGGACGGTTCGAAAGGCCATAACTTTCGATACGCCGTTGGATCGTGATCAAACTTTCACTAGAGTTTCCGGATGCCCTCTTCCATGGAGTGGATGAGGAATCGATATTCGGTGATGATGAGGTCTGGTGGAGCCAGGCTGGATGGACGGTTCGAAAGGGCCATAACTTTCAATCCGACCGTTGGATCGCGACCAAACTTTTACTGGAGTTTCTGGATGCCTTTTTGCAAGGAGTGGATGAGGGATCGATACTCGGTGATGATGAGGTCTGGTAGAGCCAAGCTTGATGGACGGTTCGAAAGGCCATAACTTTCGATCCGACCGTAGGATCGTGATCAAACTTTTACTAGAGTTTCCGGATGCCCTTTTCCATGCAGTGGATGAGGAATCGATACTCGGTGATGATGAGGTCTGGTCGCGCCTGGCTTGAGTGACGGTTCGAAAGGGCCATAACTTTCGATCCGACCGTTGGATCGCGATCAAACTTTTACTGGAGTTTTGGGATGCCCTTTTCCATGGAGTGGATGAGGAATCGATACTCGGTGATCAAACTTTTACTGGAGTTTCCGGATGCCTTTTTGCGAGGAGTGGATGAGGGATCGATACTCGGTGATGATGAGGTCTGGTAGAGCCAGGCTTGATGTACGGTTCAAAAGGCCATAACTTTCGAACCGACCGTTGGATCGTGATCAAACAATTACTGGAGTTTCCGGATGCCCTTTTCCATGGAGTGGATGAGGAATCGATATTCGGTGCTGATGAGGTCTGGTCGAGCGAGGCTGGATGGACGGTTCGAAAGTGCCATAACTTTCGATCCGACCGTTGGATAGCGATCAAACTTTTACTGGAGTTTCCGGATGCCTTTTTGCGAGGAGTGGATGAGGGATCGATACTCGGTGATGATGAGGTCTGGTAGAGCCAGGCTTGATGGACGGTTCGAAAGGCCATAACTTTCGAACCGACAGTTGGATCGGGATCAAACTTTTACTGGAGTTTCCGGATGCCCTTTTCCATGGAGAGGATGAGAAATCGATATTCGGTGATGATGAGGTCTGGTCAAGCTAGGCTGGATGGACCCTTCGAAAGTGCCATAACTTTTAATCCGACCGTTGGATCGCGAGCAAACTTTTGCTGGAGCTTCTGGATGCTCTTTTCCATGCAGTGGATGACGAATCGATTCTCAGTGATAATGAGGTCTGGTCGAGCCAGGCTTGATGGACGGGTCGAAAGGCCATAACTTTCGATCCGACCGTTGGATCGTGATGAAACTTTTACTGCAGTTTCAAGATGCCCTTTTCAATGGGTGGATGAGGAATCGATACTCGGTGATGATGAGGTCTGGTCGAGCCAGGCTGGATGGACGGTTCGAAGGGGCCATAACTTTTGATCCGGCCGTAGGATCGCGATCAAACTTTTACTGGAGCTTCCTGATGCTCTTTTCCATGCAATGGATGAGGAATCGATTCTCGGTGATGATGAGGTCGTCGCTTGTAAAGGGCTATAACTTTCGATCCGATTCGCGATCAAACTTTTAGCGGAGTTTCCGGATGCCTTTTTGCGAGGAGTGGATGAGGGATCGATACTCGGTGATGATGAGGTCTGGTAGAGCCAGGCTTGATGGACGGGTCGAAAGGCCATAACTTTCGATTCGACCGTTGGATCGCGATCAAACTTTTACTGGAGTTTCCGGATGCCTTTTTGCGAGGAGTGGATGAGGGATCGATACTCGGTAATGATGAGGTCTGGTCGAGCCAGGCTTGATGGACGGTTCGAAAGGCCATAACTTTCGATCCGACCGTTAGATCGCGATGGAACGTTTACTGGAGTTTTCAGATGCCCTCTTCCATGCAGTGGATGAGGAACCGAATCTCGGTGATGATGAGGTCTGGTCGAGCCAGGCTAGATGGACGGTTTGAAGGGGCTATAACTTTCGATCCGGTCGTTGGATCGCGATCAAACTTTTACTGGAGTTTCCGGATGCCCTTATCCATGGAGGAGATGAGGAATCCATACTCGATGAGGATGAGGTCTGGTCGAGCCAGGCTGAATGGACGGTTTGAAAGGGCCATAATTTTCGATCCGACCGTTGGATCGCGATCAAACTTTTACTGGAGTTTCCGGATGCCCTTTTGCAAGGAGTGGATGAGGGATCGATACTCGGTGATGATGAGGTCTGGTCGAGCCAGGCTTGATGGACGGTTCGAAAGGCCATAACTTTCGATCCGACCGTTGGATTGTGATCCAACTTTTACTGGAGTTTTCGGATGCCCTTTTCCATACAGTGGATGAGGAATCGATACTCGGTGATGATGAGGTCTCGTCACGCCTGGCTTGAGTGATGGTTCGAAAGTGCCATAACTTTCAATCCGACTGTTAGATCGTGATCAAAATTTTACTGCAGTTTCCAGATGCCCTTTTCCATGGAGTGGATAAGGAATCGATACTCGGTGATGATGAGGTCTGGTCGATCCAAGCTGGATGGACGGTTCGAAGGGGCCATAACTTTCGATCCGGCCATTGGATCGCGATCAAACTTTTTACTGGAGTTTCCGGATGCCCTTTTCAATGGAGTGGATGAGGGATCGATATTCGGTGATGATGAGGTCTGGTCGAGGCAGGCTGGATGGGCGGTTTGAAAGGGCCATAACTTTCGATCCGACCGTTGGATCGCGATCAAACTTTTACTAGAGTTTCCGGATGCCTTTTTGCGAGGAGTGGATGAGGGATCGATACTCGGTGATGATGAGGTATGGTCGCGCCTGTCTTGAATGACGGTTCGATAGGGCTATAACTTTAGATCCGACCGTTGGATCGCGATCAAACTTTTACTGGAGTTTCCGGATGCCTTTTTGCGAGGAGTGGATGAGGGATCGATACTCGGTGATGATGAGGTCTGGTAGAGCCAGGCTTGATGGACGGTTCGAAAGGCCATAACTTTCGATCCGACCGTAGTATCGTGATCAAACTTTTACTGGAGTTTCCGGATGCCCTTTTCTATGGAGTGGATGAGGAATCGATATTCGGTGATGATGAGGTCTGGTCAAGCGAGGCTGGATGGACGGTTCGAAAGGGCCATAACTTTTGATCTGATCGTTGGATCGCGATCAAACTTTTACTGGAGTTTCCGGATGCCTTACTGCGAAGAGTGGATGAGGGATTGATACTTAGTGATGATGAGGTCTGGTCAAGCCAAGCTTGATGGACGGGTCGAAAGGCCAGAACTTTCGATCCGACCGTTGAATCATGATCAAACTTTTACTGGAGTTTCTGGATGCCCTTTTCCATGGGTGGATGAGGAATCGATACTCAGTGATGATGAGGTCCAGTCGAGCCAGGCTGGATGGACGGTTCGAAGGGGCCATAACTTTCTATCCGGCCGTTGGATCGCGATCAAACTTTTACTGGAGTTTTCGGATGCCCTTTTCCATGGAGTGGATGAGGAATCGATAGTCGGTGATGATGAGGTCTGGTCGAGTCAGGCTGGATGGACGGTTTGAAAGGGCCATAACTTTCGATCCGGCCGTTGGATCGCGATTAAACTTTTACTGGAGTTTCCGGATGCCCTTTTCCATGGAGTGGATGAGGAATCGATATTCGGTGATGATGAGGTCTGGTCGAGTCAAGCTGGATGGACGGTTCGAAAGGGCCATAACTTTCGATCCGACTGTTAGATCGCGAGCAAACTTTTACTAGAGCTTCCGGATGCTCTTTTCCATGCAGTGGATGAGGAATCGATTCTCGGTGATGATGAGGTCTGGTCGCGCCTGTCTTGAATGACGGTTCGAAAGGGCTATAACTTTCGATCCGACCGTTGGATCGCGATCAAACTTTTAGCGGATTTTCCGGATGCCTTTTTGCGAGAAGTGGATGAGGGATCGATACTCGGTGATGATGAGGTCTGGTAGAGCCAGGCTTGATGGACGGGTCGAAAGGCCATAACTTTCGATCCGACCGTTGGATCGCGATCACACTTTTACTGAAGTTTCCGGATGCCCTTTTGCATGGAGTGGATGAGGAATTGATACTTGCTGATGATGAGGTCTGGTCGCGCCTGGCTTGAGTGACGGTTCGAAACAGCCATAACTTTCGATCCGACCGTTGGATCGCGATCAAACTTTTACTGCAGTTTCCAGATGCCCTTTTCCATGGAGTGGATGAGGAATCGATACTCGGTGATGATGAAAAAAAAACATTGTTCATCTTCTCCACCAACAAACAGCCGCCGCAATCTTGATTGTTCAGTGTTCATCATCAACTACAGCAATCAACAGCGACGCCCCTGCCATGAGCGGCGCCTCAGCCAACCACAACAGCAGAAGATCTTTGTTGGTGGCGGCGCATTAATCAGTTTCACCCTCTCCCCGCCATTAGCAAATCGGACATCCAACCACCACTCCACGCCACAAGAAACCTACAAAGCCACACCGAGTTGTTGTCTCCACAGTAGATCTGTCTTCAGCAACCCAAATCAGCGTTACAAGCACCAGCCACAGCCACCCATAAACCCATCACATCTAGCACTGACTGGTGGTTCACCCCAGCAAAGGCAGCGCCTTAGCCAGTGTCATCCTCTTCAGCGCCAGCAACAGATCTTCAACTGTCACCGTCTACAATGTCATTGCCCTCAACCATTAGCAACAGACTGTAGTTGTCCTTGCCTTCAGCAGTCACGCTGCGTTGCCAACAACAATAGCAAGGAGACTCGGCAACCCCGAAGACTCAGCAACAACTGAAGACATTGGAGGAAAAATTAATTAACCCATACCACATCACTAGCCATGTCAGCCTATTGATGTCACACCAGTCATGTAATCTCAGCATACCATGCAAGTCAACGCCACATCATCTAGAGAGCCACATCATCTCCACATCTAACAAGTTGCAGCATCTACCATCTCAACAATTATGTCATCAGTTTCTGCCACCTCAATTCACACATCACCAATTACTGCTACCACGCTCGTCACATCAGCAGACAAGTCATCCAGTCTGCCACATCAGCAACAACAAGCTTCCTCCTAGCAATATCTAGTTAGTCTGTCATTTTCTCTTTTAATTTGTTGAATTTTACTTTTTCTAGTTTTACACTTGTCATTTAAAGTAGATATTAATATTACTTTTGTGCCTTAAAAAATAAAAAATAAAAAATCTCACCTTGCATTTTTATTTATTTATTAATTCTTATTAGTCAACCTCCTATTTGTTAATTGTGAGTTCTTACTTATGACATTCTATTTGATTAATCATTTTACACTTAAGAATCTAGCATTACATGCTTACAAGTTTATTAGTGTAATTTGTTCTTGATTAATCTCCACATTAAAAAAAAAAGATAAAAAAATATTAGCTTTATTTTTGTATTGTGATTTTACTTGCAAGAATCATTTGTGATCTAAATTCCATTTATAAGTTAGTGTTGCATGTATTTGTGTCATGATCATCTAGTGTCCAAGCTTAAGTTTACACTTACTGTAGACTCAACCCCTAGTGATACTCTTATAACCATTTAAAGGGAACTGTAAACTTAGGTAATCAACATGTTTAAAAGAATTGAGCCCCGCGAGAGTTTTCAAATAAGGCACTCAAAGACCAATAAATATCACAAGAATAATCATTATAGACAAGTTCACTCTGAGCTGGCAATATGACTATCATTTAGTTTACTCTAAACACAATGACTTTGATGAGCGAGTCTTGAGCCATAACAAAATAGAAGCCCTAACTTTTGACGGTCATCATGACCCTTGGATCTTTAATATGTGGATTCGTGATATGGATCGATTCTTTGAGTGGCATAACTTGTCTGATAATAAAAAAGTTAGATTTGCTAAGATGATGCGTATTGGTAAAGCCAAAAGTTATTGGAGAGATGTTGAGGATATGAGAGGTAAACCTCCTATAACTGATTGGATCAAAATGAAACAAAAACTTTAAGAGAAGTACCTACCCCAATCTTATAGGAATAAACTCTTAGATCAATGGAACAATCTAAGACAGGGGAATAAGTTTATCAATGAGTATATTATGCAGTTTAACGATTACATGATTAGATGTGCCATAAGAGAGAATGAAGTCATGATTAGTTGTATTTCATGGTGTATCTACCCTTAACCAAGCTTATACCTTAGTTGAAGACTACAAGTTGGTCACGAAGAATCGATGGATAAATCGTCAGGACCCTTATAGCATCCATACTAGGTCCCAATTTAGAAGTAGTGATTCTTTGATAAGTGCTTCACTCCACAAACCTAATCCAAGTAGTGACCAACTTTATAAGAAAGAAAAGGACAAACGAGTTGTCAATGAAGTGTCTAAGGTGAGTTTAAAGGTTAAGTGTACTAATTATTTAGGTTTTTTTCATATCTAGATTGCACATCTAAACCCTTAGTCATCCAAAAATATAAGGATTTAGGTAAAGAGGAATATTGTAGTGTTGATGTGTATGAGTCTAATCTTAAGGATTTTAGTGACCTAGATGACGAGGATGTGCAACAAGAAGGACTTAACACAATGAGTCCACGTGAGCTTGAAAATGAGGTTAAGAAATAGTATGATATGCTTTAATGGTAGAGGAAGTTTTAGGGAACTCTTCAGTGGAATCGCCTATAGAGATAAGTATGGTCTTAGAAGAGTCGTGATATTTGTTGCTACCCAATTTTTTACCCATATTTTTGATAAATTTACAGAAAAAACCAAATATAGCAAAAAACAATGAAAACCCCAAAAAATACATTTTTGATATATTTGCATCGTTTTTAGCATTCTCAACGTCATCTCAAAAGAATTTAAATTTTCAAAGGTATTTGGAACACGTTCAACTTTTAACGCGTAAATTTCATGATCACTGATTTTTCTTGTTGAGTTGACGTTGATATTACTCGCTTTAAAAAAATACAAAAAAATAAGAAAAATCAAAATCTATAAAAAAAAAAGAGGAAAAGAAAAGGAAAGGAAAAGTTGAGGGACTAGTTTGAAAACCTAGCAAAACTTTTCCTATAAATACTAAGCTACAGTGAACACAAAAGGGGGAGAAAAATTCATTCACGGGGGAGGAGAAAAATTTTACAGGCATGGAGGCGGAGACAATTTTGGGGAACAAAAACTAAAAAACCCTAAACCTAAACTGATTCCAGCTCTCGGCCGCCCCTCCCTTGGAGAAACCAAAACCCCTCTCTGCTATTGTAGTCGGCTCCCCATTTCCCTAGAGAGAAGCTCTCTTTCCCTGTTTGAGCCGCCACTCTCCCTCTCCAAGCAGGCGACCACCCACTCCCCATCTTCTTCTCCCTCACAAGGCTGCCCCCTCCCTTTGCCAAAAAAAAACGAAGAGAACCAAAGCCACGGCAAAGCCCCCTGTTCCCCTGATCTTCCTTCTCCCAGCACCGAACGAGAGCACAAGAGAGACCCCACTCACAGCATCTCCTTCATTTCTGGCCGTCACCCTGCCATTGGGATTTTTGGCTCCCAAAACCAGAAGCCACACAGGGGTCCCTTGTTCCCTGTTGAAGCCGCTGCCCCCTTTCCCCAGGTTTTCCCTTCGGTTTCTTCTTCCCTCTTTAGCCGTCCACACAGACCCGGCCACAAGAGGTCGCTCAACCTTTTCTTCCCCCACACTGCTCCCTACCTCTGCCAAAAAAAACCAGCCAAGGCCACACCCACATCAACCTCCAACAGCGGCAGCCAAGACCTGCCCTCTGCACAGAAGCCTCCCATTGCCTTCTCACGGTCTCCAGCTCCACCCGACAGAGGCCGGCCACTGCTCCTCTCATCTCAGACCGAACACGGCGGCAGCCCCCGCTGTCTTCTTCCTAGTCTTCTCCCGGCCCCGCAGCAGCTCCTCCCCAACGCACGACTGCACCCACAGCTCCGGCCGCTAGCCTCCAGCACTCCTCCTTGCCGCCAATACATGGAATAGAGGAGAAGAGGATGGACAAAAGAAACCGATCTGCAGCAAAGCAGATCCAAAAGAGGCCGAAACAAATCTAAAAATAGGAGAGAAAAACCAAATCAAACTGCTTGTTGCGTTTTGGTTGTTCTTGCAGGTCACCGCCGGCGAGGAAAGGAAGAGGAGAAGAAGTTAAGCCAGATCCACATGTTCACGAGTTACGCTTTGCGCGCAAAGGGGAACCCACGCCGCCAGTGGTGGTGGCGGATGGAGGAGACGCGCCGCCACTGTTTCCATGACCCAGAAGCCTCCAACACTGTTCCCGAGGCTTTCTTTTGTAATTTCCAGACGTGGATTTGTGTTTTCAGATTACTTTTATTTGATTTACTTTGAATTCTTGTTATTTTGTAATATGTAAATGTGTGTATGGGAAAAACATAATAAAAAGAGATGTGTGTGTGTTTGTATTTTTTTTATTTATGTTATTGAATTATAAAAATAAAAAAAAGACAAAAATAATTAGGTGTTTAATTTGAATATGGTTAAATATCTTAAGGAAAAATAAAATCATGTTATATTTTCCAAGAAAATGTAAGAACATGTTTCTACATATATTCTGGGATTTAATAACTGATTTATTAAAACCTTAGAATTTGATCAATATTTTAATTTTTTAAATCACATCAAATCGCAAAGCAGCTTACCTCAGGTAGGGTGTGCTAGGGGTGCTAATACCTTCCCTAGCCACAATCAGTCCCTTACCCTTGAATTTCTGACAAAGACCAGTACATCAGGTGTCCTAGTAACCCTCAATTAAATACTAGGTGGCGACTCCTAAATCCAGCAAAGTAACGAAAAATCGCCACATCGCCGCGCGGGGGACGTGCGACAATATTAGTCCTCCTAAACTACCTGACTTCTCACCTCACATGCTTGGTGTCCAGCACATCATAAGTTTAGAGCAACATGTTGAGCTTCCTAACCCCTTATCTCATGCACGTGATGAGGAAGATGAAGATAATACTAGTTTACTTTATTGTGTCCATACCATATCTACACAGGTTTCAAACAATGTTTGTCTCATTCCAGACCCTCAATCATTTAGTGTTCATAGTTACAGACCTGAGAAGCCTATAAAACATCTTTCCCATATCTCCTCACGATTGGATGTCTAAGTTAGCTAAGTTGTTTCATGATACAGATTAGACCTGAACGATGTTCTTTGGAAACCAATCATAAATTGCAAGTAAGTAGTGTTAGACCATTCAAAGTGTTGCAAATGATTGAATCAAATAATTATGTCATTAAATTGTCATTAAACTTTGATATTAACTCTACTTTTAACATGAAAGACCTTATTATTTATAAAATACAACCTATCTATGATGCTCTTTTTTATACGCCTACCTCATTATCCATATCTTTAGCACAAAAGAAACATATTAATGCTACTTTGAATGCACAAGTTGTTTTTACCAGGGATGGTGAATTTCAGCAAATCCCAGTACATGGGCTTGATGACCAGATTCAGACTATACTTGGATTATCAGAGAGACATCACAACAACTTGATCCTTATCTTTGAGAGCATTATTGGAGTCGCCTTGACCTATACTCGATGGGGTCAAGTTCTTCCAACCCCAGGAGAATTGATGGGGACACCAAACCCAAAACATTGTTTACGCACACGTATGATCATAGATGATGGAGAATAGCCCAAACCATTGAGAAATTGGGCTTTAGCTTATGTTTTAGTTTAATTTATATGAACTTTTAGTTGAGTTTTATTAATTAGACTTTATTTGTTAGATTTGATTTAATTATTGTTAGGTATTTTATTTAGTGGGTTATAACCCAATCGTTTGTGCTAGTTAGGGTTTTAGTATTTATATTTTACTTTTCTAAATATTAGACAATTTTGATGATTAATGAAAAATATTACAGACTTTGCATATCTCCAATCTCCATTCTTCTTTTCTTTAGCTTTCTTCTCTCTCTTAAAACTTTTTTTTTTCTAGTTTAATTTTTTTTGTTTCTTGTCCCGCGTCAGAAACTACTAAGGTGATATTTTTTTAACTTCACATTCTCAAATTCAATTCTTGATGTGTTGATCGGTCCTTGCATGAAATAAAAACCTGTACTAAAATTTGCCAGGCATTTGAGGCTGTGCTAATTGCTGAGTTTCTCCAAGACCCATGCTGCTTTTGTGAATTTACAGTATTTGAATCTGCAATTCAATTAACCTAACCCCACCTTTTTTTGGTTTTTTTGTGGCTTATTTATGTCCATGACAGATAGGGAAAATGAAGTCTGTACTGTACATGTTGTTGACGTTCCTGGCCATTCTCGTCTTCGACCCAAACTAGATGAGTTCTTGCCTCAAGCAAGCATGGTGTTTGTTGTTGATGCTTTGGAATTCTTACCCAACTTGAGTGTAGTTTCAAAGTAATCATAAGCTTTAAAATATAATTTTAGATGAAGCAACCGTGTATTGTTGCTCACATATACACCATTGCATTCTCAAATGCAGATATATTGTTTTTCTGATATTTGACGGCTTGTATGTGACAATTATCTCTATGATATTTTGACTAAGGCAAGTGTTGTCAAAAAGAAAGTTCCAGGTTCTCATCTGCTGTACCAAGACAGACAAAGTGACAGCACATGCAAAGGAATTCATTCGAAAGCAGATACAGAAAGAAATGTGCGTCTTCAATTCTCATTGTTCTTCGTTTTCTTGTTGAACTTATTTTTTATTGCATTTCTCTATGAAGAGTTGGTTGGGGCATAAGGTCAACTAGGATTTTGTGCTCCTTTACATAATTCAGTGTAGTCATAACTCTTAGGGCTCTCTAGTCATTTGCCGAGACACCAAGGCCAAAAAAGGTGCCCTCTTTATTGACTTAAATGCATCTACGGGAAATTGAATATTTAATTGAATAATATTATAAATATAATTTTATTTATAGTGAATTTTATCTAAAATCGAAGAGAAAAAAAAAAACTAAAGAACAATATAAAAATAGGCTAGTGCATGGCCTAGAAGGGTGGGTAAGCACTGGTTTGATACAAAAAAGCCCAGATAATTGTGATAGACGGAGCACATATTTGATTTTTTTTATTTTTTTAATAGATGGATGAAATATCACTATATTTTAAAAAATAAAATAGATGATGTTGTTATTGACTTGTTAAGATTCTGACAAAAAAATAAACTTATATTCTAATCTTTCTTCTTGTTTTTTTTTTAATTATATAACACCCAACAAACATACTAGAAACAACATTAAACTCATTTCAAATCTCAAAATACCTTTTAAATGGTGATAAAACCCAAAATTAAATAAAATAAAAATGTCTAATTTAGTTGTGTCAATAAGATGAAATTTTAAAAAATCTCAATAACATGCTCTTAAATAGATGCACTTTTGATTCTAAGATTAGCTTTTTTTTTATATGGTCTCTGTTTTTTTTTCTAATGATTTTCTCTCTCTTCTCTCAAAACTAATGGATTGCTTTGTAAAAAAAAAAAGTTAAGTTCTAAACATAAAATCAAAGAGACAAAAATGTATAAACAGATGTTTTAGACAAAAATGAGCTTTTGCATGCGGAAATGAAAAATGACTTGTTTGTTTTATTAGATTCTTATTTTATTCTTCTTGTTTTATGAGGTATAAGAAATACCTAGAACTAATATGTCAGTGTTTATCAAAAGACATGTATATTGAACTGGTCTACATGAGAATTTCATATGGAGATATCACATGTGTCTATGGAAAGGCTTACATAAAGGTCGTGTAAGTGACCCTTAGACTTAAGATCATTAAGTTATCTTATATAGGAAGTGTTATGTTTTGATCTTGTTACACGTTATCTTGGTAAAGATAACAAATGGGTAGACATTGGATATAACATAAATTATATGAAAGTATTTGAATGATCAAGAGAGGATTCATTATCCTGGATGAATTAGAGAAAATATTCCACATGTTCTCAAATAGTATTAATTGTTAAATCCTTGCGTAAGGTGGAATGAGATTTAAAAAGAATTTCAAATCAAATCTTATTCAAATTATCAATGACTATAATGTTGTGAATAAATATGATTTGATATGGCACAAATCAAATTTTATTCAAATTATCAATGACTTTAATGTTGCGAATAAATATGATTTGATATGGCAAACACACTTCATACTAAAATGTCTAAATCAAAACATTATTAATGAAGAGATAATAATTACACTAAGAAACCTTTTCGTCAGTAGCTATGTTAAAATCAATAAGAATTTTGCTTGCTATAAATGCATACTATGATTATGAGATTTAACAAATGGGTGTCAAAACTACATTCCTGAATGGAAATCTTCTCGAGGATGTATATATGACACAACCTGAAGGTTTTAAATCTAATGAATTGGTCCACAAAGTATGCAAGCTATAAAAATTCATTTATAGACTTAAGCAAGTTTTGAAAAGTTGGAATATCCATTTTGAATAGACAATTAAACAATTTGATTTCATCAAAAATATGGATGAACCTTGTGTTTACAAAAAGGATAGTGGGAATGGTGTCATTTTCTTAATCTTATATGTAGATGACATATTATTAATATGAAACAATATTCCTTTACTTCAATCAGCAAAGATTTAGTTGTCTAAGAATTTTTCCATGACACCATTGCTTCAATCATATATGGGAGAAATAGTCTATAAAGGGATATTAGATACATGGCCGATTTGCTTTAGTGCAAGTGGGAGATTGCTAGTTTATATGTCATGTAGCCAATCAGTTGGTTACACGTGACACTATTTTATTCATGTAGAACATATTTAATTTTATTAAATAAATGCATTATTTATCTTTAATATTCATTTATATTTAATTTATAAATTTAATGTTTGATAAATGAATTCAGAGTAAAGATAAAGTCTATGAAACAAAAACATTTTGCAAATGAAATTATAAAGATCTTATTTATCTTTAAACCTTATGCTCTTTTAATACTGAACATTTATTAGAACCATAAAACTGGTACATATTATGTATTTTTATTTATGAAATAAAGCAGTTGTTCTCATAAATTAAGATACAATGGATACATGAAACTAATATGTAGATGCTTGTCATAAAACATGTACACTGAACTGACCTGCACGAGAATTCCATATGGAGATATCACATGTGTCTATGGAAAGACTCACATGACGGTCGTGTAAGTGATTCTTAGACTTGAAATCACTAAGTTATCTTATATAGGGAGTGTTATGTTTTGATCCTGTTACACGTTATCTTGGTAAAGGTAACAAATGGACAGAAATTGGATATAATATAAACTATATGAAAGTATTTGAATAATCAAGAGAGGATTCATCACCATGGATGAATTAGATAAAATATTCCACATATTCTCAAATAGTATTGATTGTTAAATCCTTGCGCAAGTTAAAATGAGATTTGAAAAGAATTTTAAATCAAATCTTATTTAAATGATCAATGACTATAATATTATGAATAAATATGATTTGACATGACAAATACACTTCATACTAAAATGTTTAAATCAAAATATTATTGATGAAAAGATAATAATTACACTAAAAAATCAGTCATTGAAAGGTTAAGTCAAACCATTCATGACACGTTGTTAAACGATGCACTTGATTTTCAAATATAAATTAATCAATTATTAAATTGGTAACAAATTAAATTATTTGATTTATTGAATTCTATTTATTTAAAATTATAATTTATAATTAAATTAAAATATTAGAAACTTAATAGATCACACATATTAAAAATCATTAATAAAAATTAAACTGAAATAATTAAGCAAGTATAATTTAATTGAAAATAATTATAGAGAATAAACACTAGAATGTATTTAATTCAAGTATTATAATTCTAGTTTTAAAATAATAAGTAAAGACTCGATTGAATAAATTTCTAAACTTATTTTTAAATAATATATTAATATTATTTAAAAGATAAATCGATATTTTACTATTTATAAAAATTTTAAAACTCATTATTTATATAAAGTTTTGCTTTTTATTTAAGATAGATTATTTATTAAATAGAAAAATAATAAAAAGATAGCACTTTAAACATGCAATTCCTCTCTTCTAAATATAAATTTTAAAAAAAAAATCAATGGTGATTCATAATGATTATAGTTAAAAACCAAATAATCTATAACTTTTAACATTCCAGTTTTTAAAAAATTATTAAAAACAAGAGTTCATATTTTCAATTAAAAAATACTTAACCAAACAACTCTAGATTTTCATAATAAAATGCTAGAAACTCCAAAATATTAACTTAAATTTATTATTTCCACTAGAGAACTAACGTGAACATCCAATACATGGTTTTTGAACCTAATGTTAAAAAGCATTGTATGCGGACAAAAGTCCAGCCTTGTATTTCACCATTTCTATAAAAAGGAAGAAGTGCCGCGTAGGCGCGTATGACATTCTTTATGTATCTTTCCGCATCAACTACAGTGATGCATGCACCAGATGTATGCTTTGGAAGTTGATTAAACTGCAAAATAGCCGCAAAAATCCACACAAAAGAAAGGCCGACTACATCAACAGTAAAACATAACATCCTTCACATTTTCTTTGATAACCGGAAGAGGACGGAACTCAGCAGTCCCACCAGATGAACCAGCATCTGATGTTTCACCCTCAATGTAATATCGCGCCCTAAAAGCTGCCAAATGAGCATAATATGCGGGAGGCACTGCACATTTTCAAACATGTCAGGTATTAACATTCTGATGGAAAATAACCAAGTTACCAGTAAGAAAAGAAAAAAGAAGAGTGGAGAAAATGGTCTGACCTATGGAAACAGACCGAGTGCATCTTGCATACCTGAGAGAGAATCAATATCTAATCAGAAAAAATAATAATAATTCAAGACGTCCAGATTTTACTACGCATAACAAACTATATCATCAGGAAGGGGTGCCAAAACATTACGTGTAGCACAAATTGTTAGTGAGGGTTTGTAAACCATCAGAACTGAACTTGTTTTCATCAAACAACACGTGGTAATGTGTAGGTCTGCTGGTTCCCTGCATGTATAGAGACAGAATAACAAGTGTCTTAATGTTTTTTTAATCAACTTGGATGTCATATCATAACAAGAGCTGCAGGATCACTAATTCATCATTTATTTCAACATGTTGGCTGTTGGCATAATCTCTTACCTGAATTCCAGCATGACTGTTTAGGTAGAAGTCAAACTCTGTAGGGTGGCAAATTGTAGTATCAACAACTGTACCTGAAACAATTCAACATTACAAAAAAAAAAAAAAAGGTTCAGGAAAAAAAATAAGATCCCAACAAAAAGAAAACAAAAAAACTGAGGGGAAGCGAAATTTAAAACCTGGTAAGATATTGCCACTCTTGTCAGTCTGATCACGCCTGTTATGGTCAGCAGGGAAAAAGCGTGTATGATGCCTTTTCTGAACCACTACAAAGGTAACCCGAGGACAATACCCTTCTTCTAGGGAGCCACATGCCTAGAAAGATTTTAAAATGTGCATATCAAAACACAAGCTTTACCATTAACTGAATTCAGGGAAATAAGAAATTGACAAGTTCATAGAAATGGTAGAATCTAATCGATAATCATGCAAGTAGCAAGATTAGCTGGCATAGCTTACTGGCATTGTACCACAACCAGGAACAAACACCACAATCAACAGAAATATGAGAGGTTATGGAAAGTGTGAGCTGCCCAACATGGTTAGCCCTCTCTTTGGACACACCACAGAAAGCACAAACCATTAAATCTAACTTAAACCATCAAGCATTTTAAAACACGTATGGCCAACAGCAGTATCAATAGACCACAGCTATGTTATCCTTAACCAACAACGCAATACCTGTCGTATTGCCTGCATCTCATGCAGCAGAACTTGGCTGAATTGACCTTCACTAACACCATCTCTGTCAAATGAGAAATGGTCTGAGTTGACACAAAAATGCTACAACTCTTCATTCATCTAATGATATGGTTACCTGTAGAATATAATTCTAAAAGGTTTTTGGCCGGTGGATCTTTTGAAAGCAATTAACAGTTCCCTGCAAATAGAATCAAAATGATGGCAGTTATGAATCTTTCTAAAATATGGCATTGGGGAAGTAGGCGAGTCAATTCCTTACCTGATCATTCCACCATGAACTAAACCCTTCTTTGGATCCTGGTATTTTTTGTAAAGATCCTCGATTATTTCTTCTCGGTGAGCCTGTGCAGAGACAAGTCCTCTATACTTGGTTACCTCTGGCCAATCCATAGAAGCAACTACCTGTGCGCCCAAAAAAAAATTAATAAATAAAAATTAAAAAAACTATTAAATACATCGAAGAAAATTTAGACATCATAATTAAATGATAAAGTCCAACTCAACATACTGCTGCAATTGATGGGCCTGCGTCTTCTCCCGCTTGTGGATGGGTTACATCAGCACCAAAAACAATAGTAGGAACATCAGTAAGAAGAGGAATTCTTCTATGAAAAGCATCATTCAATACAGTGTTTCGCCCCCCAGCCTAGAAAGATCCAATTCTTAATTTAATACTTCAAATGACTAGCAGGGTGAAGAATAAAAAATTGACAAGGAAAATCAACAAACCTTCACATTAATTTTGAGAGCAACATTTTCCATGTATTGTTTGCTAAGCTTCTTTGCCTGCTGGGGCTGACAGCATTGTGAAACTATTCCTAACTCAGTTTCACAAACACGTTTGATTTTCCCTACAAGAAAGAAAGATCTTAGTTACAAGACAAACAACTGTTGTATGAATTTCAAAGCATATCTGTTACTAACCATAGGATCCGGTGACATCAGGTAGAATAATGATCAGCAGCTGAAGCTGTTTCCCCTTCTGATTTGCAAGTTCTGCAGTGCATTGCTTATGAACATCATGAAGAGCCTTCTCAATTTGCCTAGAATCAGCTGAGCGTATTGGAATAATGGGTTCTGGGTTGAATTCCTAGTATTATATTCAAATCAACTCAAAGAGTCAATCTACCAGAAAAGCAACGAAACTGATGGGTATGGAAAAGGCAGAAAAAATGAATGAGGGGCGAAGTCAAACCATTCCTTTGTTATTGCACATATCCATTAACTGCCAACAAAATTCAAATGGCAACTCTCTGTGCACTCTTGTAGAGAAGTTCAAACAGGTCCAGAAATCAATTCTGCCTCCATTCACCATTTTCTGCAAAATCATCATTTCAGAAAGTCATCTAGCCATGAAGATCACTACATTTTTCAAACTACATGCGTGCACGCTCAGGGTACATCAGAAATATACTTTCACAGAGACTCCAAAAGTCCTTAAATACCTGAAGTTATGGTTTACAAACATTATGATTGAAGTTGGTTTTTGATTTGGAAGCACATTCACCTTTTTCTATCCTAGAACTACAACTATTTTTGAGCAGAACAATCATCTTAACCTTCTATGGTGAATGTGGAATGAACAGTGAAAAATGAAACATAAACGCTCAAACTCAAGCTTTCTCTTAAACAAGCCTTTATCACTAATGATCTTGTTAATCATCAATCCACCTTGTCTATCATGTTCCATTGTCCAAAGCGTGGATCCACTCTAGCTTCTCGCCCTGTATCATGATATTTAAGCTGCAAGATCACAGGAAAAAGTGATATTAATGCTGTTAATAATCAATTCATTGGATACACCATGAATCCAAAGCAGAATGAATGATTACCATGGGAGGGGGTAATACTCGAGCATCAACCAATGTGAGTTCTTCTTTCACTTGAATTCCAAATTCATCCCTCACAAGCACATTCCTACTGTAATCATTTTGCCTAACCATCTACATGAAAAGTATGGAGAGAGTGACTACTTATAAAGCCAAAAATGAGGAAAAAGAAAACACGCATAAACCACAAAAATCAAGATTCGCAATGATGGAAATAAAGATGTCAAGGAGAGATTATTTGCCTGCTTAATATTATTTTCCCTAGCAGAAGGCCGTTGACAGGTTGCTCTTAAAAGGGCTGTGACTTGTCTTTCATTTAGCTTCTTAGTGTATCGTTGTCCTCCAGCAATCTGACAAAGCTGCAATGCAAAGAATAACCAAAATAAGCAAACCTTATCAATAGCCACATCCAGAGGTACAATAATCAAAGGGACCTTATCTAAAATAACAAACCTCCATGGGCAAATAAATAGGTTTTGCATCAGTTCCAGCTTGAAGGGGAGGCAAAGATGTATATTTCAGCCCAATATTGTATCTCTCCCGAAAATACTGATAGACTGACACCTTTGTTTTCTTATCATCCAGAGTAAACCTACAGAAACAAAGCTGGCAGAAAGTTCAGAATGATAGGAGAAAGGATCACAAATATAGTATTATCACATTATTCACATCTAATACCACAAATATGTACGACATTCCTTTTCCTGAGGCTTAGTACTGAGTTCTGCAATTTTTGGTTTTTTACGATTGAGCTAACATCAGGATAATTTATAGTAGGTGTGGCCCCAAGAACAAGAACTAAAAAGATACATTAGATAGATACAATAAATCATCCACCAATACAATACAAGAATGGTCAAGTACTTCCAAATACTTGCTTGATGCTTCAGATTCCGAGAGAATTATTCTGCAGACTAAGTTTTACACATTGTAAATAGAGTTTAATAACACATAGTCAAACATAACCTTACTTGTCTCCCTCATTTTAAAACAATTCTTAGGAACCTCGAAAAATACAAAAAAAAACATATCAACAGTCTACACCATAGTATCTATGAGCTTCAGAATCTTAAGTATACCCACATCCATGTAGTGTGAAGCCAAGAAACTTACATTGTTTTGTTTACTGGTAGATTAGATATGCCAGTAACCTTGTAGCTTTTAGTGTAGTCACTGTAAGTAATTTGTACTTTGATTCCTCTCAAGGCCTTTTTCACCTGAAAATTGCACTCAAAGAAATATACAAGACACTTAAATTTCAATTTGGCAAAAGAGAAAGCATGTGGGTGTATTCACATGAATGATCTTGGGCTGTGCATCATAGCAAGCGAAAGTTACCTTAACACGCTCCTGATCAGAAAGAGGCCTTGATAAGTCTCTAAAATTAAAGAACTTCGCTACAAACTCAGTTACCAAAATTGGCTCATAAAAGGATCTGGCCGACACGTCTACAATATGAAAATAAGATGTTAAAGGGGAGAAATTCTCAACAGATTTACATTTAAAACAGCAAGTATCAATGCATAAATTTTGGATAATCAAAATAAATATAAGAAGAGAAGCTGTACCAATATTGAAAGATAGTCCCATTTGGGCTGGCCGAAGACTTTGATAATACCCCCTCCAATATTCTATTCCATCACCGAGATCGCCTTTTGGACCCAAATCAGGTGAGAAAAACGATCGCCCAACAGTAATGTACCTAGTCAAACACACGCAAAGGTAAGGAGAAAAGAAAAGGAAGTTTACATTTCTAAGCAGTTAAGTTGAATTACTTCTCTGATGGTGATGCTCTGAGAACAATGTCAAGGATTTGTATGGTTTCCTGTGGAGCATCCGCTTGTCTACCACTAAGGAACTCCTTCAAATGATACATATCAACTTTGGATGCATATTTGATGGCCACCTTAAATTGACGTTCCTTTCTGCGCATCAACCAATGGCATGAGCAAGTTAAAACAAATTCAGTAATCATAATTTTTTTCAAACAGCCAATACATACAAAAATCACATAGGCATAACAGAGCAGGAATTACTTGACAGAACTGGATGAACTAGCAGGATCACCCCTCTCAGCCAACTTCACAACAAACTCCTTTGCTTCAAAAGGCAATGCCCCAGCAGTGTATAGACTTTTCCTTCCATCATAAGCTGGCATCCGGTTGCCCAGATGAGACTCACGGTAAGAACGAACAAGTTGAGATATTACATCTCTATTGACTTTCTTTGATGTAATTTCAGGAGTTATTGCCACCTAATCCAAAAACCCGGCTATTCATCAAAATCATAACATTTTTAACCATAAAAGACTGAACATTGAGACTTATAACTAACCAACAGAAAACCAAGATGTTGGTTAAAACGTACGTTCATGTAAATACGTAGTCAAAGAGAGAGCATTACGTACATCGTAGTGAAAGAGATCTCTATCAGAAACCTCAACTACAAAATGATTCGCTCTAATCACACATTTCTTCCCTATCTTTCCATAATCTGGTCGTCGCGGAGGCACTATCGCCTTTGAAGAGACAGGCACCAGCCCTCCCGTCGTAATGGTCCCTCCCAATGTCAACTTCTTTGCGGTCTCTTGACTCAGCTGATCCCCGACTGAAGAGGAACTCGAAGACGCCGCCGCCGCTGTATAAGCCGCTTGAGGAGTTGGTTTTGCCGAAGGACCTGCGGTTGCGGAGAGGTAGCCGGGTGCCGCCGAGGTAGGAGCACGAACTGGAGTTGGAGACGGAGCAGGAGTGGAGACGCCTCTTCCACCACGGCCACGGCCTCCACCACCACCACCGCGCTGAAATGAAGGTGACGGAGTTGATGAGTCCTGGTCACGACGAGTTTCGGATCGTCGGCCGCCACCACGGCGAGACATTGTTGCTTAGCTTCTTAGAGAGAGATATGGTGAGGGGGGGAGTAGAGGAGAGTGTCTGTCTTGCACAAAAAGTAACGAGAGTGGAAGACGGAGGAGTGTGCTGGTGCTGGTGCTGGTGCGTGTGATTGAACTGTTACGCCCTCGTTTTATAGGCGTATATTCAGATGTGCCCCTGCTTAGGAAACCTGTAACCACGGTTTATAATTTTTAGAATTGTCTCGTAACAAAATAGACACATGCAGAGAATACATATCTGAATGTGTACTTAATTAGTAGCTAGCTAGCAAGTGTAGTTTTACGGTGAAAAGTCAGGATGCCCTGTGCTTGTTAAGTATATTGCTATTTTTACATGTTTCCATCCAAAAATTTCTTTTTAAAATTGTCATGGATTTATTTTATTTCTTCCATTAAATATTTTTATGTCTTGTCCTAAAATGCTAGTTAAAGAAAACATGCTTAGTAGTATGATTGCGGTTGCTTTTCAAAATATTTTTTATATTAAAATATATCAAAATGATATTTTTTATTTTTTTAAAATTATTTTTAAGATCAGTATATTAAAACACGATTCAAAACATTAAAAAAAATTAAATTTAAAAAAAAATTAAAATTTTTAAAAACATGAATTCTATGAGTTAGTTATGGTAAAGTGTTTTAACGACAGATTCCAAACCTTTTAGATGATTTTACTTGATGATTTCATGAACACAAAGATTAAACAGTGCTCTTGGAACATCCTTGAGCATTCATTAAGCTTGTTTATTGTAATTCATTTATTGTTAGTTAGATTAGTAATTCATTTATTGTTAGTTAGATTAAGAGAGAAATATAAATCAAATATTCCAGTGAAAATCAATTGTATTGAATATTGATAATATATAATTTTTATTTATGTGTTTTTTTTAATTCTTCCCAGTAAATTTAATTACAAGAATAAAAATTAAAAATTAATTTAAAGTAATAAATGACTCAGCACGCAGGCATTTATCCTTTAGTTAATTCTTATAAGTAATAGCTTCAAAATCTGAATTTCAAAATTCAAAAAAAAAAAAGAAGAAGAAACAGCCTGAATTTTTATCCTAAATATGAAATACCCACCCCTCCAAATTAAATTTGACTTATGAGTACTAATTTTTCCCCTTTTTTTTCCAAGTTGAGATACTATCAGTCTTAATCTTCATGAATGCGAATAAATTACTTCTTCGATCTAATTATAAAATATGAAGCTATCTATGCTAGGTATCTGTTATTGATATTTAAGTGTTGCTGGTAAAAAAACGAAGCTCCCTATCCACTACTCTAAATTCAACTCTTTAGGAGTACTCAACAGTACTGGTTATTGACTGTGATACGTTGCGGATCCAATTATTTTTTATAATCATGAAAAAAAATTAAAATACTATAAAGTTAAAAGTTTGATGTTAAATGGATGAAGAAATTTTAAAATATTGAAATGTATACACACTAGATCAGGGCTAACCACACTTAAATGAACCTGTGATAACACCATATAATCTAAATCGAAACAAATTAGAAATAATAGTTGTAATTAACCAAATATTGAAGGCACAAAATAAAAAAAAAACATTCATTAAAATAAATTCAAAAAAAATAATTTGAGCAAATTTAGAATGGTGGTCGGTGGTGTACCGCGGTCCAGACCAAAGTTTTTTTAAAAAAAAGACGAATATGAAACTCGGGTCATTGACCTAACTGGATTTACTGAGCCAAGTTAATTTAATAATATGATATTTTAAAAATAATGCTCAAGTGATGACAATGTTTTTAAAGAATAAAAAAGAAAAATTTGAGACTTTGATAATTGATTTGACTGGATCTATTAAGTCGAGTTAATTTAATAATACGATTAAGAAAATTAGCGACAAACAATAAATAAAAAAATTTGAGATAACTCATGTTATTTTTTAAATTAGAGAAAAATCATATAGAAACAAAAAAAAAAGAGCTCGATCTCCAAATAAATTAAATGCTGAAAGATAAAACTAAAGAAAACATGAGCTTAAAAAAAATAAATGATTTTTCACCTCACACTATGTTGCAGGTCAGATTTTTTTTATGACCTTAATTTTTTTAAAAAATAAACAGAGATAATGACATGTTGGACGATATATTTCCTAAGATAAATCTTGAGCAATTAATTTAATTTAATTAAGAAAAACTCTTTAACAAAAAAGCTACATCCAATAAAGAACAAAGTATAAAAAGACTTGAGATAACCTAAGTTATATTTAAAATCAGTGAAAATTTTCATATAAAAAAAATACAGAGTCCAATATCCATTTAAATCAAATAATAAATGATAAATGATAAAATTGAAAAACATGAGTTAAAAAAATAACAAATGAACTCGGGTGAATCTTATAAACCTAGGTTAATCCCTCAAATTACAATCAAATTTTAGACTCGAGATCAATCAAGAAGCTCAATTTAATATTGAATGATGAAATAAAAATAATAATCAATTTTAAAAACTTATCAAAGTCAAGAAAATAACAATCGAAAAAATAAAGTTAAAATCTTATATGCAAATATAATGAAGGAGGATGAACTTGAAAGAAAAATCAATTCTAAAAACTATTTAAAATAAAATAAATAACAATAAAAAAATAAGGATAAAATCTTATAAGTAAATATAATGAAGGACGATGAACTTGTAAAAAAAATAAATTCTAAAAACTATCCCAAATAAATTAAATAGCAATAAAAAAATAAGTATTAAATTCAAAATAAAAAATAATGGAGGATTAAATTAAAAAAATTAATTTTATAAATTAATTCAAATAAAAAAAACAACAATTAAAATAATATAAACCAAATTCTAAAAACATTTGAAAGGTTGTTGTGAAATATTACAAGAGCATGCATAGAAACCAAGAAAGAAAGAAACAAAAAAAAATAAAGACAATTGTAGGGAATTAAGCCACACCCACCGCCTACTAAGACACCTTTGTTGTTGTGAATTAAAGAACATCAAGGAAAGTAGTTTTTATTCGTCATGAGCCACCACACACGTCACCTAAAGATGATAAGGTAAATCAGAACACATCAATAATTTTTTTGTATTAATTAAATTATCAAATCATCCAGAACCATATAATAATTGCGAAAAATAAATAATGTGAAATAATGCTATTAAAATCAAGCCTAAATTTTATTTTTCTATTCCAATGAAATAGAGTAATTATACTATGCGTGCCAAAAAAAAATATTGAAATAGCCCGTACACCAATGTTTTTTTTTAATCTTTGAAAAGGACTAAATAATTTTAAAAATTATGAAAAGATATAATTACCTCTAAATAATTCTAAAATAACAAAAAAAAAACATAACAAAAAAACTATTTTATCATTGAAGGACAATATTGTGTAATATTTTTAAGGAAAAATCATCAATTTACTATTATAATTCAAGGTTTTACATATGGTTTAGTTTTTGTTAATATGTAATATGTTTTCCTCAAGTGCTATATTATTGTATGAGCAGCGAAGAATCTTATTTAATTTTATTTTAAAATTTGTTTTTTGAAATGGATAAATTAAGCTTGAAATTATCAAAAAAATAAAGGATTGAAATATAAAAAAACAAAGAAAAAATATGCTAATCTCGTATTTTCAACCACTTTTATTCTGATACAAGAATTCAGTTTGTTTATTCAGAAAGCGGAGAGAGAAGGTGATATAGAAACAGAGAAAATCGTCAATCAGGCTACTTTCCGGCAACGTCAGAGAGAAGGGGAAAAAAAAAGAAGTTAAAGAAGACAGACATAACATCGTCAGCATCAACAGAATGGTGGTGCCGCTAAAGATACAGGCGGCTGGTCCAGAGAAAAGTGTAGTCATCATTGATTGTTCCAAGGTTTGTTTAGGACTATAATTTATGTGGACCCTGAAAATTGAGGGGACCCCACGTTTATAGAAAGAGGGGAGACCTGAGACAAACCAAGGAAAGAGCGGGAACTCAGAAATAAAAAATAGGACAACTTCACTTTTATCCTTTTAAGTTTTAAATGCTAACACTTTTACACCTTCACCATATGATCTTGCAATGTAGGCAAAAACACAGCCTACCAATTAAGAAAGTGCAAAAACAGGGGTATTAATTAAGAAACTATTCAATGTTGTGATGCCGAGATAAAAGTTAGGTTTTATTGTTCTACGTTTAAAATATTTACTAGGAATATTTTAATAAGCCCTTGAGATCAGAATAAATATCACTTTAAGAAGAAGAGATTGCTTTCCCTTTAAAACATATCATATTAAATGATTTATAACTTTCCTTCACGATATGCTTTGAAAGAAAAACAATTTCCTTTTAAAGTGACATTTTTTTATTTATTTCAAGCACTAACCAAATACCATTTTAAATAAAAAGGAAATTGTTTTTCTTTATTTTCTATTCCAATGAAAAGGAAATACCATTTACTAACCAATTATAATCTTTATTTTTAAGAAAAATTTCAGAAGAAGTTTTGGATGATTTGGACGTGTTTGTTGGGTTGAATTGGATGACATATACATTTTGTTGCAAAGAAGGAAGGGAAAAACAAGATTCCAGTTCAACAACATCTCCCCGGTTGCTTTAAGAGGAGGAGTTAAAGAATCCTCTCTCATTTCTAGCTATTATACGTACAGATTGAAAAACAAAATGAGTTGAATTATCTAACTAACTAACTATACATCCATGGGAAAAAGGACAATTCCAAGTAAAGCATCAACCCTCCATTATCAACTGCAATTCAATTTGCTAGGCTAGCGTGGGAGAGTTTAGAATATGTTTGTTTTTTTGTTTTAAATTTTTTTAAAAGAATTTGAATTTTTTTTATTTTTTTATTTGCTTTAAATTAATATTTTTTTGATATTTTTAGATCATTTTAATGTACTGATATCAAAAATAATTTTAAAAAATAAAAAATATATTATTTTAATATTTTTTTTAATATAAAAACGTTTTAAAAAGTACCCGCAACTTGCTTGGCAACCGATGGAGATGGTTAACAACTCTTTGTTAAAAAATCTTTTTTATTATTATTATTATTATTATTCTATCTTGTTCAAAACCGCGTCAAGCAAGTAGGAAGATGCTAAAGAGATGGAAGAACATGAAGGAAAGGGGCCAAAAGCATCGTCACATCCGAGGACTGAAAATAAGTGGTCCCTGTTATTTCTTGGTTACTTAACATTTAAGCCTCCTCTCTTCCTCCCCTGTTTTCATATTTTTTGCACCATCAGTTTCCGTGCAAAAAGTTAGACATTTCCATTTTGAGGCGGGAATGTTATTTCTTGGTTACTTAACGATTAAGCCTCAAATCCACCAAAGCAGCTAAACATTTCGATTTTAAGACAAGAACGCAATCTTGGATCACATTCGATTCTTTGTTCAAATAAAGATATCATTAAACAAGAAGAGAATAAAGAGAAGAATTAATGTTGCTTTTTGGTCACTTTAAGCTTCACTTACCAATGCAAAAAGGTAGACATCTTCTTTTTAAGATAAGAATACATAGTGAATCTATAAAATGGTGGATTAATTCTTGTTACATGGATGAACTTACAATCAACTCGAAAAGGTTTTGAATTTAAGCAGATGTAAAGTGGAAAATTCGCTGCAATTTGCAAGTAAATGAAATGTGAACCGAGAAAAGAAAATTTTGTCCTTTACAGAGAGATTTGTCAAGTCGTGAATGATATAATTGAGGAATAAACCTCACATCAATCGAGTGATTAACAGCTTGTGTACTGCTATTTTAATAATAATTATTTTTTAAATTGATTTTTATTTAAAAATATATTAAAATAATTATTTTTTTAATTTTTAAAATTTATTTTTTACATTAATATATCAAAATAAAAAATATTTATTTTTTTTCAAAATTATTTCCATAAAATGACAATTCAAAAGATTTTAGAATGACATCAATTATCAAATGAAGTGTTTAAGTTGAAAACTTAAACTGTTTAATGAAATTTTGAGATGAGTTTTATACTAATTTTAAAAAATATTAACAATAATTTTATGTTAATTACAGTGATGATAATGTTTTAGCATCTATTTATTTACACGATAGCTTTTCCTTTTAAAACAATATTTGGTTATGATAAAAAATATTTTATTGTAGATATGAAACCCACATGAAATTTAAAATAAATTAGAAGTTTATAAAAAATAACTATAGCTGCTTTTTACAAACTTATGAATAATAAAAAGTAAAATTCTACTGTTCACATGATCAGTGTACTTTTTTTCTTTCGACGAGGTTCAAATCTATATCTTTTAACTGCTTTTCACAAATTTAAGAATAATAAAAAGTAAAAATCTACTATTCACGTGATCAATGTACTTCTTTCCTTTCAACAAGGGTCAGAATCTATATCTCTTATGCTAGAGTTTGAGGGAAGACAAGGAAAAGCAGAAGTGGAAATTAAAAAAAAAAAAAAAACACTTTCGGTGGATAAAAAAGGGATCTGCACTTGTTTCCTGACCGTGGTTCTATGACTCTATTCGGGTACATCCAGTTAAAGATCCAGGTTATTGGTTCACTTGTGAGCTCAAATGTCAATTTAAATTGTGATTTAAGAAAAAAACTTAGAAAACAATATCATTTTAGGTTTTTTTTAAATAAATTTAAAATAGTATTATTTTAATAAAATAAGATCAGTTTAAAGTAAATCTAAAAAAAAAACATAACATAACAAGAGAGAAATTATCTCAAATTGTGGAATTAGTGCTCGTTTATTTTAGCGGTATATTATATTTTAAATTGCTGTTCAAATAAAAAATAACCAAAATGATGCTTTTGATTTTAAAACATCACGCCCAAACAAACGGCTTTTTAATATACACAAAAAAAAAAGGATGATTTCAAGCAAAGTATTATATTCCCCACCCCTTTATTATGAGTACATATAACTTATATTTCAAATATGGAAAAAAAGAAATGATAAATAAATAAACAAACCTGCAAGTGAAGTTATAAATTGCATTTTTATACATTGCATGTATTACAAGATGACTCGCGTACAATGTAGGTCGAGTTATATATTTTTAAAAGTATTAAAAAAATATTTATGTTATGATAGTATTTTAAAAAAGAAAAAAAAATCTAGGGTTCGGATTATTGAATTAAATAAGTTCAATAATTTTAGTTAATTTAATAGTATGATTAAAAAAATAAATAAAAATTAAAAAATCCAAACAAAAAAAGTCAATGACTAATAAAAAAATAAATGTTTGCCAGTATTATGAAAAAATACAGTCTAAATATTTTTAAAATATCTTAAAGATCTTATTTGATAATAGAGCAAAAACTAAATGAAAACAAGATAACCTCAGATAAAGATAATGAAAGAAATTTGAAGTTTAATTACCAGCAAAATAAATTTTGAAGTACAAATTTTTTAAAAACAAATTATTAAAAAACTTGACTCAAGTTAACATGTCAAATTCACGACTTAGTCCTGAGATCGGGATAACTCTACACAAAAAAAATTACATAAAAATAGAGGTTAACTCTCAAGTAAACTAAATGATGAAAGACAAACATGAAAAAAAATCAATTTGAAAAAAAATCTAAATTTTTTTTGTGTCAACCAGACTTAACTAACTCGTGACTTGGGATGAGAGATCAGGATAATCCCACATTAAAAAAAAATACAAAGTTTAATGCCCAATAACCTAATATCAAATGCTGAAATTAAAAACAATCAACTTTAAAAAAGAATTAAAAAAAAACAAGTTAAATTCGACAACTCTTCGAAACTAAAATCTTTAATCATCCAAGATTAAAAAACAATAGCAATAAAAACAATAAGAAAAAAATTTGTTATAGAAACAAAATGAAAGAAAATAATGAGAGATTAAATTAAAAAATAAAACAAATCAAGAAAATGATAAAAATATAGCAATAAAAAGAATGATAACTAAACTAGATACAAAAATTGGATGAAATTAAATGTTAAGGGACAGAATTTTAAAAAACATAACTCAAGAAAATAATAAAAAAAATACCAAAGACCAAAGCCCTTGCATCCAATTTTATTTTTTTAATTTTAATGATATTTAAATCATTTTAATGTGTATTTAAAATATAAAAAGATCAAGTTGTCTTAATCAATATAATACTAACTCATAGATTATATAGAAAAGACTAATTTATCTTTAACAATTAAATAATAATTTTGTTTAAAAAAACAAAAAAAATCATTTCATTGTTTTAATTTAGGGTGAATTATAATTCTTTGAAGTGTTGTTACACTTGGACTCCAGATAGCAACTTGATAAGATTTAATATTTTTTTTTAATGTTTTTTTTCAAAAGCAATTGAAAAAAATATTTATTAAAAATATTTTAAAATTTAAACCTTATATAATAAAAAAATATTTTAACAATATCTTTTATTAAATATTTTTTATATATAATTATAATAGCTGCAACGGTAAGCACCATATAAATAAAAGCTATAGCTTTTACAAATGAATTTTGAAATGTCTGGAAGTATATTAGTGGTTCAAAGTATATATTGTTTAAAAATATATTAAAATAATTTTTTTTATTTTTTAAAAATATTTATAACATTAACATATCAAAATAATATAAAAAAAAATATAATTTTAACCATGTTTCTATACAATATCATAATTTATTACTGGTCAGTCAGCCGACGGAGATGACTACTCTTATTTTGCTGGACCATAGTGCTTACTACTCTCATTTTGCTGGACCGTAGGTTGTTTGGTGGTGGACATGACCAGAAGACAAAAAAGTCAGCAGCTTATTTGCCTCCCAAGGATGTTGACAAGAACTGGAAATTAAATAACAATTACTTTAGTTTTGGACACCAGCCATAATCAATCATCAATATCAGCATCAATCAATGAACGAGAGTGCTTCCATTCAGCCGAGTTTTTTTTTTCACTGTAAAAATTAAAAAATGATAAAATATTTGGGAAATAACAAGTTTCAAGTCAATGAACGTGGAGGAAAGGGGGACAAAGACATTTAAAACATGGTAACAAGGTTGCCAAGTGCATAAACAAGAGTTAACATGAAAAGGAAAATTGATCAAAGCAGCAGAACTCGGCAATTTCTAGGCGAGTCGTGGCATAAGCGACTCATGGGTTGTGAGTAGCATATGACATAAGCAACTCTTCAGATGTTTTATTTCTTTAATTATTTTTGAACTGTGGTATTTTATTGATTTTTTATTTTTACTGTACTAATGTTAAAAAAACTCACAGTCTGCAGCTGGATAATTTTTGGGTTTTTTTCTTTTTTCTTTTTCACTATTCTAACATAATTTGGTAAAACTTTTGAGAAAATGATAAAGATTAAAAAATATTTGAAAAATAACACATTGTAAACATAAACATCTTTGAAATAATAATTGCTTAATCAGAAAGTAAAGATACATGTTATACGATCAAAGTAAGGTTATATTCAGATTTTAACATAAAAATTTTTACAGTTCAGTTTTATGCTATTGAGCATAGTTGAAAGTTATGCTCAATAGTGTAGAATTGAACAGTATAAAATTTTACGTCAAAATCTAAATTTGACATTGCTTGAATCGTATCAACATGTCTCATGCAAGCTAATTAACATGTACAAAATTCAACATAAGATTTTATAAAAATACAATGGGCAAGAAGTGAAATTCATGATCCAATGGTCAATAGAAAATGAGGGGAGAAGAATAGGTCACTGAGATTCTATTTTTATCCTTCGAGCTTGCCCTCTTTAAATATCAAAAATCCACACACACCCTAATTTTATTGTCCTTCTCGGGCACTACTACAGTGTTAGACACCCACTCAGAATATTCTATTACCTCCAAAAAACCAGCATCCCACTGTCTTGTTATCTCTTTTTTTACCTTGAGTAGCACATCAGGTCTTGTCCTTCTTAGCTTCTACTTGACTGACTTGTAACCTTTAATTAAAGGTAGCTTATGTATCACTATTTTGGTATCCAGGCCCGACATATTAGCATATGACCATTCAAAAATGTCAGTATATTCTCGTAAGAGGGCGACCTAGTCTTCAATGTTTTTGCCTAAACTTTACTACTATTGAGTTTAGCTCTTAAATTCTGGGTGGCTTTGACTATCTTCTTGGTTTTTCCTAACTCCGCTTCAGCTTCTTTTAGCTGTTCTTGAGTTCTCTTATATATGTTAAACACTTGCTTGCTACGGCTTGGGTTATGACGGCCAGTTCCTCCCAATACTAGGCCTTTTCTACTTGAAGCGTATTGTCCTGATTGATGGCTTTTAGTGATTCCAAATCGTCCATTGTTTTCATCAAGTCTCGGCCCACAGAGTCTCTTTCTTCCTCAGCCAACTTCCTCATAGTCTTTTCCTCGGCTAACTGATGCTCTAGGGACCTTCTTAACTCTATTTTAAGCTCAGCTTGCAACAATTTTACTTGCTCTCCCAATTCTTCTTCATAACTCGCCCTCTTTCTTCGGATGCCCACAGATTCAGAAACTTCTACCATGTTGGTAACTCCTCTGTTACGCCATTTAGGATATTTTTCGCTAACCGTGGGATTCCTCGATCCATTCTCCTTTTTTTATCAGTAATAAAGATTTCCAATCTTGCTTAATGCTTTCTAGCATCTCCATGGTGGCCCCTTTGTAGATCTCGGTAAATTGAGCTATGTCGACTGTACTAGGGATGCTCTGTATCTTCCCGTGCTGCCTTGCAACTAAGGTCGGTGCGTAACTGACATAACCTGTTACTCCAATTAATGGCACCCAAGGCTTTTCCCTATAACTCATCAAGCTTGCCATATTCCTCATCCACGGAGCTCTCTAATTAAAAACGCTTAATAAAAGTCTTTGTAATTTTACCTTTTAATCGCTTTTAGAAAAACTCTCCCACTCCCTTGACACGAACAACTCGAGTGGCTTTTGGTTGAACCACTTGAAATTTTTGAATATTGGTGTTTCCATTTCTATATGGCTTACCAACCAAATGAATAGTAATGAGACTGATGCAACCATATTATTCGATAGTTTCACCCATATTTAACTAGTGTTTTGCTTATGGTTTTTATATAAAATGCCTTGATATTCTTTATTTTATGTTTTGAAGGCACTTTTAAATTGGAAGATACAAAAAGAAGTAAATTGGAGGTAATTGGCAGATTTGACCTTTAGTCGATGTTTTGTGCAGAGCGTGAGCTCTAGAGGTGGAAATGAAGTGATTCCAGTGGCATTAAAAAGCTAACATCCATACCTTTTTGGAAATTGAAGGCAAGAAAATAAAATAGAGAAGAGCATGGAAATCATAACCTTCAAAGTCAAATTTCGCAATCTGCTAATGTTGACCTTCGGACATTCCGACTTGAATATCTTAAGCTATAGAAATCCATTTTATACAAACTCAATTGATTTGGATTTCTGACTCACAGACCTATCAACACTCCAACCTTTAGCCAAAAAATATGTCATATGAGGGAGATATGATTTTTCAAAGATGACAACTGAATTCTGCCAACAAACAGGTTTCGTGAAGAAACGAGTCCAAATTACATTTCGAAGCATCTAAAACAATATCCAAGTTTTTATTTCAGCAGTTTAGCTCCTCTAAGTCAAAGCTTGAAGATTTCATGCAAGACTATTTCTCTTTTTCAGGAAAATAGTTATTGACGTACTTAAATGTAAACTGTCTATTTAAGGGAGGGCTATTTTGTAAAATAGAGACTAGGGTTTCCTAGGATATAAAAAGAATGAGAGAAGAGAAGGGGGGACAACCAGCCAAGAATAGAAAAATGCCCCTTTCCTCTAAGAAACCTGAAATCATGCAATCCTCCTTCTTTTTGATTAGTTGTTCAACAAACATGCAAGGCTAAACTCTTTTTCTTGGTTGCAAGGACACAGAAACCTTCAGATTTCAAGAACTGTGAGATTTATTTTACCTTTTCATTTCAATTTATATGATGAATATATTTGTTCTCCTATGCTTATTTTTCCTATGATTGTTTATTTTAATTGCTAGAGTCTAAGTTATTATTGTAGACAATCTATTGCTAAGTTTGATATCAAAACCGAAGTTGTGGTATATGAACTTGTGAAGCAATTGAGTTTAATAATTGTGGCGGATCTACATTATTAATATTAGGGAGAACATTCAATCAAATCAAACATAAACTACGGACAATTATGTTTTCTTGATTAATCAACTTATCTAGTTCTTAAGGTTACCATTGAATTAAATTACTAGTGCGGACACTGTGGTTGTTTGATGATTAGGGTTAGTTATATGGCAGATCCGTTAACTAATCAATGTTAAGAAGAGATAAATATTCAGAATATAAATTGATGTCTCGTTTTCATGATCAGTTCTGATTTTTGTAGGTGGACGTTTACTTGTGACTAAGGTTTGTTCTCTTGATAATTTTCTGATTTTATTTGATTTCGCTTGAAAGTTTTCTGTTTTCTTTTGTTTAGTCGAGATAACTTCACAACCCCCTCAAGGTGCATATCATTCAACATAAAAATCTGACTTGAACCTTCCTCGTGGGATCAACCCCTTGCTTGCTGATTAGTACTTAAAAATGCATTTTTATCAAGGTTTTATATCATCATTTTGCACTTGAAGTATCAATAACTCCTTAACCAGAACATGTTTTATAATAACAGGTCTGATAATATAAGATAACTTTATTTTATGGTAAATACTCATTTTAAATGTAGGCATATCTCACAATTCAAAGGATTGATTGATGTGATTAACTATTGAAAGTGAAAGGACAAAGAAAAGGCTAAGCTTAGAAAGGAGATACCGATTCAATTCAAATTGGAACACTGTTAAGTTATTGGGTTATATTTTGGACCTGTAGATCTTGGATTTCAGTTTGATTTATATGGATAGAAAGCTAAGAAATAGGCCTACAATGTTCATGAATAGTGTAAGACCCAAATCTGCCATTTTCAAATTCGAAGTTTGGCTACAAAAGAGAAATCAGAATTTGTTCTGCAATTCAGCCCAAACACTGCTCATAATTTTACCCATAGATGGAGTTCTAGAAGGCAAAATGACATCAAATTTGGTGAGTGGAAGGATAAGACAATTTCAACAACTTTCATGAAGACAACCTGCTACAATTCTGATGTTAGCAATGACATTTCATCCAGACAAGAGCTTGAGGGCTATCCACCACGTCCACCAGAAGCACTACTCAATATTTTAGCGATATCTCGAGCTCTAGTGATCCAAATGCTCTGACAATTTATGGGTGGAAAGATAAGATGATTTCCAACAACTTGCATGGGGAACATTTTGCCAAATTCTGATTGCATCAATGTCATTTCATCCAGCCAAAATGCTTGAGTGCTGCTGTTCATCAAGTCCACTAAATCAATAGTTGGCCACTACATCAATAATCAATTACCAAATGAATAGTTCTGAATTTTAGCCTATAAAAGGAGGCATTTGCCATTCATTTAGGAATCTTGGTTCTTAGATCAAGATCATGTTCTTGCTCTCTCTCTTTATATTTTTGTAATGCTTAAGTTTTGCTTCCATTAATCCCTTGTTCATGCTTTTCATTTCCTTTACTATACTTAGTTAACTTATATCATGTTTATGTTCTTATATTATTTATTTATGTTTTTCTTCTTCATAATGTATAGCTAAGTTAATTATGTCAAGGTGAAAATGTTTCACTAATAGTGTTAGAATATGTATAATATAAACTCAACATGGACTTTAATGTTTATATCCAAGAAAGTTTGCTATTAACATGTCTTATCATTTTTATTTTATTAATTCTTAATACCTTGCTTGTTAAATCGTTAATCTAGATTTGTGTTGTATAACACTTGGTACATCAAATACTTGATCCTTCAAAGTCTTCAGCCGACATCGTTGTTATGAGAGGAATTTGATTTGTTGTCAACATAAGTTAGCATCATGAATACTTGATAAAATTTATAAGTATGGTGTTACGTAAATAAGATGATTAATATGATCATGTTGATAATTTATAAAGAGTTTATACTTTACTTATCTCTAATACTATTAGTGGATCCTCTAATATTGACATTTGTTTTTATCATTGTTTAATCTTCACATTAATCTTACATCTCAAAGTCCTCTTTAACTCATCATCACCATCATCATCATTATTGCTGCTGGTGTTGTTGTTATTATTATTATTAATTTATATAGTTCATCTCCATGTGGTTCGACCCCGGTCTTGCCGGGTTATTTATTACTTTGACACTCCTGCACTTGGGATAAGATATGAACTCTTTGATCGTGTCACTTGCTCTATACTATTTTGTGTGTTGTGTTTTAAGCTAAGGTAATTAATTTGTGTGACGCGACATCGCGACATCGTAACAGAGACACAACATCTCATGGAACCTTTACCTGTTTTCTTGCAATGATTAAGAGACAAGAAGGTTTCGGCTAAAATCATTGCACACGGGTTGATCTTTGTCTTTTCATACTCCACAAACAAATTAACGGCTTCCAGATTGATAATTCCCGTAGTAGAGGGACATAAAACTAATCCAAATATTCCCAAAGCAATATTCTGTGTTTCTCTATTTTAGCACGAGGATTAGCCTTTTTAGCAATCAACAACTCTTCCAGCCGTTTCCATCTAAGACCCCCAGAGTTATCCTTCTCTCTATACGGGATTAGCTGAGGGATTCCTAACAATTTGGCAAACTCATCTATGGTGTCATTGATTCTCTGGCAAAAGTACACTTTATGGGTATTTTCGGGGAATTCAGTCAACACACTATACTCTTCAATGGTAGGTTTCATATCGACATTTTAAAATGTGAAATGTCGGTAATCAGGATCCTAAAAATGGGTCAAGGCTTTTATAGCTGATGACAATAACGACACTTTCAAAAGCTGGAAAATCCTCCCATATTTCATGGCAAATTCTGCTTCATCTATCTGATACTTGGTGAGCGAAAACAATCAGTTGGTGTCATTTATTATGCACCTAATGTCTTTGAGTAGCGTTGTCTCACTAGCATTCAGTCTAGGGCAGTCTCCCACGATCATTTGCAAGGATTCAGATTCGAGTCCATACTCAACAATTGTTAACTCACGAATAATAACCATTATGTCACCTGAAAGCCCTGTAATAAGGATGTTTACATGTTAAGCTTATCTCAGTGAAATTATATAGGGATTTACCTAAAGGATAGGTTCTAATCATTAAATGCATCAGGGTAGTTTTGCTATCTAGTCTCAAAGGTCTTTCACATGCTCAGTGATCATCCTTGAAAGGTCGATATGAGGTTTACAAGCAACGTGAAGATAGAGGCCCTGAGTAATATCAGTTCAGCATATTGACCATTGTCAAGCAAAGAATCATGCGAGAGTTGGATAGTTTTGCGAGCCTTACCCAAGCTAAAGCCATTGGGGGTGCCGTTACTCCACTTATCTTAAAGTTGATACCCATATAATTTTAAAAATGAGATGAGCGATGCGTGAAGACCTAGATCCATATCCAATATATATGCAAGATATACATGAATAATTATGCATGCTAAAATAGTAAAAATATCAAGAAAATAAATCTTGATAAACACCATGTAGCAATAATAAAAGAAAACAAACTGTACGGTGATTAATACTTAAAAGTGTATTTTTATCAAGGTTTTATATCATTATTTTGCACTTAAAGTATCAATAACTCCTTAACTAGAGCATGTTTTATAATAACATGTCTAATAATATAAGATATCTTTAATTTATGGTAAATGTTCATCTTAAATGTAGGCCTATCACATAAATTAAATGATTGATTGATGAGTTTAACTACTGAAATTGAGAAGACAAAGAGAGGGCTAAGCTTAGAAAAGAGATGTTGGTTCAGTCCAAACTGGAACACCATTCAGTTATTGGATCATAACTGGATTTGTAGAACTTGGATTTAAGTTTGGTTTATATGTATGGAAAGCTAAGACATAGGCCTAAAACTTTCATGAAGAGTCCAAGATTTAAAAGTATCATTTTCGAGTTCAAATGGTAGCAACAACGGAGAAGTCGGAATCTGTCTTGCAGCCCAGAAACTGTTCAGTGTTCAGCCCATATCTCGAGTGCTAGAAGTCCAAATACACCGATTCGTATTTTATTGGAAAGCTGACAGAATTTCCCAGAACTTTTATGAGACTATCTGTTCAAATTCTAATGTTAGCAATGACGTTTTCTGCAGACAAGAAGATAAAGATTGTTACCAAGTCAAGAGGTGGCCACCCACTCAACAATTAGTCATCAAATCAATAGTTCTGAATTTTGGTCTATAAAAGGAGGCATTTGCCATGCATTTAGGCATCTTGATTTTCAGATCAAGATCATGTTCTTGCTCTCTCTCTTTATATTTTTGTAATGCTTAAGTTTTGCTTTCATTAATCTTTTGTTTATACCTTTCATTTCCTTTATTATACTTATATAATCATGTTCTCATCTTGTTTTTCTATGTTTCTCTTATTCATAATGTTCAGCTAAGTTTATTATGTTAAGGTGAAAAGGTTAAACTAATGGTGTAAGAATAAGTATAGTATAAATTTAACATGGTTTTTAATGTTTGATACTAACATGTTTTGTATTTGTTATCTTATTCATTCTTAATACTTTGCTTGTTAAATGGTTAATCTAGATTTATGTTGTATAACCCTTGGTACAACAAATACTTGGCACTTTCATAGCCCAACTGTATGATATAACTAACATTTGTGCTATGAAAGGAACTTGATTTGTTGTTAACATAAATTAACATCATGAATATTTGACAACATTTACAAGTATTAGCATTATTTGAATATGATAACTAATGTAATCATGTTAACAATTTATAATCTGATTGGAACCTCCTTTGTGTGTGGTTTCCAGTTGAGTAATAAAAAGAGTTTATACTATACTTATTTGAAATATCATTAGTGGATCCTCTAACATTGATAATTGTTTTATATTTGTTTAAATCCTTACATCAATATCACATTTCAAAGCTCTCTTCAACTCCTTTTCTGTTATTATCTATTTCTTTATTTGTAGTTTATATAGTTAACCTTCATGTGGTTCGACATCGGTCTTGCAGGGTTATTTATTACTTCGACACTCCTACATTTGGGAGAAGACATCAACTCTTTTGGTCGTGTCATACGACAAACATTGTTAAGCAATAAAAGACAAATAGCAAAGCATAGTCCTAGTGGTCCTTAATGGAGTCATCATTCTGTCACACCCGGACATCGCGACGACTGATTAAAAGTTAAATCTCATGAAAAAAGAACAAATATTTGTCATCTTGTTCTTTTAAGGGAAAATATCTTGTTTGAGGAGTCGCCACTTAGTATTATGGTCACTAGGAACCCTAACTAGTCAACAGAGATTCTATGGCACGGGACTGATCATGCAAAAGGGAAGATGCTAGCACCCCTTAAGTGTTCTACTTGAGGCAGGCTGCATTGTGGGTTTTGTCTAAATTACTAATAATTTGTTCTCTTTTTATTCTTTTTATTCTTCCTTTCGTGTTCCTGACTCTGGCGTCAGTGAACAATTCCTACGAATATTTCCAACTCTAGCGTTGGTAAATATCGCACAAATCCAAAAAAAAAATACGATACTTCTAACTCTGGCGTCAGTGAATAATTTCGCACAAAATGGAATTTGAAGAATAATTTTTCTATGCCATTTTCCTTTTGGTTTATTCTTTATTATTATTTGCCTTTTTTAGATGAAAATAAAAAAAAGTATTGCACAACAAATTTTCATTTAATAGTAATAGTCCATAGATTAAACACATAACTGAAAAAAATACAAAACATAAAGAAAAAAAAATCAAAGGGCGAGGGGCTCACAAATAAATCAACAAAGATCCTCAAATATTTTTAGAATTTGTTTGATATAAAAAAAGGGGCTTGTTTGGCCAAATATCAAACTAAAATGGACATAAAAATTATGGTCAAGACATAAGGGTGTGTTTTGCCAAACACACCCTTAGTAAACACAATTTGGGCCGGCTGGGTCTAAAGCCCAGACCCGACCCACTCTTTATTTTTTTCCCTTTTTTTAAGGCTGGGTCTAGCCCATCCAATATGGGCTGAGTTGGACCCAGCCTGGTCATTGGCCCAAGCCAGTGACCCAGTTGGGCAGCAGTCACGTGTGAATCAACTCACGCGTGCACTGCACAGTGCGACGGTAATTAAATTACCTTCGCACTGTTTTCTTGCAAACACTTATACAAAAACAGAGAGAAGGAAGAAGACTTTACTTGGCGAAGATGAAGGCGAATATACATGAAAAACTTTTAGGATTTAGCCGTATACACGAAAACAAATTTTTTTTGAAAAAAATTGATTTTTTTTAATTTTCTGATTTTTTTACTTATAATATAAGTCTATAATCCAATATTATGCAAAGTTAATGGAAAAAACATACAGGGACCCATAAATGGTTTTAAAATGCCTTTTAAAAAAATTAAAGTTTTTTTTAAATATTATTATATTATTTTATTATGAAATATATGGGGTTGGACTTGGCCCAGCCATCCAGGCCGTGCTGGAATGGGAGTTACGTCAACTGGCAGTCTAACAACCTTCCCTCTCTATTTTTTTTTAGGTCTGGACTCAGCCCAGCAATTTAGGCTGGGCTAGAATAAGTCCAACCCATTGTTGCATTTGCTGGAAAAAGTTAACTGATGCAACCATATTATTCGATAGTTTCATCCACATTTAACTAGTGTTTTGCCTATGTTTTATATATAAAATGCCTTGATATTCTTTGTTTTATGTTTTGAAGGCACTTTTGGATGAAAGATGCAAAAAGGAGTAAATTGGAGATAATTGGCAGATTTGACCTTCAGTCGATGTTTTGTGCAGAGCGTGAGCTCTAGAGGTTGAAATGAAGTGATTCTAATGGCATTAAAAAGTTAACATCCATAACGTTCTGGAAATCTAAGGTAAGAAAATAAAATAAGGAAGAGCATGGAAATCGCAGCCTTCAAAGTCAAATCTCACAATCTGCCAGTGTTGACCTTCGGCCATTCCAACTTGAATATCTGGAGCCATAGAAGTCCAATTGATGCAAACTCAATTGTTTTGGATTCATGACTCCAATTTCTATAAACGCTCCAATTTTAAGCCAAAACCGATGTCATATGAGGGAGATATGATTTTTCAAAGATGACATCTGAATTCTGCCACCAAACAGGTTTCGTGAAGAAACGAGTCCAAATTACATTTTGAAGCATCTAAACCGATATCCAAGTTTTTATTTCAGTAATTTAGCTCCTCTAAGTCAAAGTTTGAAGATTTCATGCTAGGCTATTTCTTTTTTTTTTTAGGAAAATAGTTATTGAAGTACTTAAATGTAAACAGTCTACTTAATGGAGGACTATTTTGTAAAATAAAGACCTAGGGTTCCTAAGATATAAAAAGAATGAGAGAAGAGAAGGTGGGCAGCCAGTCAAGAAGAGAAAAATGCTCCCTTTCTCTAAGAAACCCTAAATTATGCATTCTTCCTTTTTTTTTTGATTAGTTGTTCAACAAACATGCAAGGCTAAACACTTTTTCTTGGTTGGAAGGACAAAAAAACCTTCAGATTTCAAGAACTGTGAGATTTATTTTACCTTTTCTTTTCAGTTTATATGATGAATATGTTTGTTCTCGTATGCTTATTTTTCCTATGATTGTTTATTTTAATTGCTAGAGCGGACTCTAAGTTATTATTGTAGACAATTTATTGCTAAGTTTGATATCAAAACCGGAGTTGTGGTATATGAACTTGTGAAGCAACCGAGTTTAATAATTGTGGCGGATCTACGTTATTAATCTTAGGGAGAATATTCAATTAAATCAAACATATACTGCAGACAGTTATGTTTTCTTGATTAATCAACTTATCTAGTTCTTAAAGCTGCCATTAAATTAAATTACTAGTGTGGACACTGTGGTTGTTTGATGGTTAGGGTTAGTTATACGGCGAATCCGTTAACTAACCAATGTTAAGAAGAGATAAATATTCAAAATATAAATTGATGTTTCATTTCCATGATCAGTTCTGATTTCTGTAGCTGGATGTGTACTTGTGACCAAAGTTTGTTCTCTTGATAATTTTCTGATTTTATTAAATTTCGTTTGATAGTTTTCTGTTTTCTTTTGCTTTAACCTAGATAACATCCAAACCCCCCCAAATTGCATATCATCTAGCATAAAAATCTGACTTGAACTTCTTCGTGGGATCGACCCCTTGCTTGCTTGCTCTATATTATCTTGTGTGTTGTATTTGAAGCTAGGGTAATTAATTTGTGTGACCGCGACATCGCAACAAATTTTGGCGCCGTTGCCGGGGAAGTAATTTTAGTTGATTCTTATGCTATTAGTTTTATTTGCTGTGATTGTTATTTCTTTTTCTGAAAAAAAAAGCAATTTTTGCTTGTCGCTGAACTGCTTCATTACAAAGAAATGTGATCGTTTCAAAACATAATTTTTGGTGGAATTAGATATCAGCCTTTTGTTTCCTGAAGGGAAACGACGTTCTAAACAGGACTAGTGTTATATCACTAGCCCCACCCTATTGAGGCCAAATTCCACTGTTTTCTAGGGTTTTTAGGCAGTTTTTGTTTTCTACCGTAGGATTTTCGTACAATTTGCATTGTTTTTGATCTCTTGTGTGGTTAGTTTCTTTTGAATTTTCTTGATGATTTATGCCAGTAACCCGTTCTACTAATCATAGTCAAGTGCAATTGGATCTCAAAATAGAAAAAACTTTACGCAGGTTACGAAAGGAAGCTCGCCTTAACGCCATGGCTGTTGCACGACAACAAACACTCAAGGAGCTTGCTGCTCCTAACGTGGAAAATCAGCCATTGTGCATAAACATCGACAATAATGTAAACTTTGAGCTGAAATCTAGTTTTATACATTTCCTACCAACTTTCAATGGTCTTGCAGGAGAAGATCCTCATACTCATCTCAAGGAATTCCATATGGTTTGCATTGGCATGAAACTGAATGGAGTTGACGAAGAACAGGTTAAGTTGAAAGCTTTCCCTTTCTCTTTAAAAGGGGCAGCAAAGACACGACTTTTCTCCATTCTCCCAGGTTCAATTGGAACATGGAATGGCATGAAAAAGATCTTCCTTGAGAAGTATTTCCCAGTATCTCGAGTTGCCAACATAAGGATAGAAATATATGGGATTCGACAGTCTCATGGAGAGACACTTTCTGAGTATTGGGAAAGATTTGAGCAACTGTGTATTCAATGCCCTCATCATCAAATACCCGATCAACTGCTCATTCAATATTTCTATGAAAGATTGATGCCTACTGACCGTAGTATCATTGATGCTACAAGTGGAGGGGCATTGGTAGATAAGACACCCGAGGCTGCACGCCAATTGATCTCAAACATGGCAGCCAACTTGAAACAGTTTGGCACTCGTGGAGACTTCACAAACAAACGAGTAAATGAGGTAAGTATTTCTAACCTTGAGAATAAAGTTAATGATCTTACTTCTCTTGTGCGTTCTTTGGCTTGTGGCAATGTACAACAGGTGAAAGTTTGTAGCATATGCTCCTTACAAGGACATGCTTCAGCTATGTGCCTAACAATGCAAGAAGATTACATTGAACAAGCTAATGCAGTTGATGGAGCATTCAATGGACAACCTCAGCGTAAGTATGATCCTTTTTCCCACACGTACAATCCTAGATGGAGAGATCATCCCAACCTATGGTATGGGAACAAGCCTCAACAAGGCAATCAAGGCCGACAATTCCATCCCCATGGATTTCAGCCCCAACAGAATTATCAAGCAAAAGAATTTGGCCAAAGATGTCTTGAAAGAACGACAAGATATAGCTTAAAGGCACACTATCTAGGATATGAGAGCTCAAGTGTGCACTCAAAAGAAGAAGATAGGGTTTGAAGGTGCACTATTTGAGAGATGAGGGCTTAAAAACATGCTTAAAAGAAGAAGATAGGGCCTGAAGATGCACTATCTGATGGATGAGGGCTTAAAAGCATGCTTAAAAGGAAAGGATAAGGCCTGAAGGCGCATTATCTAAGAGATGGAGGCTTAAAGACGCACTAAAAAAGGAAAAATATAGAGTTAGACAATACATTATCTAAAAGATAAGTGCTAGAAAGCGCACTCGAAAGAAAATATATAGAGCTAAACAACACACTATTTTATATACAAGGGTTGGAAAGTGCACTTGAAAAGAGATAGGATTAAAAAATGCACTATCTGAGACTTGAGGGCTCAAAGGCGCGCTCAAAAGAGATTTGCTGGTAAGACACTAGACTGTCAAAGATCAAAATATAATGCATTATGATCGATATGCATGTATACTGACCTGAGAAATATAGGTCCCTTTTTCTTCATGGACTTTCCCTTTTCTTAAAAGTTTGAGTCTCTGTAATGAGCTTCGATGGCTTTTTTTCTTTCACTTACCAGAGTCACAACTTGTGATCTTGACCTCGAGAAAGGGTATGATATCAGCATACTCTTTTATATCAAAGGTCACCAACTCTACCCTATATTTTTTTGTTTTCTTAGAAAAGGAATCATAGAGCCATCCCTATTATGTGTTTTTTGATTGCCTCCAGGTTTTTTTTTTTTGGGATGAGGCTGTGTGAAAGAAGATTTGGTTATTTACAAGGAGTTGTTTTTATGAGAATTTTTAGAATTTCAAAGCTATTCCAAACACAAAGACCATTTTAACGTCAATTTGAAACAAATTTGTTCTGAAAAAAAATTCAAGGGATTCCTTGGGGCAGGTTTGAAAGTCTTTGTTTTGTTGTTTTGGTAAAAGTGTGAAGTGATGTTTTATTGGTCAAAGTAGTTCAAGCTTTAATTTGAGGGTTTTAGAGAATCAATATTCAAAGCATTCATTTTATTTGTATGAATAATGAAGTTTGTTTCTTATGCGATAACATTGTCTACTGATCCAGATTGTCTGCTTTTGATAAGAAAGGGCTTGATTGGGCACATAATGTAGGCTTTGGCTATTGGTTATGAAGAAATGGATATTTATAGGGTCAAAAGGTGTTTAAGAGATTTTAAAGCTAAGAATCACCTGTGTTTATTTCCATACCTTTTTTATTTATGGTTTTCTAGACCTTTAAGTTGATTTGCAAAATGGTCCATCATGCCCTCCAATGTCGGGCTTGGGTTCTTTCTCTTTGTTTTTTCTTCATTTGGTTTTGAACATTGTTATCATATTAGCTATTTTTGTGGTATGCTTAAACCTTTGTGATTCTTTGGTTTCTTTCATGCCCCCAGCTTTGTTTAGTTACTTTTAATCATTAAAGATTATTTCATGTGTTTGGATTACTTTTCTTTGCTTCTTGCAATTGCCCCCATTGTGGGGTGTGATCTTAGTTAGGGTGATTTCTCAAGAAAAACTTACTAAGCTCAATGGGGACTGCAAATGATATATTTAACCTTGTAAAAAGATTATCAAAGATGACATTTCTTGATTTCAAACGCATGCATTCAGTATCGGTAAACTTTGCTTTCTTTCATGCAAATATACGAAATGATTTCTCATTATTCATTCAACTAAAACTTAGTTTTAAATCCGTCTCATGTTATTGTTACTCTTCAAGTTTTTTTAGGTGTATGGTCACCTTTTTAGGAGATTACTTGAATTTTCAGAACCTGTTTGTTAGAAACGAACACCAATTTGACTTTTTCTTTCATATTAAAACTTTGATTTCCTAAAAATCTTTGTGAAAACATGATTATGTATAGTTTTTGGAGGAAAAGGAAAGCACACCAAGGAATTCTTTTATGAATTGATGGAACTTTCAGGATTCCTAAAAGTGTAAGAATGAGGATAGTCATAGACACAAGAAAATGCATGATATTATAAAAAAGAAGGGCTCATTTAACAAAGAAGGTCTTATGGCATTATGAGCCAAATTGCTGATAAGATTAAAACATGTCAAAAGAATATTGTAAGTTCAAACACTTTTATGGACATGATCAAACAATTATTTTTTTAACGCAATAGAGATAAACTCATTTGTCAATTCTGGTACACATCCCCTTCAGCTAGCCTCCTCATAAAAGCTCTTGCAGGGATCTCATCGATAGTGTGGACAGAAAACTGCGGTAGAACTTCGTCCTCTATTTCCATCATGAACACCTTTTTAAATTTGAGTCATTCAAGAATTCATGCTACCTTCTTCATACCCTACTCTTACCATTAACGCTTTTAAATTTCTCGATTATTCCACCTTTAGTGCTTTTACAAATCCACTACTTGAAGCATGATTGGGTAGAGGGTTTGTACTTATATTCATAGTTTCTTCGAACGTTATCCATTCAGCTTTAATTAATTGTAGGAACTTTTTCTTGAAGGCACTGCAAATATGAATGCTATGTCCTGTAGTGCTAACAAGGTACTTGTAGGTGAGGTCGGGTTTTGTACCAATTAGGGTGAGGTGGTTGCAGAGGCATGAGTGGTTTTAAAGCTACATGCCCAATGCTCAGTAGCTTTTTATATATCTCATTTAAAGGTAACAATAATGAGGGTAGCTGTTCTTGGATTATTTAAAAACTCTTAGTTCATTTCTTGATTTGAGGCTTAAGTTTTCTAGCAAAAAATGAAGGGTTGAAATTGATGTTGACAATTTGGAATGAAGGGGATGAAGTGTGGTAGCTTTAGAATTGGTTTTTCTTACCTCTATAGCCCACCTTTAACATGATTGTCTTCCCTTATTTTCCCTATAAAGCCTTTTTTTCTCAATAGGCATAGAGATTCTTCCACTCCTTACCTTTTGCTCTATACGTTCAGCTATAACTATAACGTCAGTGAATTATTGTGTTGAGCTACCCATCATATGCTTATAGAAAAGTTGGTTTTATCAGGAGTGATATTCATGTTGTATTTGTATTGCTTGATGAAAGCATCCACCAGGTCTTGCCATCTTTAAATTTTTGTATTGTCCAGCCCATATACCAACTCAGCGTTGCCCACTTAAACTATCCTAAAAAAAGTGAATCAATAGTTTTTTTTATCATGTACTACTTTTGCTATTTTATTACAGTAAGATTTTATTATATTCCAGTGTATTTGATGAATTCAGGAACATTAATTTTTTTTAGCACCACCACATTTGGAACTAGACACATCTCTGCAACCTGTATTGGATTATATAAGTCTACTCCTTCAATGACCCTAATTCTGGCTTCCAGTGCTGCCATCTTATCTTGATCAATGTCATTAGATGACTTTCTCTTATAGGACTCGTTGACAAATGCATCTATGATTGTAGGGGCTGGCGTTGATGCTGCTGACTGCATAAATATTGGATTGTGTTAGGGCTCCTGACCATGTTCGCTCATTCTTTCTTCGGGCTGAGCTGTTGTTAGGGTCTGAACAAAGGTGACAAGTTGGTTGCAAGGACTTTCACCAGAGACATTTCTAAGTGCTTACTCGAATAAGCTATTGAGGCGAGTCACACTAACTTTTAGATAATCCAATTCTTCTTGGAAGTGAGCACGCTCTTCATCTTTCATGTTTCTTAGTCAGAGTCAGGTGTTGTAGATTTTGCGGATTAAAGCTCTTTGAGGACCTATATTTCAACCTGGTATGGATGCACATTGGGTATGGATTAACCTGTTTGAAGGGCTAATCCATGAGGTCTTTGTTGAATATGGGCAAAAATCCGTAGTCTGATTAATTTGAAAAGATCTCTCCTAAGTAGAGAGTTCAAAACAATAAGGTGGATCTAAGCCTCTTTTAAAAATAATTTTGACTTTGATCTTTAGGAAATTCCTCAGCTAATCATCTCAGATTCTTACCTTTATTCAGAAAACAATCATGGTCCTAGCTAAAAAAATCCTGCGAAGTTTATGATTATTAATCAGGTTTGCCTTGATGCAAAATGAATTATTAGGGAGCTCGTACCCTAAGAGAAGGTTCTAGGTCATTACATGAATGTAAGCTTCCTACCTGGTCTCAAAAAGGTCTATAAACTACCCAATGACCACTTTACGTGAAGGCAATATAAGGGTACAAGGAATAGTTGGGGTACGGTGTGACCGCCATTATCGAGTAAACATCATAGTTAGATGTTTCACTAGTCTTCACCCCAACTGAAAGTCATAAAACATACTACTACTCCCCACCTAACCTAAAAATAAGTTTATTCACAAAAATTAAAATGCAATAAGACATTAATCCATACCCGATGTACCTATGCATGAATAAGAAGTAAAAAACATGTTAAAATAGTAAAAATACGAGCTAATGTAACATTTCCATATCTAGGATTAAGCAACAATCTCATGTCAACTGATACATAGAGTAATCATATATATGTGTGTGCGTGTGTGCGTGCATACGTGCGTGTGTGGGGGGGGCGCAAGATGTTCATATTAAATTTTATCAAAATTTTAGTCACTCCTACATCGGGAGGTCCCAAGTTATCGACATTTAACTTATTTACACTTCTAATATTTCATATCTCATAACTCAATCACGACCTAATCATTTTGGGTCTCAATTCCACAAACATCATCGTCATCACAACCATAATATTTATAACATACATTGAACAACAAATATCATTATAGAGGAATAAATGAGATAAACATGTATACATAACACATTCATATGAAATTCAAAGTTAAGATTATCTATTCAAGTTTAAACGTTGATTATAGAAATTAAGTTATATAAAAGTTGTAATATTACAAAATACAAGGGTATACTCCCTAGAACCTAGAAATACAAACATAAGCTAGGATCTACTCTTGTCGTGCATGTGATGGTCCTGAAACAAAATACATATTATTGAAACATGAATATCACAATAAATATAACAACACAAATATCCAACAATTTAAAAAGGCAAACATGCATTCATATTCTATTCACTTCTCCCTTCTGGTTTTCATTGGAAACTCTTTCTCATTCAACTACTAAAAACCGTTTTCTTTTCCATTTTCAACCTCCATTCAAGATTTCATAAGATCAACCATGATTATTTCTGCTTAACACATTACTGATACCAATTTCACTGGTATTATCATCACCCCGTAGGAGTCGATGCAAGGAGATCCCCTTTCCCGGGATCATAACATACACTAAATGTATGCTTGCCAATACATAGTGATCCCCTTACCTGAGATCCTAACATACACTAAATGTATGCTAGCCAATACATGTTGATCCCCTTACCCGGGATCCTAAACATACATTAAATGTATGCTAGTCTAAATATGATGATCACCTTACCCGGGATCCTAACATACACTAAATGTATGCTAGTTCACGCCTCATATCACACTTCTCATATTTTCATTGTCAGTGATAATTTCATCACTTAGAAATTCACACAACAACCTTTCACCTCGAATACACATACATTCAGAATACTATCTAAAATCTCGACATCATTACACAACTTTCCTCCTTCCATATAATATCCAACATTCGATAATTCACATTTTACATCAATAACATATTAAATTATGGAATTTAACTAGAAAGTATAGGTGTGGATCACCTACCTGCAATAGAAGCTCTACTCGAGCTCCGCTGCTGCTGCTGCTGCACCACTCCGGTGGTCCCTCTTGCAATCACAAGCTCATCTCGTAAATTTTTCTCATTCAGGGATACATTTTATAATAACCATATCAATAGCTAATATGTCTTTCTTTCAATCATTCCTTTCTTTATATTTGGATCGTTACTGTTTAAATTTTGAACTGTTACTGTTTTGAATCGTTACTCTTTTGAACTTTTACTCTTTCGAACTGTTACTCTTTTTAACCGTTACTTTTTTGAACCGTTACTGTCTGCAGAGCTCGTATTTTGACCTTATCTCAGGTTGGTCGCATTGGAAAGCTAAGACAAGGCGCTACAAGTCCCTTGAATGAAGGAAAACCCAATTTTGCCCCCAAGACAATCAAAATTGCTCATCAACAAATTAGACTCATTGCCCTATAGGGTCTATCATGACTCGGTCTCGGTTGGTAACCCATAACTGGAGTTCTTTAGCTCCAAATTAAGCAAGACCAATTGCCTAAGTTAGTTAACATCTAAAACTATAATTTCTATGTAGGAACCTGATCCTAATTCCCGCATCTTTTTACCCCAAATCTCACCGAATGTCGGGAGACAAGCCTGTCCAAATTCGCCACCCCTTCCATTCACACATAACATTCACAAATTATATTTTCTGGGTAAATTTTCATGGTTTCATGCCCCCAATCATATACAACATATGAATTAACTTAATTTTAACATTTATTATTTTTTCCCCAATTCAAGTCTAAGAACCCTAATCTATAATTCAACATCAAGGCATTAATTCATAATCGAATTTGAATGAATTATAAGATCATGTTTAGAACACCTTACCTGGTAAGAATTAAGGTTTTGATCTTCAACCAATTAAAGATTTTCGACTCCCTCCTTCCTTTTTTCTAATGACAGCTAGCCCTCTTTCTTCTCTTCTTGTTCAAATTTTCTTGTTAAATCCTTGCCCACAAGTGTTTATTCCATCTATAAACCCTTAATCTTAGATGTGTTCTTGAAATTTTGGTGTTTCTCTCTTGATTTTGCAAGAATGGATACAAAAACTCCCTCTTTCTTTTTTCTTTTGGTTGCTGCCCTTTTTTGGTAAGGAGAGGAGTATTTATACTTTATAATTTTTATTATTTGTACTTATGCCCCATTTTCTTTAAGTATATTCTTTTTGCCCCTATATTTTTTTCTTCTTATAATCAAGCTATACCTCTTTTCATTTCTTATAACTCCACCTCAGAACTTTTCGTTTAGTTTATTTTATTCAATTAAATCCAACCCTCAACATTACTGGCTTAATTTATAATGTCTCGAATTATTTTGCTCGGAAATTTATATTCAAAATTTCTGAATTCCTGTTTTTATTTAACCCTATGCATGAATGTCTTCACTTTTATTTCTCATGTAGTTAGTTTGCAATTTAAGCAACCTTTATTTTTCCCGGGGTTTACAACTAAAGTTAAACAAACCAAAACAAATAGGCAAATAATCAAACAAGAAAAGCTTAATCCAACCAGACAAGATGTTTCTCAATGGGGTTGATATCTTGTCACGAGGCTCATGACATCGAGAACGGTGGGTCTGCTACTTGAGTGATGGTGAAAAAAGGTTTTGAGTTTAATCATAAAATTATAATTATGAAGTTCAGGAGTCGCCACATAGTATTATGGTTACTAGAAAACCTAATGGTCTACGAGAGTCTAGATAAGAAACTGGTTGTGTAAAGGGAAGACGCATCACCTCCAGTGCACCCTACCTATGATAAGCTGCATTGTTGTTTGATTGTTATTCTAAGTCGTGTTTCTATCTGTTGGTCTTATCTAAGGTTCAAGGTATATCTTTCTTCATAAGGAAGTTTCTACCTTATTGGGTTAAAGCCTAACTATTCTAAGTTCCAAATTTTAACATTGCATTTATTTTTTATCTTTAATATCCGAGTGTATACTCTACAGTGTAGTTTTATACCTCCAAATACTAAAGTTTATAGCTAAATCTTACCACTCCAAATATTAATTAAATAAAATAGTTGTGAAGAGATTTTTGACATTTTGACCAAGGCCTAACGGACAATCATAAACTAGTTTTAATATCCATTTTAAAATATGATAAAAATAATTTTATCTTTTTTTAAAAAAATATGCATGAAACTTTTTTAGGATTTGGTCACATGCACGAAAACAAAATATTTTTTGTTTTTTTTCTAATTTGATTTTTTTGAAGTTTTTGATTTAAAAAAAAACATTTTAGAGAAAACTGAGTATATTTAATATCGGATCCGTATCTTATAGTGTAAGTCTACAACTTAATATTATGCAAAATTATTGAAAAAATTATGCGGGGAAGCCATAAATATTTTTAAAATGCCATTTGAAAAATTTGAAGTTTTTTTTAAAAAATTTTAAAAATATTATTTTCTAATATTATTTTATTATTAAATATATTGGGCCAAAACGAGTCCAACCTGACTCAATGGGGGTGGGCTGACTGGCAACCCAACAACCTTTTGTTTTTGGTCTGGGCTAGACCCGACCCAACCATCAGGGTTGGGCTGGAACAGGTCCAACTCATTGTTGCTTCTGCTGGTAAAAGCTAGCAATTGGAGGACGTGAATTATTTTACTTGGCATAGGGGTTGGAGCGGCCGTCATTGGTATGGATAAGACCGGTGGAAGTGCTGGTGGCTCACGGTGGAGACTGGAGATGTTGGTGGCCAAGTTGTTGTGGGGCAGGAAGAAGAAGAAGTTTGCGGTGGAAAAGGAGAAACTTGCGGTGGTTGTCCGTATTGCTGGCAAGGAGATGAGTTTGCAAGGATGCTGGGTCATCATCGGTCACGGTGTGGGGGGGTTATGGTGGCTGAAGAAGTCGAAGTTGTGGCGGTGGAGGAGAAAATGAAAAGGCTGGCAATTGAAAAAAAGATTGGGGAGGCTAACTTTTTGTAAACTTTGGACTTGAATTTATCCTTCTTAAATGCCTGGAATCCATCCCTATTTATAGAGGGTGAAAGAGGGGTACTTTGTCTTTATTGTGGACAAATCTTGGCTCTTAATTCAACTAGAAAGGATCTCAACTGTTGGTTCAAAAGTGTCATCATGGTTTGTCAAAGGTTGACAGTTAAAGGTTGTCTGAGTTGGCCATTTTGGGACAACGCCGTGACCACTGTGGTGTTAATTAGCCGGAAAAGACCATACCAGAGTGTAGTTAAATGTCAGACCATTATTGTGGTGTTATTTTATTTTATTTTTATCAAATTTGGTGAAAAAACAAAACATTAAATACGCTTGAAAAGTAGTCACCCGAGTAGCTTTTTCAGAAAAGAAAAAGATGATGATGAACAGTAAGCAGACGACGCGTCGTTTGGTCCCTTTTTTTACTATTCAAAACGATGTCATTTTGGACTTTTAAAGGATGTAATTTAGTGGTTTGGCCAAAGTTCAATTTCATCCTCCTTCTTTTAATTTCTTTCAATTGCACCTCTAATTAACCCTAAACTTCCAATTTTATGCAAGTTTGCCCCCACTGAACTTGAATGTCAGCCTTAGATTTCAGCGCCTTTCATTTTGGTCTTTGGTCTGGGGTTTATGCAAATTGACCATTAAATTTTCAATTCTCTTCAATTTCACCCTTGGTTTCAATCAATTAGGTCCCCTGTAACATCATCAAATTATAATGTCATGAAATCTCAAACATTTCTTTACTAATGTGTATTGAATAATATGTCTAAGATTATGAGATTTTATTTTTTAAAAATTTCGACGAAGTTTCCTTTATTTTTGTTGGTACTAAGAGCGTGTTTTGCAGTGTAGTTGCAGGTGCTTTCCAAATAAATTTTCGTGCCAAAATGCATGCCAATGATGTTTTTTCATTTTTTAAAAATCATTTTTGACATCAACACATCAAAACGATCTAAAACGTACAAACCATATTAAATTTTAGCAAAAAAAAATTCAAATTTTTTGGGAACGCAGGTTGAACCGTATTCCCAAACACTGCCTAAGTTATCGACAATACTTCTATTATATGTCATTGCAACTTCCATCTTAATCCAATCATCCTGGATCACATCTCATTCATCAAACAATATATCAATACATATAATTATCAATATATTCAAATGTCATAATATCAATTAATAAGTCAACATAAAAGTATTACTAAAACAATTCGAAAGATAAACAAATTTATCACTAAAAAGTAATAAATGTTATCTAACTACATATATGCATTTAGACTACATGAATACAATATTAAGATTAAGAGTCATATTGTATTAAAACATCTAATGTATTCTACTATTTTATATTATAAACTTATCTTATCATTTTGAAAATGATTTAGCCATACTAACAACTATACATATATATAATACATCCATTACATACTACTTGATTTTTACAACACAGAGGTAACACGTCTATTACATACTACACATCTTCTGCTTGATTTTTACAACATAAAAGGTTTTCAAAGAAAATAAAGACATAAATATTATATTCCAAAATGATAATTCATAAACAGAAAACTCCTACATCTAACTATCTACATCACCTCGTGGTGTACCTGTTTCAACAATAACCACATTAATCAATTTACTCAATATCTTAGTCTAGTATTAATTATTTACTCTTAACCTTTGAAATTTAATGCTTCTAACTTCAATCTAACTCAATCAATTAATTTACATAATCTTTTCAAAACTTAAATATCCAGCTAACTCATCTTGATTACCAAATAATTCTAACACTTCCATATAATTACTCAGAAATTTAGTTTTCCTTCCTCGGTTACCAATAAATTTGGTAATTTCCATATGAATTACCCATCATTCGGCTAAGCTCTTTATTAACCAGTAATTCTCTTAATTACCCAAAAAATCTGGCTAACCCATTTCAGCTGCCAAAATTAATCCGGTAATTCCATTTGAATTACCCAGCATCCGGCTAACCTCTTTTGTTAGCCAAATAATAATTTCGGTAATTTCACATGAATTACCAATAATTCTCATAATAATTACTCAATTTATTCCTTTGTTTCATTTTTTTAACATCAAGTAAATAAACAACATAGATATTTAGGGAAAACTAATAATTACAAAATAAGGTGACGAATCACCTACCTTCTGTTCGTGATGACCGAACTCCTCCTGTCTGATAACCAGCTCCAGACACAACTCCTGAATCAATTAAATATCATTATATTATTAGTCCATCAATATTTTTCTTACATGCCGAAACGCAAAGCTCGTAATTTATTTTTATTTATAATTCGTTCTAATAAAAATTCATTCTCAAACATAACATCATTATTTTACATGCAACTACATATTTAAATCAAGTTACTTCTTTTCTTGCTTTATAATTCATCCACCAAATAATCCTTTTATTCTTTATGCCCTCACATCATATTATTTATTTTATTTAAACATATGTAACAACTATATTGAAACACAATCTAAATATCTTGTCTTTATGCTTTCTTTTAATTAGTTCATTTCTCTTTTAAATTGAATTTACTTATTTTTATTTTTATTTTTTCCTCAACTTTAATGTTATTTCTTCATTTAGTCTTTCTTGCATATTTCAAATATCATGATTAAACATAGTTTTCTAAACATTAATATCAAAACTCATTCCTGCACTTTTCTTTAATGTTGCCGAATGTGATGTTCCTTTTTCTCCTCCAAATTTTTCTTTATTTACTTATTATTTCAAAATGGGGATCTTCTTTATTTTTTTTATAGAATTATCTTGATCTCATGACCTGAGTCACGGGTTTGGCGGGGATAACCTGAGTTGGCTAAACCCTGATTACTGGGGTAACAAGCTTGTCATTCTAACATGAGTTGACCCAATCTGATTTTTTAAGTCCCTCTTTTACCGAGCTTTATCTTTTCATATTTAATAAGCTAAGAATTAAGTTACATCGTTTATTTTCTTTTGAAAAAAAATCTTCTAAGTTATAGCGAGTATTAATTTTTTTTTTTTGTAAATTGGTTTATCCATTATTGTTGCTTTTTAATTTTATCATTTAATTAAAGTAAAAACAATTTATTTAATGCAATTAGGTCTATAACCCATGTCATAAAAAAAATCAAAATATATATAGGTCTTATAATTCTATGGCATATCATCAAACTGTTATGTTGATAACTTGCACGCCAATTGCTTAACTAAATGTTAGTAATTGAAATAATTTTTAAAAAATATAATATATTATTTATTATTTGACTTTTATTTTAATACTTCATTATATTTTTTTTTTACTTTATAATCAATCTAATTTTAGTTAAATGTCAAAATATTTTTTTATTAAAATAAATGTACACATGCATTTTGATGAAAAATGAAGCTCTCATTTTGTTTATCCTTTTTGTCCGTGAAAGAAAAATATGAAACTTTTTTTTATAACATTTGTGAAGTATACTGTTTCAATTTCTAAAAATGTGTTTTAAGAAATTGTAATTTTTTTTTAACAAGTATCATTTTAGAGGTTTACGTGACTCTCCTAAATATTATCTACTATATATTTATAAACAATTCAGATTTATATTTTAAAATTTTATTTTAGTTGAATTAAGATTATTTTACCTACTTTTTAATTAGCAATTACTCCATCATATTTTATATAAAATCATTCAGATCTAAAATAAATATTCAAGTTTATTTATTTTAATTAAAATCACAGCATATTAAATTTGGTGAAAATGTTCAATATATAGTTGAATAACATACTTGCAAAGCATGTGGCAAGAAAACTAGCTTTTTTATAAATAGATGAAGGAAAAAAAACAGAATTTAACCAATTAATTACAGCATGAACAATTTAAATAAAATCTCAAAATAAACCTTAGCTTTGTTTGGGAACGCAAGTTGCATCACACCGCAAGTGCAACTATGTTCCCAAAGAGGTTCGTAGTCACAAACTGAGATCATACAGAATGGAATGAAAGTAAAATCAGAATTATTCAAAAACTAGACCCAACGCCGACATATACATCCCCACATCTGAAGATTCAAAACTCACAGAGCAACTAGACCACAGAGATGACGGCAGCAGATACATCCTCAGGAAATTGTGCAGTAGGTGCTAGCAAGGTTTGCTAACTCATGTCACTCGGCATCAATCCAAGCCATCTAAGATCAAATCCCACTGACAAGGGATGGGATGGACTGAGGGAGGAAGGCTGTTGCACAGCTCATAGTTCAACAAACTCTCTAATGAACCCGGAAAAAAAAAAAAATTATGAATGCGTACCCAAGACAAGTGACTTGAACATGATTTTTTACTGTCCCATGAAAAACCTAACTGCTGCCTATGGGCATGGTTAGTAAAACATATATAGTTGGTTCTGAAGGTCTACAGTCACCCTGACTTTAATATCGATTATAAGATGAACTAGCTTATATTATTAGCAGTTATGATTTATGTGATAGACTGAAGAATCTTTATATAGAGGGAGAAAAACCACTTACATCCCCATCAAACTGTGCAGACAGCCCTTTGGGAACTTAGTTTTGTTGTTATTAAAAAAAAAAGGGTTGTCCACCGAGAAAAATTCCCGGATGTGAAGCTGTATAACACCAATACTTGGAGAATCATTAGCTATTCCTCAAAAAGTTAACACTAGACCAGCTGGGTGATGCTCTAGCATCCCATCTCAGAGTCAAGAACTCTATACTGAAAATCTAGCAGGCTCTCCTGAAAAGCTTAGTTGCATGTCCTGGAAAATTAAAACATATATGACAGGAATTGAACCTAAGAAATTTCCTCAACAAGCAACATGGCAAAAAAATTACAAGTATAAAATGATGCGGATCAGCCCAACACCAAGCGTAATCATGCCAACGACCCATTGGAGGTGCCAATTGGGCCAATCACAAGAGCTAGGGCAAAGAAACTTAAAGAAGCATTGAATGGGCTTGTTCAGAACATATGGAGCAAAATGGACCTAGAGGGGCTTGGGACATTTAAAGAGCATGAAGGGCAGCCTTTAATTCATCTAGTTCAGGTCCAAGAAGAGCCCAATTCGTGTGGAACAAGGGGTTGATGTGTCCGGCCCAATACCAGCCTTGTTAGGCTTGTTTTCCTAATGCTACAAGGATAAAAAGTCAGCAATTTATTCTCCTAATTAAGTAAGGAAGTTGGCCATATCTTATTCCTAAAGAGAGGAGAACTATTTAATGCTTTTCCTAACTTAGGAAGGAAAGTAATTAAATCAGCAACAAAGGAGGAAATTTGTTTTCTTATTTGTCCAAGTTAAACAAGGAAATCCAAGCTAATCAAGGACATCAAGGTGGGCAGCAACACAAATTTTTCAAATCAGATTTCTCCTAGTTTATTTGGGACTTCTTAAGGGTGACAAATCTGATTCTAGCATATTTAGCATGATAATTTTCAGAATTTTATTATTTTTATTATTTTCTTCTTAGTTTTTGGGTTATTATTACTTATTTGGGTCAATTGTAAGTGAGCTTCACATAAGTCCACCTAAGGAGGGTCCATTAGTGTTTTCTTAAGTCTAGAGTCAGTATAAATAAAGGCATAACCAAACATGTAAGGTTACGTAATTTTCAGATCAATAAACTTCTTGTTGCACTTATTGTGTGTTGGTGGGATAATCTCCCTTCCTTGGTTCTCTAAAGAACTGAAAACGACTTAACGAAGAACAACTGTCTTCATGGCGTCATCCTTATACTTCTCGTTCGCGAATCAATATTCGTTGGGTGGGGGTCTCCGTTTCCAATAGTGCTGGTGCCTAGGTACAAGTTATCTTTGTGTCACACTCCTATCAAACTTGATTTACTTGGCTTTCCGGGAATTGGTGTCTTTGCGTGTAGGTTGTGTGACCACGTGATCACGAGGTTCGCATCATTTGGTATCAGAGCTTGGCTCCATTGATCAGGTTATATCCTTCTGAAATTTTTGTTTCTTGTTGATGCCCAAAAAAAAAAATTCCTTAATATCCAATTTCTTCTTCTCCTTGAATTTGCGGCATATAAAAAAAATTTTGTTATTTCATTCTGTTATTGTTCAAAATATATCAGTACCATAAAAAAAACAAAAGAGAAAAGAGAAAAGCAAAAAAAAAATCCGTTCAAAAAGATGTTTATTGGATTCTGCCGCAGAAAATTAAACAAGAGAAATTGGATCAACTCAACTCGGAATTAGTTCAAATTTTATACGCTGATTACTGGGCTCCTAATAGCACCACATATCAAATTTGGGATCAATTGGATATCGTTTGCTTTGGGTTTCAAATTCGGGTCTAACCAGGTCTGATTCATAACGTTTTTGCGACAGTATATCAAACCTTATCGTAAATTTCTCAAACTTTATATTCTGTCTATCTGGGTTGATATAGCACTATATCTGAAATTTTAACTCAATTGGACATCATTTACTTTAGGCTCCAGATTCGGACTTAACTCGTCGTAAACAAGTCTGTTTTGCGTCAACTTTTGAAATTCGCTTGCTTTCTGTTGTTTTCATTTCTTGCAGTTTATTTTCATCATATCCAATATATTTGGGTGTTGTTTCATGATTTTGCATATTTTTGTTACTGTTTTCATTCAAGTCTTCAGTTTCGTTCATATTTCGGATAGACTCGCTTGCTACTCGCGAGACTATCATCGTAGTTTTGTTTTGCTTGTTTTCTAGTTTTTATTGCTTCTTGAGTCATATATATATTTGGATTGCGCTGCCAAGTTGGTTCTCTTTGGTGATGGTTTCAGTTTCGCAAGAATCGCAAGAAGGTGAGACGAGAGGTGTGAGGATATTAAGAGTAGTTTGAGTGAAACACGAGCGACGTGAGGATAATTGTTTTTTACCACTAACCAATTTTTGCAGGTACAATCATGTCAGACCAAAACAACACACCACCCCATCCCGAGGGAGAACTTACGTTCCAAATGCAAGCCATGACGCAGATGATGGAGAGGATGAATTTTGTGATGGGAAATGTGTGTGACAGACTTGATAGGGTGGAGAAATGTGGTAACGAGGCTGGTACAAGCACCCAAAATGTGAGGAAGCTTAGGGCTGAACCGAAAGCAAACAATGGCAGTAGGGCCGGAAGGCCAAGGTGGGCTGATTATGAGGATTTTGAGGAGGCCGTTGATGATATTGGTGATGGTGGTTTTGAGGATGAGGCCATAGGCCATCGGGAAGGTTTTCGGCAGCCTAGAAACCGAAGGGATTATGGGAATTGAACTAGGGGCCAACTCGGCCAAAGGGAAAATTTCCGTAATGTTGGGGGACATGCTGATTTAGATGGTGATTTGGATACCATCAAACTGAAAATACCTTTTTTTCAAGGTAAAAACGATCCCGAGGCATATCCGGAGGTGAAGAAAGTAAAATTAGTAGTCATCGAATTCACAGATTATGCACTGATATGGTGGGATCAGAATGTTATTAGTAGAAGGAGGAGTGGAGAGAGGCCGGTAGCGTCGTGGGAGGAGATGAAAGTGTTGATGAGAAGGCGATTTGTGCCTAACCACTATTATAGAGATTTGTATTTGAAATTGTAGGGTTTGAATCAGGGTTCTAGGTCCGTGGATGAGTACTTCAAGGAGATGGAGATTGCCATGATTCGGGCCAATGTGATTAAGGATCGGGAAGCTACCATGGCTAGATTTCAAAATGGGTTGAACAAGGACATTGCGAATGTTGTAGAATTACAACATTGTGTGGAATTGGAGGACATGGTCCATATGGCAACAAAGGTGGAGAGGCAAATAAAGAGAAGTGGCAGTACACATTTTCAGACCAATTCGGCTTCATCTTCCTCAACATGGAGGCCAAATTTGAAGAGAGAGGGGGCTGTCCAACCAAAGCCTTATGCAAAGGCCGAACCACCTAAGGCCAAAAAGAATACCCATACAGATGGGAAAGGTAAATCTGAATCTTAACCTACTCGTGATAGAGATATTAAATGCTTTAAGTGTTTAGGGAAGGAGCACATTGCATCTCAGTGTCCAAACCGAAGAGTTATGCTTACAAGAGACAATGGGGAGGTTGAATCTGAAAGTGACAAATCTGAAAGTGAAGAGATGCCACCTTTGGTGGATTGTAGTGATGAGGAGATTGCATATCCTGTTGAGGGGGAGGCTTTGGTTATAAGGCGTGCGCTGAACATGCAAATCAAAGAAGATGATGTAGATCAGCAACGGGAAAATATATTTCACACTCGATGTCACATCCAAAACAAGGTATGTAGCATGATAATTGATGGGGGTAGTTGTGCTAATGTTGCTAGTGATAATCTTGTGCAGAAATTGAATCTGAGTTGTGTTAAGCATCCTAGGCCTTATAGATTGCAATGGTTGAATGAATGTGGTGAAGTGAGGGTTACTAAGCAGGTTATGATTGCGTTTGCTATTGGGAAGTATTCCGATGAGATTTTGTGTGATGTAGTCCCAATGCATGCTAGTCACTTACTTTTGGGGCGTCCATGGCAGTTTGATCGGAAAGCGATTCATGATGGGTTTAGAAATAGGTTCACTATTGTAAAGGATGGTAAAACCATCACTCTTGTACCTCTTTTTCCAAAACAAGTGTATGATGATCAAATTAAATTAAAAAAGGAATGTGAGGATGGGAAGAGTGAAAATTCACGTGAGGACAATGGTGAGAGAAAACCATCAGATTCGGCTAAACCTAAATCATTAATTAAATCGGTTGAGAGTGGAGGTAAACACCGAGGAGTGAAGAAAGTAAGCTTGTGTGATGATAATAGTGTGGAAAAATTAAAGAAACAACCCAATTTTTATGCAAAGGGATCTCAAATCAGGTCTGCATTTTTCACTAATAAGCCAATGATCCTACTTGTGTATAAGGAGGCTTATTTTAACACTAACGATCTTGATTATGCTATTCCTAGTGTGGCTGTTTCTTTGATGCAGGAGTTTGATGATGTATTCCCTGAAGACATCCCTAATGGATTACCACCATTAAGGGGGATTGAACATCAAATTGATCTTGTGCCCGGAGCTTCAATTCCTAACCGTCCAGCCTATAGAAGCAACCTTGAGGAGACGAAGGAGCTTCAAAGGCAAGTAGATGAGTTGATGATGAAGGGGTACATTCGTGAGAGTATGAGTCCTTGTGCTGTGCCAGTGCTACTTGTGCCTAAAAAGGATGGTACATGGAGGATGTGTGTTGATTGTCGTGCCGTCAATAACATAACGGTAAAGTATCGACATCCTATTCCTAGGCTTGATGACATGTTAGATGAGTTAATGGATCATGTATTTTCTCTAAGATTGACTTAAAAAGTGGGTACCATCAAATTAGGATGAAAGAGGGTGATGAGTGGAAAACTGCATTTAAGACTAAGCATGGTTTGTATGAATGGTTAGTCATGCCGTTTGGACTTACAAATGCACCTAGCACATTTATGCGTTTAATGAATCATGTATTGCGTACGTTTATCGGTAAGTTTGTTGTTGTGTATTTTGATGACATTTTGATCTATAGCAACTTAAATGAGCATCTTGATCATTTGCGTTATGTACTTAGTGTGTTGCGTAGTGAGCAATTATATGCTAATCTTAAGAAGTGTACCTTTTGCATGGAAAAAATTATGTTTCTTGGCTATGTCGTAACTGCGCAGGGTATCGAGATGGACAAGGAGAAAGTTAAGGCCATCCGGGATTGGCCTACACCAAAATCGGTAAGTGAGGTAAGGAGTTTTCATGGACTTGCTAGTTTTTATAGAAGGTTTGTGCAGGATTTTAGTACTATTACTGCACCTTTAACTGAAATTGTGAAAAAGTCTGTTGGATTCAAATGGAATGATGAACAGGATGAGGCTTTTAATTTGTTGAAAGATAAACTTTGTTCGGCACCTGTTTTAGCTTTGCCAGACTTTACGAGAGCTTTTGAAGTTGAATGTGATGCGTCAGGTATTGGTATAGGAGCTGTGTTAATGTAGGATAAGAGGCCCATTGCGTATTTCAGCGAAAAACTTAATGGGGCAGCCTTGAATTACCCTACATATGACAAGGAGCTCTATGCCTTGGTAAGAACTTTAGAGACGTGGCAACATTACCTGTGGCCCAAGGAGTTTGTGATACATTCTGATCATGAACCATTGAAGCACTTGAAAGGGCAAGGTAAGTTGAGTAGGAGAGATGCCAAATGGGTTGAATTTATTGAAACCTTTCCGTATGTGATCAAGTACAAGCAAGGGAAAGAAAACATTGTGGCTGATGCACTTTCGCGCAGGTATGTTCTTTTATCTACTTCGGATGCTAGATTTCTAGGATTTGAACACATAAAAGAATTGTACAAGAATGATAGTGATTTTGCTAATGTTTATGATGCTTGCGAAACTTTGGCTTTTGGAAAGTTTTATAGACTTGATGGATATTTGTTTTAAAAGAATCGTTTGTGTGTTCCATTAAGTTCTATGCGTGAATTGCTTGTACGTAAAGCACATGGAGGCGGGTTGATGGGGCATTTTGGTGTTGTTAAGACTTTGGATGTGTTGCATGAGCATTTTTATTGGCCTAAAATGAAAAAAGATGTGCAACGCATATGTGATAAATGCATAACGTGTAGAAAAGCAAAGTCTAGGACTCAACCACATGGCTTGTATACCCCTTTGCCTGTACCAAAAGAACCATGGGTAGACATTTCGATGGACTTCGTCTTAGGTTTACCTAGGTCAAAACGGGGTAGGGATTCCATCTTTGTAGTTGTTGATAGGTTTTCAAAGATGGCACACTTCATTCCATGTCATAAAACTGATGATGCAACTAACATTGCTGATTTGTTCTTTAGGGAGATAGTATGGCTTCACGGGGTCCCTAAGAGCATTGTTTCTGATAGAGATGTTAAGTTCCTTAGCTATTTTTGGAAGGTGTTATGGGGAAAATTGGGTACTAAACTGTTGTTTTCAACTACTTGTCACCCCCAAACAGATGGACAAACCGAAGTAGTTAATAGGACCTTAACACAACTTCTGCGTGCTGTCATTCAAAAGAACTTAAAGAATTGGGAAGATTGTTTGACATTTATAGAGTTTGCATATAATCGTAGTGTGCACTCTACTACTGATTTTTCACCATTTGAAATTGTGTATGGATTTAACCCTTTAACTCTAATGGATTTGATTCCTTTGCCAATTGATGAAAGGGTTAGTCTGGATGGTAACCGAGTTTGCATATAATCGTAGTGTGCACTCTACTACTGATTTTTCACCATTTGAAATTGTGTATGGATTTAACCCTTTAACTCTAATGGATTTGATTCCTTTGCCAATTGATGAAAGGGTTAGTCTGGATGGTAACCGAGTTTGCATATAATCGTAGTGTGCACTCTACTACTGATTTTTCACCATTTGAAATTGTGTATGGATTTAACCCTTTAACTCTAATGGATTTGATTCCTTTGCCAATTGATGAAAGGGTTAGTCTGGATGGTAATCGTAAAGCACAGGTGGTGAAAACACTTCATGAGAGTGTGCGGCAATAGATTGAAAAGAGGAATCGTGTGTATGCAACCAAAGCCAATAAGGGGCGTAAACATGTTTTCTTTCAGCCCAGCGATTGGGTTTGGGTGCATATGCGCAAGGAGAGATTTCCGGCCCATAGGAAATCAAAGCTACAACCACGAGGAGATGGGTCATTTCAGATCCTTGAGAGGATTAATGACAATGCTTATAAAGTTGATTTGCCAGGTGAGTATGGTGTTAGTGCTACCTTTAATGTTTCTGATCTTACTCTGTTTGATGTAGGTGATGATTCGAGGTCGAATCCTTTTGAAGAGAGAGGGGATGATGCGGATCAGCCCAATACCAATCGTAATCATGCCAATGACCCATTGGAGGTGCCAATTAGGCCAATCACAAGAGCTAGGGCAAAGAAACTTAAAGAAGCATTGAATGGGCTTGTTGATTAGTATTTAAAAGTGCATTTTTATCAAGGTTTTATATCATCATTTTGCACTTGAAGTATCAATAACTCCTTAACTAGAGCATGTTTTATAATAATAGATCTGATAATATAAGATAGCTTTAATTTATGGTAAATATTCATTTTAAATGCAGGCATATCTCACAATTCAAAGGATTGATTGATGTGATTAACTATTGAAAGTGAAAGGACAAAGTAATGGCTAAGCTTAGAAAGGAGATGCCGATTCAATTCAAATTGGAACACTGTTCAGTTATTGGGTCATATCTGGAGCTGTAGATCTTGGATTTCAGCTTAATTTATATGGATGGAAAGCTAAGAAATAGGCTTACAATGTTCATGAATAGTGTAAGACCCAAATCTTCCGTTTTCAAATTCAAAGTTTGGCCACAAAAGAGAAGTCAGAATCTGTCCTGTAATCCAGCCCAAACACTGCTTATCATTTTACCCATATCTGGAGTTCTAGAAGGCCAAATGATGTGAAATTTAGTGGGTGGAAGGAAAAGACAATTTCCAACAACTTTCATGCAGAAGAATTTCTCAAATTCGGATGGTAACAATGACATTTCGTCCAGACAAGAGCTTGAGGTCTATCCACCACGTCCACCAATAGCACTACTCAGTATTTTAGCCATATCTCGAGCTCTAGTGATCCAAATGCTCTGAAATTTTATGGGTGAAAGGATAAGATGATTGCCAACAACGTTCATGAAGAACACTTTGCCAAATTCTGAATGGATCAATGTCATTTCATCCAGCCAAAGTGCTTGAGTGCTGCTGTCCACCAAATCCACTAAATCAATAGTTGGCCACTACATCAATAATCAATTACCAAATGAATAGTTTTGAATTTTAGCCTATAAAAGGAGGCATTTGCCATTCATTTAGAAATCTTGGTTCTAAGATCAAGATCATGTTCTTGCTCTCTCTTTATTGTTGTAATGCTTAAGTTTTATTTTCATTAATCTCTTGTTCATGCTTTTCATTTCCTTTACTATACTTAGTTAACTTATATCATGTTTATGTTCTTATATTGTTTATTTATGTTTTTCTTCTTCATAATGTCTAGCTAAGTTAATTATGTCAAGGTGACAAGGTTTCACTAATGGTGTTAGAATAAGAATAATATGAACTCAACATGGACTTCAATGCTTAAATCCTAAACAATTTGCTATTAACATGTCTTATCTTTTTTTTTTATCTTATCAATCCTTAATACCTTGCTTGTTAAATGGTTAATCTAGATTTGTGTTGTATAACACTTGGTACATCAAATACTTGATCCTTCATAGTTTTAGGCCGACATCGTTATTATGAAAGGAACTTGATTTGTTGTCAGCATAAGTTAGCATCATGAATGCTTGATAAAATTTGTAAGTATGATATTATGTAAATAAGATGATTAATATGATCATGTTGATAATTTATAAAGAGTTTATATTTTACTTATCTCTAATACTATTAGTGAACCCTCTAACCTTGACATTTGTTTTTATCATTGTTTAATCTTTACATTAATCTTCCATCTCAAAGTTCTCATTAATTTCTTCCTCTTCTTCTTTATTATTATTAGTACTACTACTACTACTACTATTATTATTATTATTATTATTATTATTATTATTATTATTATTGTTATTATTATTATTATTATTTACATTCTTATTATATTTTATGTACTTTAAGTATGCTCTGTGTTTGATCAAGGATCCTGACATTGTTGGTCTTGCCTTGTTCATTCGCATCAGAAATCTGTTTATGTTATATAATATATCTCTTTGATCTTTTCATAAACTTCGGTATATAGGTGAAACCTGTGACCCGATCTTTTAGATCATTCTGAGGTATAACAATGCCACGTACTGAGTATTATTATTATTACTATTACTATTATTGTTACTATTATTGTTGTTATTATTGTTGTTGTTGTTGTTGTTGTTGTTGTTGTTTTATTAATTATAATTTATACAATTAACCTCTCTGTGGTTCGACCCCGGTCTTGCCGGGTTATTTATTACTGTGACACTCCTGCACTTGGGATAAGACATCAACTCTTTGATCGTGTCAAGTTTTTGGCGCCGTTGCCGGAGTGGTAAATTCTTGTATAAATTATAATATTTATTTTATTTTTTATTTTTCACTTCTCTTGTATCTAACTTTTGTTTTTTTTGTTTTGTTTCTTTTTCTCTTGTTTTCTTCTTCCTTTTATTCTCTTCTTACACGTGCATGAGAGTTTGGTCACGTACATTAAGTGGTAGACTTTGTAGAGTATCCTCATTATTTTCAGAAAATATGGCTGAAGAAGATAACCAATCACTTCATAATGAGAATAATCGAGTTAGAACACTAAGAGACCACATGAATCCAACAAGAACAAGTGCACCCTCATGTATAGGTTTTCCTCCTGATGCATCTCACTTTAATTTTAAGCCAGACATTATTCAACTTTTACCTTCTTTTCATGGCTTAGATCTAGAAAATCCATACTTGTATTTGCGAGAATTTGAAGAAGTCTGTAATACCTATAATGACTTAAATTGTAGCATGAACACCATCAGATTAAAGCTTTTTCCTTTTTCATTAAAAGATAAAGCTAAAACATGGCTCTGAGAATCTTAGGTCGGGATCCATTCGGTGCTTGGGATGAAATGCAACAACAATTTTTAAAGAAGTTTTTTCCATCTCACAGAACAAACTCTTTCAAAAGACAAATTACCACTTTCACTCAAAAACCAGGAGAAACATTTTATCAATGTTGGGATAGGTATCGAGATTTGCTCAATACTTGCCTTCATCATGGTTTTGAAACATGGAGATTGGTTTCATATTTTTATGAAGGATTAACACCTAAAGATAGGCAAATGGTGGAATTGATGTGCAACGGAACTTTTGAAAATAAAGACCCTGATGAAGCAATGGAGTACCTAGACTTGCTAGCCGAAAATGCTCAAAATTGGAACACTACAGGCAGTTATGAGACACCAGGTAAAACTCAACCTCATACATCTAGTGGAGGTATGTACAACCTTAGGGAAGATCATGACCTCCAAGCTAAATTTGCATCTTTAGCTAGAAAAGTGGAGGCATTTGAATTTAAAAAGAATGGTCAATTAAAATCTGTTCAAGACATTGTGTGTCAAATCTGTGAAACGAATGAACATGCAACCAATGACTGTCCAACTTTGCCTTCTTTCAAGGAATGCCTCCATGAACAAGCCTATGTTTTAAACAGTTTCCAAAGGCCTAGTCATAACCCATATTCGCAAACATACAACCCTGGTTGGAGAAATCACCCAAATTTCAGTTGGAAGAGTGGTAACAATAATGCACAAACTTCACAGCCACCGTTTCAAGCACCACATTATTTCCAAAATTCTCATGGATATGCACCTCCTTATGCTCCACCTCCTAGAAGAAATCTTGAGGAAACATTGCATGCATTCATTGAAAAGCAGGAGACAATCAACACTCAAAATGCTCAAACCATGGCAGATCTAAAAGATGGTCTTGCAATTCACATCTTCTTTGAGTTTTCAAGAAAAAGGTAAGTGTTCATCTCAAACACAGCAAAATCCCAATGGGCAATACAATGAAAACGCAAGTAGTTCTGGAAGCTAACACATAGATCAAGTCAAATCAGTCATCACTCTTCGCAGTGGTAAAGTTATTGAAAAACCCACTCTTAAACCTTGTGAGAAAAATGAGTTAATCTCTGAGGGTAAGGAAGGGGTTGAATCTGAACATTGCTAAGAGAAGACTGATTTCCCGCCAGCACTTCCATTTCTTCATGCCATGACCAAACAAAGGAAAGTCAATCACAACTCTGAAATCTTTGAAACTTTCAAACAGGTAAGGATCAATATACCTTTGTTGGATGCTATTAAATAGGTACCTTCTTATGCTAAATTTTTAAAAGATCTGTGCACTGTGAAGAGAAAACTGAATGTGAAAAAGAAAGCCTTTTTAGCTGAACAAGTAAGTGCCATTCTTCAGAACAATAATGCTTTGAAATATAAAGACCCTGGTTGTCCTATAATTTCTTGCTTTATTGGAGAACATAAAATTGAAAGAGCTATACTTGATCTTGGAGCTAGTGTGAATTTACTTCCATATTCAGTCTTTTAGAGTCTCAATCCAGGTGAGTTAAAACCAACTTCTGTAACTCTTTTACTTGCCGATAGATCTGCAAAAGTGCCTAGAGGAATAGTTGAAGATGTGTTAGTTCAAGTTGATAAATTCATTTATCCTGTGGATTTTATTGTCTTGGATAGACAACCTGTTGAAGCATGTAATTCAATTCCTGTTATTTTAGGACGTCCGTTTCTTGCAACTTCTAATGTATTGATTAATTGTAGGAATGGACTGATGAAGTTATCATTTGGAAACATGACATTGGAGATGAATATTTTCAACATTTGCAAGCAACCTGGAGATAATACTGATTTACAGGAAGTGGACTTTATTGAAAAATTAGTTCATGATCAATTTGAAACTATGTCCAATGAAATTGAGTTTAATGAATCTGAGAATTTGCAAATGGTTTATTTTCAGGAAGAATTAAAGGCAAGTAATTAGAGACCACAAATTGAGGAACTGCCATCACAATCAATTGAGTCCATACTTTCCAGTGTTCAACCACCAAAACCTGATTTGAAGCCATTACCATTCAATCTCAAATACTCATTTTTGGGAGAAAATGAAACTTTTCCGGTAATAATTTCTTCCAAACTTAATGCACATCAAGAAGGTAAGTTATTACAAACTCTGAAAATGCACAAAAATGCATTAGGATGGACCATAGCTGACATAAAAGGAATTAGTCCTTTGATTTGCACACACAGGATTTATTTAGAGGAAAATGTTAAACCCTCTAGAGAAATGCAACGAAGGCTTAATCCTAATATGAAAGAAGTAGTGAGAAATGAAGTCATTAAGCTTCTTGATAATGGAATCATTTATCATATTTCGACAAAGAAATGGGTAAGTCCTACCCAAGTTGTACCCAAGAAGTCTGGAGTCACTGTGATAACAAATGAGAAAAATGAGTTAATTCCAACTAGAACCATTACTGGTTGGCGGATGTGCATTGACTATAGAAAACTTAATTCAATGACTAGAAAAGATCATTTCCCTTTACCTTTCATGGATCAAATCCTAGAAAGAGTTGCAGGTCATGAATTTTATTGTTTCTTAGATAGCTATTCAGGTTATAATCAAATTGAAATTGCATTGGAAGATCAAGAGAAGACTAATTTCACATGTCCATTTGGTACTTTTGCATATTGAAGGATGCCTTTTGGTTTATGTAATGCACCAACCACGTTTCAAAGATGCATGCTTAGCATATTCAGTGATATGGTTGAACGTTTTTTTGAAATTTTTATGGATGATTTTTCTGTTTTTGGCGATTCATTTGATGATTGTTTGACTAACTTAGAAAAGGTTTTGAGCAGGTGTGAAGAGAAGAATCTTGTGCTCAATTGGAAAAAATATCGTTTTATGGTAACAAACGGCATTGTACTTGGTCACATTGTTTCATCAAAAGGAATTGAGGTTGACAAATCTAAAATTGAGTTAATTGCCAACTTACCAACACCAAAATCTGTTAAAGATGTTAGATCATTCTTAGGATATGCTGGTTTTTATAGAAGGTTCATCAAAGATTTTAGTGTCATATCTAAGCCATTGTGTAACCATCTAACAAAGGAAAATGTTTTTGAATGGACTGAACAATGTGAAAAAGCCTTTGTTAAACTTAAAAACTTGCTTACTTCTGCTCCTATCATTCAACCTCCTGATTGGTCATTACCTTTTGGAATAATGTGTGATGCTAGTGATTATGCCGTAGGTGCTGTCTTAGGACAAAGAAAAGATAAGAAACCTTATGTGATTTACTATGCAAGTAAAACTTTAAATAGTGCTCAAATGAATTACACTACCACTGAAAAGGAATTACTTGCAGTAGTATTTACATGTGACAAGTTCAGGTCTTATCTTGTTGGCTCACCTGTTGTTGTTATTAGTGATCATGCAGCTTTGAAATATCTTCTTTCAAAAAAGGATTCTAAGGCTAGATTAGTACGATGGATTTTGTTACTTCAAGAATTTGATATCACAATCAAAGACAAGAAAGGCACCGAAAATGTTGTCGTGGATCATTTGTCAAGATTAACAACAGATTCGAGATCTGACATCACACCAATCGATGACTACTTTCCTGACGAATCTTTATTTTCTGTCTCTACAATGCCTTGGTTTGCTAATATTGTTAATTTTCTTGTTTCAGGATATTTGCCAGCTCATTGGAGCACCCAAGATAAAAGAAAGTTCTTGAACGAAGTGAAGAACTTTTATTGGGATGACCCTTATTTATTCAAATATTGTCCTGATCAAATATTTCGAATATGCATTCCTGACAATGAGGTAAGTAGTGTCATTAAGTTTTGTCATTCTGAGGCATGTGGGGGTCATTTCTCATCGAAGAAGACAATAGCAAAAATCTTACAAAGTGGATTTTATTGGCCCACCATGTTCAAGGACACGCATGCATTCTGCAAGATTTGTGAAAATTGTCAAAAGTTGGGGTCTATTTCAAAACATCACATGATGCCTTTAAATCCTATCCTTGTCATTGAAATATTTGACTGTTGGGGTATAGATTTCATGGGTCCATTTCCTCCTTCATTTGGTTTTGTGTACATATTGGTCGCAGTAGATTATGTTTCAAAATGGATAGAGGCAATTCCAAGTCGAAATAATGATCACAAAACATTGATCAAGTTTTTGAAAGAAAATATCTTGAGTCGATTTGGAATTCCTCGAGCCATGATAAGTGATGGTGGAACACATTTCTGCAACAAGTCATTTGAGTCTTTAATGAAGAAATATGGAATCACACACAAAGTTGTCACCCTTTAACACCCTCAGACAAGTGGACAAGTAGAACTTGCTAATAGGGAGATCAAACAGATCTTAGAGAAAACAGTGAACCCTAATAGGAAAAATTGGTCTTTAAGACTTAATGATGCACTTTGGGCTTATCGAACTGCTTATAAAACATCATTAGGTATGTCACCTTATAGACTAGTCTATGGAAAACCTTGTCACTTGTCTGTGGAACTTGAACATAAAGCTTATTGGGCTATTAAAGCTTTCAATTCAAACCTTGATGATGCTAGTCAGCTGCGAAAATTACAAATAAATGAGCTTGAGGAAATAAGAAATGATGCATATGAAAATTCAACAATTCATAAAGCAAGAATCAAAGAGTTTCATGACAAGAAAATACTTAGAAAAACATTCAATGTTGGTCAAAAAGTCTTGCTTTATAATTCTCGACTCCATTTATTTCCTGGAAAACTAAGATCAAGATGGAGTGGTCCTTTTATTGTGAAACATGTGTATCCATATGGGGCCTGTGATATCGAGAATCCAAAGAATTGTAATGTTTTCAAGGTAAATGGACATCGTTTGAAAGTTTACTTTGACAATTTTTCAGTTGAAAATGACTCTATTGAATTGGGTGATCCTGTATATAAAGATTGATTCATTTTCTCATATTGTTTTTGTGTTTTTTTTTGTGTGACTTTTGTTTTGCTAGTTTCTCTCACCCCGGTCAAATGGCGGATAACAATACTTCGTGACTCTTAAAGTTGGTTCTTTCAGTTTCCCATGATAACTAATATCTGTGTATATATTTGTGCAATTCTTTGCTGTTTCTCTTTTCTTTGCATCTCTTTTCCACTTCTCATCTAAAAAAAATGGACACCACTCTTGAAAAATTGAAAAAGTATTTTCCTACTCTACCTCAGAATGCGATTACAAAAATTTACCGTGCTAGATGTGCAAGATTGCGATTGTTAATGAACCATGGAATTCCTGAAGATATTCGCTGGCTAATTGAAGCATAGGTCTGATTATCAGGTGAGTCCTCCAATTCTTTCATTTCATACATGCCTGGAACAGGTAAAAGCACTTTTGCAAAGAAACGTCGTGCAAAACGACTGCAAGTCTGTCACAGATGTGTCAGATGGACTTGTAATGCAAAATGTCGTTCTTTAGGAATGGTATCTGTAAATCGTAAAGATAAAATCCAGTTCATTAAGGATGGCCTGAGTAAGGGGTCTTTAGATAATCTTCTATTGACTCTTGAGACGCACCCTAGTGGAGATGTGCATTGTGCAATTCATGATTTATGGCCACAATTCCATAAAGAACATGCTCGACATAGTCTTGGGAATCTGACTAAAAAAAGACCCTGTTTGTCAGTTTTTAAGAAAACTGGATGGGAAGCATATCCCCGACCCATAGAGGGCGTTTAAGCCGTTCTTGGATGTAAAACCAAGGGAAGATGTGAGCCACAATCACAACTGCTTGTACATACATATTTTTTTTAAAAAATAAAAATAATAAAAAATAATAATAAAGAGAGAAAGGCTCCAGCTGGCCTACATATAGGTGGTATGATTGCATTTTCAATTTCTCATCTATAAATTTTTCTCTTCCTTCCCTTTATTTCTACTCAACCCACACATTCAACAGATATCGAAGTGTGTAGAAATGGCAGGTTCCTCGAGTCATCAAATAAGAAATATGTGTTTTCGGTGGATCTAATCCTGGGAAAGAAAAAGAGTTTTTAGAATCATCAAATCATCTTGGTCAGGTATTAGCTGAGAGAAAGATTCATTTAGTGTATGGCGGAGGCAGCCTTGAGTTAATAGGGGGTGTGTCAATAGCTGCATTTTTAGGAGGCAGTAAAGTTTTGGGGGTCGTCCCCAAAGCTTTAGCAAAAGAGGACCTCCTTGGAAAAACAATTGGAGAGGAACTACAGGTCTCCACAATGTCTGAACGATTGAATACAATGTTTAAACATGTTGATGCCTTCATTGCCTTACCAGGTGGTCTAGGCACATTGGAAGAGATCTTTCATATTTCCTGTTGGGCCCAACTGCACATTCACCATAAACCTATAGGTTTGTTAAATGTTAATGGTTTTTACGATAAATTGTTGTCTTTTCTTGATCAAGCTGTGGAACAGGAATTTCTAACATCTTCGGCACGACGAATCATAATCTCTGCTGCTACTACTGAACAATTGATTGACCAACTACAATCTTTCATCCCTATCATTGATCCCTCTATGAGTCGTATACATTAGTCAACTGAGAAAAGCCGTAAAAAGCTTAGATTGGATTACAGCCTTCATTTGTGAAACCTTGTGTCTTTTGGTTTTATTAATATCTTATTATTTTGTTTTGTTATTTCTTATATTTGTTTAAGTGTGTTTCAGGTTTGTCAGCATTCGTTGTTTCAGGTGATGTCTTCTATACTCTATCTTTTTACCTTAGGACATTGAGGACAATGTCTCATTTTGGTTGGGGGGAAAGGGTAGTAGTTGATATATATACAAAAAAAACCTAATGTGTTTTCTTTTTCATAAACTATTTGCAAAACTGTTATTAAGATGGCAGAGTAATGAGTATTGACTCTTGAGACGCATCTTAGTAAACATTTATAACAAGGTCTATTATTACACTTCTTGAAATATTCAGGTTTATAAACTCTCGCATTGTTATCACTTGACTCTGCTTATGTACTTATTTAACAAGTATTTGTAAACCTTCATTTTCACACACACACTTTAACATATGATTGTGGGTTGCATATTGGATTATTACATTATTTTATGTTCTTTTGTTAAAGGTAACAACTAAGGAAAAGGGATAATATAAAGAAAAAAAAGTATATATAATAAAAAAAAAACATAGATAAGTTTGGTTTCGTAGCCTCCCTAATCTAAGCAATTAAGCCCGAAGGGGTGTTTTAATACCTAATACCCTAACGTCAATTGACTTGGGAGCTATTGGCCCAAAGCTTGTTACATGGGTTAAGGAGAAAAGCTTAAGGGAATCAAACATTGCACTATCTACGATCGATTCGCAACCCGAGTTATTAAGCTCGAAGGGGTATCTCAACACCTAATGCCCTAAGACCAACTGGTCTGGGAGTCATTAGCCGAAAGCTCGTTACATGGGTTAAAGCAGCATTCTGTTTTAAGTTATATGTGTATATATATAAAAAAAGAAAAAAAAAAGAAGATAATAATCCCAACCCAAGGAAGTTAACCTGAAACATTAGAACAAAAATCTTGTTTTCTTCCAATAAAAGCCCCATCATCTATGTTTTCATATATTGAGCACATACAAAGGAAGGTTTATTAATATTTTGTTTAAAAGGTATTGAGCAGATATATAAATTTAATGAGATTTTGTTTACTTGGTTAGATTAATGGAAGTTAAATGATGAATGCCTTGCTTTGTGGAACTTGCAAATTGTTTTTCTATTTTAACGCTTTGATTATTAGGGACTAGTAATAAGCTGGTTGGGGGGTGTGATTAGTACTTAAAAGTGCATTTTTATCAAGGTTTTATATTATCATTTTGCACTTGAAGTATCAATAACTCCTTAACTAGAGCATGTTTTATAATAATAGATCTGATAATATAAGATAGCTTTAATTTATGGTAAATATTCATTTTAAATGCAGGCATATCTCACAATTCAAAGGATTGATTGATGTGATTAACTATTGAAAGTGAAAGGACAAAGAAATGGCTAAGCTTAGAAAGGAGATGCCGATTCAATTCAAATTGAAACACTGTTCAGTTATTGGGTCATATCCGAGTGTAGATCTTGGATTTCAGCTTAATTTATATGGATGGAAAGCTAAGAAATAGGCCTACAATGTTCATGAATAGTGTAAGACCCAAATCTTCCGTTTTCAAATTCAAAGTTTGGCCACAAAAGAGAAGTCAGAATCTGTCCTGTAATTCAGCCCAAACACTGCTTAGCATTTTACCCATATCTGGAGTTCTAGAAGGCCAAATGATGTGAAATTTAGTGGGTGGAAGGAAAAGACAATTTCCAACAACTTTCATGCAGAAGAATTTCTCAAATTCGGATGGTAACAATGACATTTTGTCTAGTTAAGAGCTTGAGGTCTATCCACCACGTCCACCAACAGCACTACTCAGTATTTTAGCCATATCTCGAGCTCTAGTGATCCAAATGCTCTGAAATTTTATGGGTGAAAGGATAAGATGATTGCCAACAACTTTCATGAAGAATACTTTGCCAAATTCTGAATGGATCAATGTCATTTCATCCAGCCAAAGTGCTTGAGTGCTGCTGTCCACCAAATCCACTAAATCAATAGTTGGCCACTACATCAATAATCAATTACCAAATGAATAGTTCTGAATTTTAGCCTATAAAAGGAGGCATTTGCCATTCATTTAGAAATCTTGGTTCTAAGATCAAGATCATGTTCTTGCTCTCTCTTTATTGTTGTAATGCTTTTCATTAATCTCTTGTTCATGCTTTTCATTTCCTTTACTATACTTAGTTAACTTATATCATGTTTATGTTCTTATATTGTTTATTTATGTTTTTTTTCTTCACAATGTCTAGCTAAGTTAATTATGTCAAGGTGACAAGGTTTCACTAATGGTGTTAGAATAAGTATAATATGAACTCAACATGGACTTCAATGCTTAAATCCTAAACAATTTGCTATTAACATGTCTTATTTTTTTTTTGGTAAGTTGACGTATGTATTAAAAGAAGAAGATACAAACATTATAAGGGGCATACCCCAGATTTACAATGATAACAGAAACATAAAACAACAGATAGCTACAGGCTTGCCACCGACCCTAAAACTGAAACCTCACTAGATTCGTGAGGGAAACCAATACAACCAGCTAACTAACAAATTAAGAATCTATGGTATTCACCCTCCAAGCTCGTTGGATCCTTTTGTTTTCATTTGTTGGTACGACATTCCTCATCAAATCAAGCTTGTCACGAATGATACATTCGATTTGATTGAAGACCAAATTCAAAGTTCTAGACATTCCAGCAAAGATCCTTGCATTCCGTTCTTGCCATACATGATACATCGGAGCTGCAAAACTTCGGTTCTCGAGAAAAATTGACGAAACTCTTGCCATGCCAAGAGATGGTGGCCCATCGAATCCATTCATCCCAGCCTTTTTTCATTCTTGGAATGTCGCATCTGTCACAAACATCCCACCAGATCGCTTTAGTATAGGAGCATTCAAAGAACAAGTGGTTGTGATCCTCATTGTTGCGGAGACAGAGTGAGCATCTATTGGGACCATGTAAACCAAACCGATGAAGTTTATCTTGAGTTGTGAGTTTCTGTTGGGCTGACCATCCATAGAAGAAATGAATGTCTTGGAACAGCATTCTTGAACCACACAATGTCATGCCATTCAACAATCTGACGATGACGTCTTAGTTGTTCCCAAGCTACTTTGACCGAGAATCTGTGATTTGGCGAATCCAACCAAACTATCTCATCCTTTTGCCCCATCTTAGGATTAGAATTGGAAGGAATGGCTTCTATAATGGGGTGCCAGCCAATAGCTTGGGTGGTAAGAGTTTTCCATTCTGAGTTCTGAATTAGCACATTCACCTTCGCGTTCTTGGCCATACCTGAATCATAGATGAATCTTTCCCCGTAAGAATCCGCGAGTGGGCTGTGAGGATGCCAATTATCAAACCATAGAGAGGTTGTCATTCCATCTCCTATGATGTACTTCATCTTCGGCCATGCCAAGGATCTGAGGTTATCTTTTTTTTATCTTATCAATCCTTAATACCTTGCTTGTTAAATGGTTAATCTAGATTTGTGTTGTATAACACTTGGTACATCAAATACTTGATCCTTCATAGTTTTCGGCCGACATCGTTATTATGAGAGGAACTTGATTTGTTGTCAACATAAGTTAGCATCATGAATGCTTGATAAAATTTGTAAGTATGATATTATGTAAATAAGATGATTAATATGATCATGTTGATAATTTATAAAGAGTTTATATTTTACTTATCTCTAATACTATTAGTGAACCCTCTAACCTTGACATTTGTTTTTATCATTGTTTAATCTTTACATTAATCTTCCATCTCAAAGTTCTCATTAATTTCTTCTTCTTCTTCTTTATTACTACTACTACTACTACTACTACTACTACTACTACTACTACTACTACTACTACTAATATTGCTATTATTATTATTGTTATTATTATTGTTATTATTATTATTATTTACATTCTTGTTATATTTTATGTACTTTAAGTATGCTCTGTATTTGATCAAGGATCCTGACATTGTTGGTCTTGCCTTGTTCATTCGCATCAGAAATCTGTTTATATTATATAATATATCTCTTTGATCTTTTCATAAACTCGGTATATAGGCTGGAAACCTGTGACCCGATCTTTTAGATCATTCTGAGGTATAACAACGCCACGTACTGAGTATTATTATTATTACTATTACTATTATTGTTGTTATTATTGTTGTTATTATTGTTGTTGTTGTTGTTGTTTTATTAATTATAATTTATACACTTAACCTCTATGTGGTTCGACCCCCGGTCTTGCTGGGTTATTTATTACTGTGACACTCCTACACTTGGGATAAGACATCAACTCTTTGATCGTGTCACTTGTTCAGAACATATGGAGCAAAATGGACCTAGAGGGGCTTGGGACATTTAAGGAGCATGAAGGGCAGCCTTTAATTCATCTAGTTCAAGTCCAAGAAGAGCCCAATTCGTGTGGAACAAGGGGTTGATGTGTCCGGCCCAATACCAGCCTTGTTAGGCTTGTTTTCCTAATGCTACAAGGATAAAAAGTCAGCAATTTATTCTCCTAATTAAGTAAGGAAGTTAGCCATATCTTATTCCTAAAGAGAGGAGAACTATTTAATGCTTTTCCTAACTTAGGAAGGAAAGTAATTAAATCAGCAACAAAGGAGGAAATTTGTTTTCTTATTTGTCCAAGTTAAACAAGGAAATCCAAGCTAATCAAGGACATCAAGGTGGGCAGCAACATAAATTTTTCAAATCAGATTTCTCCTAGTTTATTTGGGACTTTTTAAGGGTGACAAATCTGATTCTAGCATATTTAGCATGATAATTTTCGGAATTTTATTATTTTTATTATTTTCTTCTTAGTTTTTGGGTTATTATTACTTATTTGGGTTAATTGTAAGTGGGCTTCACATAAGTCCACCTAAGGGGGGTCTATTAGGGTTTTCTTAAGTCTAGAGTCAGTATAAATAAAGGCATAACCAAACATGTAAGGTTACGCAATTTTCAGATCAATAAACTTCTTGCTGCACTTATTGTGTGTTGGTGAGATAATCTCCCTTCCTTGGTTCTCTAAAGAACTGAAAACGACTTATCGAAGAACAACTCTCTTCATGGCGTCATCCTTATACTTCTCGTTCGCGAATCAATATTCGTTGGGTGGGGGTCTCCGTTTCCAATAGTGCTGGTGCCTAGGTACAAGTTATCTTTGTGTCACACTCCTATCAAACCTGATTTACTTGGCTTTCCGGGAATTGGTGTCTTTGCGTGTGGGTTGCGTGACCACGTGATCACGAGGTTCGCATCATGGAGTGGACTACTTGCTTACCCATCTGATGTTCTGAAACTTTCTTATCTTGGAAATTGACCAAACTAGCATTAATTGCTTGCCCCTGACCTACCCATCTTTCCCAAAAGCCCTCTACTTTCATCTAATTCAACGATACTTCCAAATCTAAGTAACTGGATGTGTCCTTCAATAGCAACTTTGATCTCATAAGAAAATTTAGTATCGTGGCCAAGCAACATCTCTTGAAGTTGTATTCTCAGGTTGTGTCCAGTCAAAAGCTGACAATCCTTTATTACATTCTGAATGGCTTTGTTACTGATGGAGTGGAAAACATCATTTTGAAAATCAACATTAGGAGGGGAAATAACAGCAGTAGTACCCATATTCACTTCTTTCTTTCCCATCTTCCTCGTCTGAATTGCAAGAACAAAACCAAAAACCACCAAAAGTTGAAATAGAGAAAATGAAACTTGGATTGTGACCAAACTAATCTAGAAGAAAACAAAGTTAAGACATAATCAGATGCAAAGGATTCCAAATTTGATCGTTTAGGAGGAAAGGAAAAGAGGAGAAAAGAGACAGCATTCCCATTAGAAGCTAAGGCTATGTGTAGTTTTTAACAACACCCTTCTTCATTAGGGTTATTTGAAGCATTATATAAGTGTTTTGTATGCTGAAAAGCAGGGTGCCATGGATTTATAAAATAAACTTGTGTTTTGTGTGATGTAAAACGTTATCTTTGCTGTATCAAAGATCATATCTGACTTATCATGGTATAACTGACATTGAAGCGTCATTTGATTCAATTTCAATAGTCTTAGTTCCTTGGGACAGGTTTCCATTATGTCACACTTCTCAAACAAGATTTTTGGCTTTCTTGGGGAAGTATCATCTTCACTGGGGGTTGCTTGACCACGTGATCAAGAGGTTTATATCAGAGCTAGGCTCTAGAATTAGGTTATATCCTCCTTATTTTCGTTATCTATTTGTTTCGTGTCAGTTTCTCTTCATTTGTCTTCGTTTTGTTTTTTCATCTTGTGTTTATTCTTGTTATTCTGTGTTTATTATGTTCTAATTAGAGTAAAAAAAAAAAAGCATAATAAAATGTCAGCAGAGTGTCTCCTATGTGAATTACTTTGTATATGTAAATACCTTATATAACTTTGTTATCATCTATAGTGCATTCTACTATTACTATTATAAACAATTCTAAGCGTATGTTATTTTGGTTCATGGCAGCGTATCAAAACTTATATTCCATTAATGTAACGTGAAATCGAACTAAATATCAAGTTTCAAGTCATGTGGACATTGTTTGGCTTAGGTTCTAAATTCGAGTTTTAAAGGTGTCTATATAGCAAATCAACTCGGATTTATTATGTATTGGAACGTTAATTATTTCTTTTAAGTATTAGGATTTATTATTTTGTTTATTTCCTTGTTAGGTGAGGAGGAAACAACATGGGCGACAACCTTTTCCTTTAATTTCTAGGATTAATAGGCTGCATGGAAGGCTATAAATAAGCCTTGAATCGATTTTGTAATATTTTCTATTCTTCTCTTCTTCTCACAGCATAACATGGATTTAATATTATAAGCTTTATTTTATCTTGTTAGCTACAACCCTGATACGATCCAAGAAAGGTCAAATTCAGATTTTAACGTAAAATGTGCAACTATCCAGTTTTACGGCAACGGTCATAAGTCTCAATCCGACCGTTGGATCGAGCTGAAATTTTACGTGGAGTCTCCTAGCATGTTTTTCTTTAATAAGTCGTTTTCAGTCCTTTAGAGAACCAAGGAAGGGAGATCATCCCACCAACACACAATAAGTGCAACAAAGAAGTTCATTGATCTGAAAATTGCGTCCCCTTACATATCTGGTTATGCCCTTATTTATAGTGACTCTAAACCAAAATAAGCCCTAATTAATACCATCCAGGCAAGGTAAAATCTGACCGTTAGATCGGGCTAAAATTTTACATGGAGTCTCCTAGCATGTTTTCCTACTTTGGGTTAAAATTTCAGGTTAATCAGAGTTCGATACATCATCGAAACCTAAAAAAGGCTGTACGAAGTACCAAATGGACATGTAAATGTAGTCTTTTCTTGATCCTCTGGATTAATAACAATCTGCTTGTATCCACTATATCGATCAAGAAAGCAATAAAAAGGCTTACCTGCTAGGCGTTCAAGCATTTGATCCATGAATGGTAATGGGAAATGATCTTTGCGTGTAAAAAGATTAGGCTTTCTGTAATCAACACACATTCTCCATCCACTCGAGATGCGAGTAGGAATAAGCTCATCATTTTTGTTTTTCACCAACGTGATTCCGGTCTTTTTGGGCACCACATGGATTGGTGCGACCCATTTACTGTCAATGATGGGGTAAATGACTCCTGCATCTAACAGTTTTAAAATTTCAGCTTTCACTACCTCCATCATAGGCGGGTTCAACCTCCTTTGCATTTCCCTTGTTGGTTTTGCGTTGTCCTCCAATAGTATATGATGCATACACATTGAGGGACTAATGCCCTTGATGTCGGCTAAAGTGCATCCAATGGCCGTCTTATGATCACACAACAATTTCACAAGTTTTTCCTCTTGCATACTTGTCAAACCTTTTGCTATGATAACGAGAAGTGTATTGTTGTCGCTAATGAATACATATTTCAAATTATCGGGCAAAGGTTTTAATTCTAACTCGGGGGCCTGTAAAATAGATGGCAAAAGCTTTTTATGTGAGAGTACTAAATCAACAAAGACTAATCCATGGGGAACCGTGTGCAAAGCTTGTAAGGCTAATACTGATTCGTGCATGTTTTGGGGAACACACACGTGCCTCTCCATCTCTTCTACCTTGGTGAAATCATAGCCATAGCTCAAAGCTATGCTTAATCCATCTTCGCAATCAAAATCAGAAACTTGCTGCACACACTTATTAATTTGGTCATAGCATGTGATAGAATAAACATTGCTATAAGGATATTTCATTGCATCATGAAAATTGAATTCAATTTTTTCATCTCCTACCTCCATAGACAAGGTATCCTTACCACAATCAATCTTTGCGTTGACGGTTTTCAAGAATGGTCTCCCAAACAATATAGGAGTGCTGGTTGAGGAATCACAAGAATCATGTTCCATATCAAGAATATAAAAATCACATGGAATAGCCAAACTATCAATCTTGACTAGGACATCTTCTATCACACCAAGTGGGTAAACAAAACTACGATCCGCAAGTTGTATTACAATGCTAGTTTTATTCAAAGGCTCAAGACTAAGAGAATCATAAACATGTTTGGGCATAACATTAATGGATGCACCTAAATCGCATAAAGCTCTTTTAAAACTAGCATTACCAATAACACATGGGATAGTAAATGCACCTGGGTCTTTTTGTTTCAAAGGTAGATTCTTTTGAACAACGGCAGATACAACTTCACCCACACTTACCGTTTTATGACCTTTTAGTTTGAAAGCTCTCTTGGTAGTACACAACTCCTTCAAGAATTTGGCATACTTGGGAATTTGCTTGATAGCATCAAGCAAAGGAATGTTAAGTTCTACTTTCTTGAAAACCTCTAAAATCTCTTTTTCTTTGTCTTCTTTCTTTGACCTAGAAGAAATCACAGGAAAGGGTGGAATTGTTTTAAAAATGGAATTAATTGAGTGAGGAGTTACCTTTGGAGTGTTGGTCTTTATTTAAGTTTGTGGAGGAGGAGGATGTTCCTTCTTTGTACTCAATTCAGTTTCTATCTCTTCTTCTTCCTCCATCTCAATTTGTTTCAACCTTTTCTCTTCAAGTTCTTTCCCACTTCGCAGCATGATTGCACTAACATTCTCTTTTGGATTTAATGCTTGGGAGAGTAACTTTCCATTCATTTGTGCTTCTAATTTCCCTACACTTGAAGCTACTTGCCCCATTTGCTTTTCCAAGTTGTGAATACTTGACCTTGTTTCCTGTTGAAAAGACATGACATTTTTTTACAAGGTAACAGTATTAGAAGCCAAAGTTTTCATCATCTCACGAAGATCATCATTGGATGATGACCCCATAACATTGGAGTTTGTGAATGGAGGGGGTTGTCTTGCTTGATAATTTTGTTAGGGCTGAAATCTATGGGGATGGAACTGTCGGCCTTGATTGCCTTGTTGGGATGGGTTGTCGTAGCGTAAGTTGGGATGATCTCTCCATCCGGGATTGTACGTGTTGGAAAAGGGATCATATTTACGCTGGGGCTGTCCGTTAAATGTTCCATCAATTGCATGAGCTTGTTCAATGTAGTTTTCTTGCATTGTTGGGCACATATCCGAAGCATGTCCTTGTAAGGAGCATATGCTACAAACTTTTATCTGCTGCACATTTCCATAAGCCAAAGAATGCACAAGAGAAGTAAGATCATTAACTTTACTTTTAAGGTTAGAAATACTTACCTTATTTACTCATTTGTTGGAGAAGTCTCCACGAGTGCCAAATTGTTTTGAGTTGGTTGCCATGTTTGAGATCAATTGGCGTGTAGCCTCGGGTGTCTTATCCATCAATGCGCCTCCACTTGCAGCATCAATGATACTACGGTCAGTAGGCATCAATCCTTCATAGAAATATTGAATGAGCAGGTGATCGGGTATTTGATGATGAGGACATTGAATGCAGAGTTGCTCAAATCTTTCCCAATATTCGGAGAGTGTCTCTCCATGAGATTGCCGAATCCCACATATTTCTTTCCTTATGTTGGCAACTCGAGATGCTGAGAAATACTTCTCAAGGAAAATCTTCTTCATAGCACTCCAAGTTCCAATAGATCCTGGGAGAATAGAGAAAAGCCATGCCTTTGCTGCCCCCTTCAAAGAGAAAGGGATAACTTTCAACTTAACTTGTTCTTCATCAACTCCATTCGGTTTCATGCCAACACAAACCATATGGAACTCCTTGAGATAAGTATGAGGATCTTCTCCTGCAAGATCATTAAATGTTGGTAACAAATGTATAAAACCAGATTTGAGCTCAAGGTTTACATTATTGTCAATGTTTATGCACAATGGTTGATTTTCCACGTTAGGAGCAGCAAGCTCCTTGAATGTTTGTTGTCATACAATAGCCATGGTATTGAGGTAAGCTTCCTTTCTTAACCTGCATAAAGTGCTTTCTATTTCAAGATCAACCTGCACTTGAATTTTATTAGTAGAACAGGTAATAGGCATAAATTGCTAAGAAAACTCAAAAGAAAGCAACCACACAAGAGATCGAAAACAATGCAAATTGTGCGAAAATCCTACGGTAGAAAACTAAAACTGCCTAAAAACACTAGAAAATAGCGGAATTTGGCCTCAGTAGAGTGGGGCTAGTGGTGTACCACTAGTCCTGTTTAGAACGTCGTTTCCCTTCAGGAAACAAAAGGCCAATACCTAATTCCACCAAAAACTCTATTTTGAACAGTACCGCTGCCACAAGTGAACAGTACCATCGCAAGCAAAAATTCTGTTTCTCTCTGTTTTTTTTGGGAAAACAGAAAATAAAAATAACAGTACAAGCACAAGAATCAACTAAAATTACCTCCCTAGCAACGGCGCCAAAATTTGTTGCGATGTCGAGGTCGCACAAATTAATTACCCTAGCTTCAAACACAACACACAAGATAGTATAGAGCAAGCAAGGGGTCGATCCCACGAGAAAGTTTCAAGTCAGATTTTTATGTTGTACGTTATGTAATTGGGAGCGTTTGGTTTGTGATTTTCTAAACTATGGCAGCAATTAAACTAGAAAGCAAAATCAATTAAAATCGAAACTTATCAAGAAAACAAATCTTAGTCGCAAGCACACATCCACCAACGAAAATTAGAACCGATCCTTGAAACGAAAATTGTAGTTTATGTTCTGAAATTTTATCTTTTCTTAACGTTGATTAATTAACGGATCCACCGTATAACTAATCCTAACCAACGAAAAATCAAAGTGTCCGCACCAATGATTCAATTTAATGGTAGCTTTAAGAACTAGATAATTTCATCAAGATTAACATACAAGCTGTCCGCAGCTTGTGTCACTTTGTTCAAATGTTCTCCCTAAGTTCAATAACATAGTTCCGCTCTAGTAATCATCAACAACAATCATAGGAAATATGCATAGGAAAACAATCATACTCATTCATAACATAAACTGAAAATAAAAGGAAGAATAAATCTCACGGTTCTTGAAATCCGAAGGTTGTTGTGTCCTTGCAACCAAGAAAAGAGCTTAGCCTTGCATAACTATTGAACAACTACTTCTAAAGAATGAAAGGAGCATGATTTTTTAGGTTTGTAGAGGAGAGAATTTGTGTTTATTATCTGCTGGCTGCTGCCTCCTTCTGCTCTCCCTCTTTTCTGCTGGCTGCTGCCTCTTCTCTCTTTCTTTTTATATGCTAAGAAACCCTAGTATCTATTTTACAAAATAGTCCTTCCTTAAGGTGGCAGTTTACATTCAAGTACTTCAATAACCATTTTCCCTAAAAAAGAAGAAATAGCCTTGCATGAAATCTTCAAGCTCTGACTTAGAGGAGCTAAATTGCTGATATAAAAACTTGGATGTCGGTTAAGATGCTTCGGAATGTAATTTGGACTCGTTTCTTCACGAAACCTGTTTGCTGGCAGAATTCAGTTATCATCTTTGAAAAATCATATCTCCCTCATATGACATCTTTTTTGGCTGACATTTGGAGCGTGGATGGCTCTTTGAATTAGGAATCCAAGAAAATTGAGTTTGCATCAATTGGACTTCTGTAGCTCCAGATATTAAATTTTGAATGCCCAAAGGTCAACACTGGCAGAATGCGAGATTTGACTTTGTAGGATGTGATTTCCATATCTTTCTCTTTTTATTTTTCTTGCATTACATTTCCAGAAAGGTATAGATGTTAGCTTTTTAGTGCCACTGGAATCACTTCATTTCGAACTCTAGAACTCACGCTCTGCACAAAACATCGACTAAACGTCAAATCTGCCAATTACCTCCAATTTACTCCCTTTTGCATCTTTCATCCAAAAGTACCTTCAAAACATAAAATAAAGAATATCAAAACATTTTATATATAAAACATGGACAAAACATTAGGTAGATGTGGGTGAAACTATCGAATAATATGGTTACATCATCCCATTTTTAAGAACAAACCTTCCATGTTGTCCTTGTAGTCTATAATACACAAATCTGTTGTCATCAAAGTTTGTTTGACTTTTTTTTTGGGAAACATTTTGAACATTTTCTATGCTTCATGCATTTACTGTTTGGATTTGCGACACCGCGTGCATCATAAAACATGAACTGCGTCATAACATGTTGGATCCATGTCCTTGTCAGGTATCTCAGCAGAACAATTGAATCAACATCTTGAGATGAATGGCATTTAAAATCATAACCAAGCCAAATTAGCAGATGACAGTGTGAAAGGCCCCTCTTCTAAAACTCAACAGCAAAAATATCTGGCAAGAAAGTGTTGGAGTTGTTTTTTTTAGATTATCATGACATTAAATAAACATGTGGAAAGTCTTTTAGTTTTAAAAAGAAGCATTTGACAATACTTGCAATTGTACACCCAAATGATTTTCATGATTTTATATAGGATAACATATCAATAAATTTGGCACAAAAAATTTGTGTCACTATGTCAAGCTTATCCTCTTGCTTGTAAGACCTTTCTTTGTATAGTTCTCTTCGAATCTCTGGCCAATTTGCATTGCAAGTAAACGTAATGAAAAGATCAGGATTTTTGTAAGCCCTACATATAGCTATGACATGTTGGTAGTTGTTAATCATATACCGAGGGCTCGCAGTTAAAAAAAAAAAAGAACAACACCCTCAACATCCCCTTTAAGAACAACTTCATGAATTCCTTTATAAACTTCAGTTCTAAGATCTTTTTTATTAGCTCTAATGTAATCAAGCCTATCTTTCTCAACATTATCAAACGCGTCAACCACAAACTGCTAGTACAATTGACCACCCTTGATGACAGTGTTCTCAAATCCTTCCCTCTCGTTTATTAGATAAGCATAATAAGCTCTCATTGGAACCCTTTGGCATTTCCGTAAAGTTTTGTGCTCGTTATTTGCAAGCATGATGTTGCATCGATAGTCATCTTCGCCATAAGGAAATAAAAAAAGGTTACTGAAGAGCCATAAACTTTGGATGTAACTTTGATATCCTCTACAAAGAATCAGAATAACTTTGAATAACAATGTCACGTTCAGAATAGAAACTCCCAATATCCCCAACAATCAAGCCATTAATATTATTTGACGATGGTTCATCATATTGCCATGAGTCAGTGTCTCTCTTGCCAAGTAAGCTTAGTGTGTAGTTTGGACTCCTATCATTTGCCAGCCTTTGCTTTGCACTCCAAAAGAGCTTAACTACGTCATTTGTTTCATCAAGCATTTTTATTAGTCCATGAACTACATCTTCATTCAAATCCGAAGCTGAATTTCCTCTTGTAAATGGTGTCAACTTGTTTTAGCTTCATCCCCAACATCATTAATGTAAAGTTATGCGAATTTTGGTGAATCATCACAGGAGGGTAAAAGCGAGCCCATTAAACGGTGGCAATCACCATTAATCTTAAAGACATGTGTCTGGTTGGTTATTAATAGTATGATCAACCTTGCACCCATGAAAAGGCTAGCATTGAATTGTAAGCTTGAATATTGGCTCAAAATTTCTTAGAAAACGTGCCATTGTCAGGGTTTAACAATTCATCAAGGAATTTAGGTGTATGTCTGTCACATGGCTAGCAAGGAAACTTTCCCGTTAAGATAACAACGTGAGAAAGCAGGTTAAGTTCTTAAGGACCATGCAAGGCGCTCTTGGACCTAGAAAAGAGCACCTCAGTGCCCACATGCAAATGTTTTATCACCAAAATCAACATATTCATCAGAAACTTATGAGAAATCATGAATTTGATGTGTTAATTGATTAGTACTTAAAAGTATATTCTCATTAAGATTTTATATCATCATATTGCACTTAAAGTATCATTAAATTCCCAAACTTAAGCATATTTTATAATAACAAGTTTGATAATATAAGATAGCTTTAATTTATGGTAAATGCTCATTTCGCGCAAACATATCTCATAATTCAAATAATTGATTGACGTGATTAACTATTGAAAGTGAAAGGACAAAGAAAGGGCTAAGCTTAAAGAAGAGATGCTAGTTTTTACTAGAACTCCATTCGGTTATTGGGTTATAACTAGAGCTGTAGACCTTGGATTTAGGTCTGGTTTATCTTAATATAAAGCTAAGACATAGGCCTAAAATATTCATGAGTCCAAGACTTAATTTCATCATTTTGGAGTTCAAATCTTAGCATCAAAAGAGAAGTCGGAATCTATCCTGCAATCTAGATATTGTTTAGTGTTCAGTCCATATATCAAGTTCTAGAAGTCCAAATGAGCTTATTTTTCTTTTGGTGGAAAACTGAGATAGATTCCTACAACTTTCATACAGACCACTTTTCCAAATTCTGATCTTAGCAATGCCATTTTGTCCAAAACAAAATCCATACATAAACCACCAAGTCATTAATTAGCCACTAATTCAATAGTTAATTACCAAATGAATAGTTCTTTTTAGCCTACAAAATGAGGCATTTGCAATACATTTAGGCATTTTGGTTTTTAGATCAAGATTATTTTCTTGCTTTCTCTCTTTGCAATGTTCAAGTTTTAAATATCTTGTTTATGCTTTTCATTTCCTTTACTATACTTAGTTAACTTATATCATAATTGATACGGTTCAGCCTTGTGATATGACCCAAGTAAGGTCAGATTTGGATTTTGGAAGCGCAACAGTCCAAGTTTACGGCAACAGTTATAATTTTCAATCCGACCTTGGATTGAGCTAAACTTTTATGTGGACTCTCTAGACATGTTGTCCTACGATGGGTTACAATTTCAGGTCAATCGGAATTCGTTAAGGCACCACAATACTGGTCAATAGAGGCCGTATGAATTTTGTTATTTACTTCCATTCGACTTGTGAACTTCCTATTTGGTTAGGATTCTTTTCCTACAAGGATGTGGCAGCTGATTTTGGGAATTTCCTAGTTCCACTAGGATCTTTAATGAGCTGCAGTATAATCTCCAAGTATGGCAAGGATTCATTAATGTTTCAGAATCCTTTTCTTATAAGGATTCCTTATTCATCCTAGCTACACAAGGAAACAAGGGCTAGTGATATTTAATGACACATTAGTTATTTGTATTATTTTCTTTTATGTTTGGGCTTAATTAAAACTTTGTTTTGAGCTAGGATCCAAGGCTTGTTTGGATTAGGTTATGGGCTTTTCAGTTTAGGGTTTTTGGGTTAGTTTTGTATGGGGGTCAATTCAGCCCACAAGGGCCATTAGGGTTACTTTTAAGAACTATTTAAACACATGTAACCTAAATTTTGGCAGCTTTGATGATAATTACTTCTGAATTTTTCAGTTTTAACGTGTGAGAGTGATTCTTGCATTCTTCAATTCTTGAACGAACTGAATCTGACTTATCGAAGATTAACTGGCTTCCTGGCGTCATTCTACTCAATCCAATAGTGTTGGTGCCTTGGGGCAGGTTTCCATTGTGTCACACTCCTATCAGACCTATTTCGGCTTTACGGGATCATATCTCAATCTTGATTGTGGGTTGCGTGACCACGTGATCACAAGGTTCGCATCAATAATCATGTTCTTATCTTATTTAGTCATGTTTCTCTTCTTCATAATGTTTAGCTAAGTTTATTATGCCAAGGTGAAAATGTTTCACTAATGGTGTTAGAATAAGTGTAATATAAATTCAACATGGACTTTAATGCTTATATTCAAGAAAGTTTGCTATTAACATGTCTTATCATTTTTATCTTATCAATTCTTAATACCTTGCTTGTTAAATAGTTAATCTAGATTTGTGTATAACACTTGGTACAATAACACTTGATCCTTCATAGTCTTCAGGCGACATCATTGTTATGAGAGGAATTTGATTTGTTGTTAACATAAGTTAGCATCATGAATACCTGACAATATTTAACGTATAGTGTTACTTAAATAAGATAATTAATATGATCATGTTAATAATTTATAATGAGCTATTAATGAAAAATCATCCGATTAATAAAAAGAGTGTATACTATACTTATTTGAAATACCATTAGTGGATCCTCTAACCTTGACAATTGTTTTATCATTGTTTAATCCTTACATCAATATCACATCACAAAACTCTCTTCAACTCCTTTTCTATTATTATTCTCTTCAAATATTTTTTCTTTATTTATATTTTATATAGTTGACCTCCTTGTGGATCGACCTTGGTTTTATCGGGTTATTTATTACTTTGACACTCCTGCACTTGAGAGAAGAAATCAATTATTTGGTCATGTCAAGTTCTTGACGCCGTTGCCGGGGAGGTAAATTATCGTATAAATTATATATTTTATTTTATTTTTCTTTTCACTTTTATTGTTTGTCTAATTTTGTTTCTTTTTTCCTTTTCTTTTCTTCTGCACTTGCATGATAGTTTGGTCACGCACATTAAATTATGACTTTCTAGGAAATCTTCATCTTCATCTGAAAACATGGCCGAAGGAGATAACCAGTCACTTCATAATGAGAATAATCGTGTTAGAACAATTAGAGACCACATGAATCCAACAAGAACAAGTGCAGTATCATGTATAGTTTTCCCTCCTGATGCATCTCACTTCAATTTTAAGCCAGGCATTATTCAACTTTTACCTTCACAACAATTAGAGACCATATGAATCCAACAAGAACAAGTGCACCATCATGTATAGTTTTCCCTCCTGATGCATCTCACTTCAATTTTAAGCCATACATCATTCAACTTTTACCTACTTTTCATGGCTTAGATCTAGGAAATTCATACTTGCATTTGAGATAATTTAAAAAGGTTTGTAATACTTATAATGACTTAAATTGTAACATGAACATCATCAGATTAAAGCTTTTTCCTTTTTCATTAAAAGATAAAGCTAAAACATGGCTATAAAATCTTGGGTTAGGATCTATTCGTGCTTGAGATGAAATGCAACAACAGTTTTTGAAGAAGTTTTTTCCATCTCATAGAACAAACTCTGATACGAACCTCGTGATCACATGGTCACGCAACCCATACGCAAAGACACCAATTCCCAGAAAGCTAAGTAAATCAGGTTTGATAGGAGTGTGACATAAAGATAACTTGTACCTAGGCACCAGCACTATTGGAAACGGAGACACCTACCTAACGATATTGATTCGTGAACGAGAAGTATAAGGATGACACCATGAAGACAGTTGTTCTTCGATAAGTCCTTTTAAGTCCTTTAGAAAACTAAGAAAGGGAGATTATCCCACCAACACACAATAAGTGCAGCAAAAAAGTTTATTGATCTGAAAATTGCATAACCTTACATGTTTTGTTATGCCTTTATTTATACTGACTCTAGACTTAAAGAAACCTTAATGGACCCCCCTTAGGTGGACATATATGAAGCTCACTTACAATTGACCCAAATAAGTAATAATAACCCCAAAAACTAAGAAGAAAATAATAAAAATAATAAAAATCCAAAAATTATCATCCTAAATATGGTAGAATCAGATTTGTCACTCTTAAGAATCCCTAAATAAACTAGGAAAAATCTAATTTGAAAAATTTGTGTTGCTGCCCACCTTTGATGTCCTTGATTAGCTTGGAGTTCCTTGTTTAACTTAGACAAATAAGAAAACAAATTTTCTCCTTTGTTGCTGATTGAATTACTTTCCTTCTTAAGTTAGGAAAAGCATTAAATAGTCCTCTCCCCTTTAGAAATAAGATATGGCCAACTTCCTTACTTAATTAGGAGAATAAATTGCTGACTTTTTATCCTTATAGCATTAAGAAACAACCAAGTCTAACAAGGCTGGTATTTTTCATTAAGTACCACCAGCCATTCTTTCCTTATATAGCTAGGATGAATAAGGAATCTTTATAAGAAAAGGATTTTGAAACATTAATGAATCCTTGCTACACTTGGAGATTATACTGCAGCTCATTAAAGATCTTTGTGGAACTAGAAAATTCCCAAAACCAGCTGCCACATCCTTGTAGGAAAAGAATCCTACTCAAATAAGAAGTCCACAAGTCAAATGAAAGTAAATAACAAAATTCGTACAACCTCTATTGACCAGTATTGCGGTGCCTTCCCAAACTCTGATTGACCTGAAATTTTAACCCATAGTAGGACAACATGTCTGCAAAGTCCATATAAAAGTTTAGCTCGATCCAAGGTTGGATTAAGAATTATGACTGTTGCCGTAAAACTGGACTGTTAAGCTTTTTACGCCAAAATCTGAATCTGACCTTACTTGGGTCGTATCACAAGGCTTAACCATATCACAATGATTGCCCAACTTTGCTTTCTTTTAAGGAATGTTTCCATGAACAAGTCAATGCTTTAAACAATTTTCAAAGGCCAAATTATAATCTATACTCACAAATATACAATCCTGGTTGGAGAAATCATCCAAATTTTAGTTGAAAGAGTGGTAACAATAGCGCACAAACTTCACAGCCACCATTTCAAGCCCACCATAATTTTCAAAATTCTCAAGGATATGCACTTCCTTATGCTCCCCTTCCTAGAAGAAATCTTGAGGAAGCATTGCATGCATTCATTGAAAAGTAAGAGACAATCAACACTCAACATGCTTAAACCATAGCAGATTTGATAGATACTCTTGCAAAGTTCGCATCTGCTCTCAGTTTTCAGGCAAAAGGTAAGTTTACATTTCAACCACAATAAAATCCCAAAGGGCAATACAATTCAAGTGCAAGTAGCTCCGAAAACCAACACATAGATCAAGTCAAATCAGTCACTACTCTCCGCAATGGTAAGGTTATTGAAAAACCTATTCTTGAACCTTGCGAGAAAGATGATGAGTTAATCTTTGATGGTAAGGAAAGGGTTGAACCTGAACATTGCAAAGAAAAGATTGATTCCCTACCAGGACTTCCATTTCCTCATGTTATGACTAAATAAAGGAAAGTCAATCACAATTCTGAAATCTTTGAAACTTTCAAACAGGTAATGATAAATATACTTTTGTTGGATGGTATTAAATAGGTACCTTCTTATGCTAAATTTTTGAAAAACTTGTGCACCGTGAAGAGAAAACTGAATGTGAAAAAGAAAGCCTATTTAGCCAAACAAGTAAGTGTCATTCTTCAAAACAATAATGCTTTGAAATATAAAAACCCTGTTTTGTCCTACAATTTCATGCTTTATTGAAGAACATAAAATTGAAAAGGCTTTACTTGATCTTGGAGCTAGTGTGAATTTACTTCCATATTCAGTTTTTGAAAGTTTCAATCTAGGTAAGTGAAAACCAACTTCTGTAACTCTTTTACTTGCTGATAGATATGTAAAAGTGCCTAGAGGAATAGTTGAAGATGTGTTAGTATAAGCTGATAAATTCATTTATCCTGTGGATTTTATTGTCCTAGATACACAACCTATTGAAGCATGAAATTCAATTCCAGTTATTTTAGGACATTCATTTCTTACAACTTCTAATGCATTGATTAATTGTAGGAATAGACTGATGAAGTTATCTTTTAGAAACATGACATCAGAGATGAATGTTTTTAACATTTACAAGCAACCTGGAGATAATAATGATTTAGAGGAAGTAAACTTTATTGAAAAATTAGTTTATGATCAATTTGAAACAACTTCTAATAAAACTAAGTTTAATGAATTTGAAGATTTGCAAATGGTTTATTTTCAAGAATAATCAAAGGAAAGTAGTTGTAGACCAAAAATTAAGGAATTGTCACCATGGTTAATGGAGTCCATACCTTCAAGTGTTCAACCACCAAAACCTGATTTGAAGTCGTTACCATTCAATCTTAAATACTCATTTTTTTGGAGAAAATAAAACTTTTCCGGTAATAATCTCTTACAAACTTAATGCACATCAACAAGGTAAGTTATACAGACTCTGAAAATGCACAAAAATGCATTAGGATGGACCATAGCTGACATAAAAGAAATAAGTCCTTTGACTTGCGCACACAGGATTTATTTGGAGAAAAATGCTAAACCCTTTAGAGAAATGCAACGAAGGCTTAACCCTAATATGGAAGAAGTAGTGAGGAATGAAGCCATTAAACTTCTAGATAATGGAATCATTTATCCTATTTCTGACAGCAAATGGGTAAGTCCTACCCAAGTTGTACCTAAAAAGTCTAGAGTCACTATGATAACAAATGAGAAAAATAAGTTAATTCCAACTAGGACTATAACTGGTTGGCGCATGTGCATTGACTATAGGAAACTTAATTCAATGACTAGAAAAAATCGTTTTCCTTTACCTTTCATGGATCAAATACTAGAAAGAGTTGCAGGTCATGAATTTTATTGTTTTTTAGATGACAATTCAGGTTACAACCAAATTGAAATTGCATTTGAAGATCAAGAGAAAACTACTTTCACATGTCCATTTGGGACTTTTACATATCGAATAATGTCTTTTAGATTATGTAATGCACCAGCCACATTTCATAGATGCATGCTTAGTATATTAAATGATATGGTTGAATGTTTTCTTGAGATTTTTATGGATGATTTTTCTATTTTTGGTGATTCATTTGATGATTGTTTAACTATGTTGGAAAAGGTTTTGAACAAGTGTGAAGAGAAGAATCTTGTGCTGAATTGGGGAAAATGTCATTTTATGATAACAAACGGCATTGTACTTGGTCACATTGTTTCATTAATAAGAATTAAGGTTGACAAATCTAAAATGGAGTTAATTACCACCTTGCAAACACCAAAATTTGGTAAAGATGTTAGATCCAAAGTTTTAAGACCCGGCCCGGTCCAAGGCTCGGGTTCCGGGTTTTGGCCGGGTCGGCCGGGTCAATTCTTTTAAAAAAAAATCAAAATGACGTCGTTTTAGTAAAAAAAACAAAAAAAAACAAAAGTCAACGGGTTTGTCACCGGGTCTTGACCGGGTCTTGCCGGGTCTTGCCGGGTCAGCTGGGTCGCCGGGTCGACCCAGCGGGTCAGTCGGGTCACACCGGGTTTTTCCTTCCCCTGTTTTTTCGTCAACCCGGCCCGGTTCAGGCCCCGGGTCGGCCGGGTCCCGGGTCGACCCGCCGGGCCGAGCCGGGTTTCAAAACTATGGTTAGATCATTCTTAGGACATGCTGGGTTTTATAGAAGGTTTATCAAATATTTTAGTGTAATATCTAAGTCATTGTGTAACCTTCTAACAAAGGATAATGTTTTTGAATGGATTGAACATTGTGATTCTGCCTTTGTTAAACTCAAGAACTTGCTTACTTCTGCTCCTATCATTCAACCTCTTGATTGGTGATTACCTTTTGAAATAATATGTGATCCTAGTGATTATGTCGTTGGTGCTGTTTTGGGACAGAAAAGATAAGAAACCTTATGTGATTTACTATGCAAGTAAAGTTTTAAATAGTGTTCAAATAAATTACATAACCACTGAAAAGTAATTACTTGCATTAGTATTTGCATGTGAAAAATTTCGATCTTATATTATTGGCTCACCTGTTATTGTTTTTAGTAATTATACAACATTGAAATATCTTCTTTCTAAGAAGGATTCTAAGGCTACGTAAACCCCAGGAAAATGAGGTTGCATAAATTGCAAACTAACTAAATGGAAATAAAGTGAAGAAATTCATGCATAGGGTTAAATAAAATGGGAATTTGGAAATTTTTGAGATATAAATTTTCGAGCAAAATATTTCGAGACATTATAAATTAACTCGGAATGTTGAGGATTGGATAAAATTAAGGGAAATAATGTAAATTAAAAGTTCTGGGGTGGAGTTATAAGAAATGAAAAGAGGTATAACTTGATTATAAGAAGGAAAAAAAAATGTGGGGCCGAAGTACAAATAAGAGAAATTATAGAGTATAAATACTCATCTCCTCTCCAAAAATCTGCAGCAACCCAAAGGAAAGTGATGTGCATCATGGGAATTATAATCCATCTTGTAAAGCTAAAACTAATATGCAAGAGGATTCAGATGGTCCAATGACAAGAGCGAGAGCAAAACAACTACAAAGGGCCTTGACGACTCAAATTGGAATGATTGAAGCTGCATCGGAGTTAAAAATTAGCAATCAATTTGAAATTGGTTCAAGGATGTTTATTTGCCTACAATTAGAACTTGGAGATGGGAAAAGCCCTTAATGGTTCTTTTGATGCTGGGCTACTTGAATTTGGGTTGATATGCAAATAAGTGAAGGAATTGATGCTGTTTATGGTCAGAACAGCAAATGAATTTGAACCTGAATTTGAAGTCATCCATTGCATGTGAAAACAAGACTAATCTAGGTGGATTTCAACTTACGAACATGTTCTTTCTAGATTGTCCAACCATGATTGCATTGGACTTTTGTGTAAGAAGATATGGTTGTTTTAAATTTGGTCTGTTTATGTTAGAAAGGTCAAAAAACATGTGCTAGTTAATTTGTCTAGGTTAGTTTGTCAAAGTCTATTTTTTGGGCTTGACTTCTGCCATGTTGAATTTTTCCTAACTTTGGAGGGATGTTCCAGTTATAAATATAGTATCAGAATATGTAATAAAGCACTTTTGGCCAATATTTGAAACTTAATTCACAGAATTACGAGTTGTTCTTCCAAATTGATTTTGTGAAGAACCCTACCTGACTTATCACTCTTCAATCACAAAGAGTGTGGCGTCGAAATCCTAGATTGATCTTTGTGGCGTCCAGATCGACTTATCAAAGTATCATTCTAGTCTATCCCCCATCTTATTTACCTTAAAATCACTATAATCCAACCTAAACACCAAAAGAAAGACAACACAACCAGACCCATCCTTCATCCATTTTCGTCAGATTCATTGTTGCCGATTTTTTTTGAATTATTCACGGCACATCATCTTCACTTCACAACTATCATTCAGTCATTGCAATCTATATGGTTTAGCATGCTTAACAGTACACAAATTCAGTTTACTAACAAGGGTGGTACTACAAACATTAACACAACTTCCACTATCTATAATTAAACCACACACCTTGCTTTGTACATAACAACGCGCATGGAAGATGTTCTCCCTTTGTTGATTAATTTCATCTTCCTTTACCTGAACATGAAGTGTTTGTCTTATAACCAAGGACTCTCCAACCAGTAATGCTAACTCATCCCCATCACTATCCTCCAATGGTGGCATGCCTTCACAATCAGATGTGTCACTTTCAGATTCCATATCACCATTATCTCTAATCATCATGATTCTCTTGTTTGGACACTCTGAAGCATAATGTCCATGTCCTTGACACCTGAAACATTTAACATCACGGGTACGTTTAGGTTGTGTTTCAGATTTACCTTTGGTATCAGTAGGAACATCAACTTTAGCCTTTGGTGGTTCAGTTCTAGAAGGAACAAAGGATCTTGGCTGGACAGTACCCTCTCTCTTTAGATTCGGCTTCCAAGATGATGAAGAGCCCAAATTAAACGCTGGCCGAGCATGTCCCTTCCGAAGTTGTCTCTCCATTTTCGTAGCCAAGCGAACCATGTCCTTTAGCTCCACATAGTACTGTAGCTCAACCACATTGGCAATGTCCCGATTCAACCCATTAAGAAACCTAGCCATGGTGGCTTCTCTATCCTCAACAACATTGGCCCGAATCATTGCTATCTCCATGTCTTTGTGATATTCATCTACTGTCATATAAGTCTTTGTAATAGTGGTTTCGCACAAATTGTCTCCTCATTAAGACTTTCATCTCCCCCCAAGTCTGAACGGGTCGCTCCCCATTCCTCCTCCTACTGATTACAATTTGATCCCACCAAATCAATGTATACTCCGTAAACTCAATTATCACCAATTTCACCTTCTTTTGTTCAGAATAGCTATGGCAATCAAAAATCCATTCTACCTTTTTCTCCCACTCCAAATAAGCCTCACGATCATTTTTACCTTGAAAGTTAGAAATTTTCAATTTAATGGTGTCCAAGTCCCCATCCATATCTTTATAAGTGCCCATGCCATGGAAATTCACATTCCTTGTAGCCCTGTTCAGTCCAGACCTGATTCCTTGGCCAGCAGATGCAAAATCATAGTCATCTTCACCCGCATTTGCGTTTTCGTCAACAAACTCTTCAAAATCAGATCTAACATTTCGTATGGCTATAGAATATGAAGTTTCAATTTAGTCTAAGGGGAGTTGTTTATGGTTCACTAAGAGTAGTGTTTCTACGGCAGAATTGAACCCCGAATTAAAATCTCTAGCAAAAAATATCAGAATAAGCCCAAATTTAACATATGATGCTATCTAACCCCCAATACACTAAATATGAAGTTTCAATTGATTCCAAGATGGTTTGCTTCTAGTTCATCACCAAGAGTTGTGTTTCTGTGGCAAAAATTTAATGATCCTTCAAATTTCAACTAATCCCTCCCTCTCTCTCCCCCCCTCTCTCTCTCTCTCTCTCTCTCTATTTTTCTTTATAATATAGTGATGTGATTAGAGATAGTAACAAGATGAAATATAACCCTTTTTTTTTCTTAGATGACGCAGACACGAAGAACATGAAGATGGACGCAAACACTGAAAAACTTAAAGGAACACTAAAAAAAAATAACAGAAGGATATGAACTTGTTTCGGAGAATAGGTCTAATACCAACTGATGCGAACCTCGTGATTACGTGGTCATGCAACCCACAGTCAAGATTGAGATCTGATCCCGGAAAGCCGAAATAGGTCTGATAGGAGTGTAACCAACTAAGGTGGATTTCCAGAGTTTGCAGCCATCTTCAAACACATCAAGTGGAGGAGCTACTGTCACACGACCATCTGTCATAGCGGGGGAGCAAAATGCAGATTACGGACTGGATTAATACCAAGGGTGATGTGGACCAGCCTAGAAACACCAGCAAGGACCCATTACATGTTCCAAATGGTCCAATGACTCGGTCCAAGACAAAGGCATTGAATGCATTGGTTTGTTTCAACTAAGTCAGAATTGAAAGGTCCATTAAAGTATCAAGAGGAGACCCTAGTACATCTTATCCATGTGCAAGAAGGGTCTAACATAACCTTATTTGGGCCATGAGGTGACGACAGCAAAGGAAACAAAAGAATCCTTCTACAACTTGGAAACAACATGGGTGGCTACCTTTTCCTTTTGTTTCTAGGATTAAGGGGCTGCATGGAAGGCTATAAATAAACCTTGAATCAGTTCTATAATATTTTATTTCCTTCTCTTCTTCTCATGACAGAACATGGATTTAATATTATGGGCTTTGTTTTATTTTGTTAGCTACAGCCCAAGGCTTGTTTGGGCTTAATTAATACTTTGTTTTCAATTAGGATCCAAGGCTTGTTTGGATTAAGTTATGGGTTTTTCAGTTTAGGGTTTTGGGTCAGTTTTAAGTGGACCTCATTTAAGTCCACCGAAGGGGTCCATTAGGGTTAACTTTTCAAGAACTATTTAAACTCATGTAAGCCAAAATTTCGGCAGCTTTGATGATAATTACTTCTGAATTTTTCAGTTTCAACGTGTGAGAGTGATTCTTGCTTTCTTCAGTTCTTGAACGAACTGAATCTGACTTATCGAAGATTAATTGGCTTCGTGGCGTCATTCTACTCAATCCAATAGTGTTGGTGCCTTGGGGCAAGTTTCCATTGTGTCACACTCCTATCAGACCTATTTCGGCTTTTCGGGATCAGATCTCAATCTTTGATTGTGGGTTGTGTGACCACGTGATCACGAGGTTCGCATCAAAGAGTCTTGCTAACCTCATTGTCATCAACATCAGAACCCTTCAAAGCATTTAAAAAATTCAATTTGGGTCTAAGGTTTAGCTGTTCTTGTTGCTGAGACCCTACCTTCACCTCATCAACTTTAGAACCCAACACACGGTTCATTTCTGGAATAACATTAGAAGCTTAGACATTAGAATGTTTCTCTATGCTAACATTAGAATCAGCTTGAAACTGAGAAATCATCATCCCATGGCTATTCAACATATCTTGTAGTTCTAATCTTAATATATGTCCAGACTTAACTTCATTGTGTTGTTCAATTTTAGAGCTAACCATTGGAACATTTTCCATAGAACATAGAGACATTATGGCAGCATCATTATAGCAGCATACAAATACTAGAGAGAACAAAATTCTAAGAAGAGAAACTGAGTCCAAGAAGCAACCTAAGCTTAGAAATAACAGCAACCTAATCTCATAAACAACAAGATTCATATTTCTTCTATAATTTTGGTTCTTGTTGTTTACGCAAAAAAAAAAAATCCTTGGTGTCCAATTTCTTCTTCTCTTTGATTTTTGCAGCATATCAAAAAATTAAAAAATTAGTTATTTCATTTGGTTACTGTCCAAAATATATCATTAGCGTGAAAAACCAAAAAAAAAGAGTAAAGAGAAAAGCAAAAAAAAAATCGTTCAAAAAATTGTTTATTGGTTTCTGCCGCAGAAAGCTAAACAAAGGAAACTTTGACCAACCCAACTTTGCATTAGCTCAAATTTGATAATCTGATTATGGGGGTCCTAATCACACCAAATATTAATTTTGGGGTCAATTGGATGTCTTTTGCTTTGGTTTTTAATTTCGGGTCTAATCAGGTTGGATTCATAACGGTTTTGCGTAACTATAACAAAACTTATTGTAAATTGCTCAAACTTTACATTCTGTCTATTTGGTTTGATATAGCATTATATATGAAATGTTAGCTCAATTGGACATCATTTACTTTAGGTTCCAGATTCAGACTTAACTCGTCGTAAACGAGTCTGTTTTGCGTCAACTTTTGAAATTCGCTTTCTTTCTGTTGTTTTTGTTTCTTGCAGTATCTTTTCAACATATAAAACATATTTGGGTGTTGTTTCATTGTTTTTGCATATTTCATTTCTGTTTTTATTCGAGTCTTCGGTTTCGTTCATATTTCGAATAGATTCACTTGCTACTCGCGAGACTATCATCGCAGTTTTGTTTTTGCTTGTTTTTTACTTTTTATTGCTTCTAGAGCCATATATAAATATTTGGATTGCGCTGCTAAGTTGGTTCTATTTGGTGTTGGTTTGAGTTCCGCAAGAAGGTGAGACAAGAGGTGTGAGCGTGTTAGGATATTAAAAAGTGTTTGAGCAAAACACAAGCGATGTGAGGATTTTTTTTTTAACACTAACCAATTTTTGCCGGTACTATCATGCCAGATCAAAACAACACACCACCACCTCACGATGTAGAACTTAAATTCCAAATACAGGTCATGACGAAGATGATGGAAAGAATGAATTTCATGATGGGGAACGTGTCTGATAGACTTAAAAAGGTGGGAAAACATGGTAACATGGCTGGAACATGGACCCAAGACATGAGAAAGGTTGGGGCTGAATCGAAATCAAACAATGGCAGTGGGGTCGAAAGGCCAAGGCGGGTTGATTATGAGGATTTTGAGGAGGATGTTGATGATAATAGTGATGGTGGTTTTAAGGATGAGATTATAGGCCATCGCGAAGGTATTCGGCAGCCTAAAAAGCAAGGGGATTAATGCCTGGATCATATCATTCCCTCTCTCTTCAAGATGATTTGTCCTCGAATCACCAACAAGTTGAATGAATAATTCCTTTGCCTTATTTTGAAGCCTTTGGAGTTCTTTTCTTGCCAACAATCATCGCCAACAACTTTGGATGAAAGTAGCAGCCATTCTATTTTGTATTTCAAGAGGGTAGCAAGACCCTTGGCATTAATCCAATCCGTAATCTGCACTTTGATCCTCTCGCTATGACTAGTGGTCGTGTGATAGTAGCTCCTCCACTTGATATGTATGAATATGGTTGCGAACTTTGGAAATCCACCCTAGTTGGTCATTTTGTGGGGTAGAAATTATCGTATCCCATTGTTAATTCTATTGCCAAAAGAATATGGGGCTCCTACGGTCTATCAAAAGTTTTCTCTTCAGATAATGGTTTCTTCCTCTTCACTTGTGATTCTGTCGATCATGCCACTAATGTGCTGGAAAGAGCCCCATGGCACATGGCAAACAAACCTTTGGTGCTTAAACGTTGGCAACCGAACATGCAATTTTTGAAAGGTGATTTGGCCAGAGTTCCGGTATGGGTTAGGCTGTATAATGTTCCTCTCGAGTATTGGACTATTAAGGGGTTAAGATGTGTAGCGACTGCTATTGGGGTCCCCCTTTATGCTGATCATACTACATTGTTGCGTAAAAGGCTTAGCTACACAAGAGTTTGTGTTGAGATAGATGCTTCGAAGATGTTGGTTAAGGAATACGACCTTCGCTGTCCAAATAGGTTATTCATAACAATTTCAGCTGATTACGAATGGATACCGTTGAAGTGCAAAATTGCAATGTCTTTGGATACACCACAACGATATGTGCTACTAATAACGTTGATAATCTTAAAGTGGTGGCAGAGGGTAAGAGGAATGTAGGAGTTGTGAACTCTAAATCTGCGGATAACAAGCAGAATCAGTTTCATTGGCAGGTAGTTGTTAAACGAAATAAGGGTTCTGTGAGTGGTGAAAATGATCCCTTGGCATCTAAAGTGCGTAATTGTAATGAGAATGGTTGTTCAACATCTGATATACATATGTCTGATTGTAATATGAATGATCATGCGGCATCAGATATGCGCAATGCTGATTGTTATGAAGATGAAAATCCTTCCTCTCCTCCTGTCTTGAAGAGTTTACGAGGAGAAATGAAGCAGGAGCAAGGGGCTACAAGTACTGCTTTAGATCAAGATATGGACGCAATGGGAGGTGATACAGATAGGGAAAGAACTGATAAGGAGTTGATGTCAACGATCTTGACAACTCCTCAAACCCTGAATTCCACTGAAAGGGAAACTGTTAATCAGTTAGCTATTAAGGCTAGAGACGCTCTAGAGAAAAAGAAAAAGGGTTCAAAAGCCTCTTCAAAGAAGAATAAGAAATCTGGCTCCTCTCCGGGGGGCACGTCAAGGTAATCTTTGTGTTGCTGTTTGTACTCCTCTCTATTTTCCTATGATTATTGGATGTCGGAATGTTAGAGGTTTGAATGATCCTATAAAGCATTCAGCATTGCATTGGCTCATCCATTAAGAGAGGATAGCCCTTTTTGGTTTGGTTGAAACTCGAGTTAGAGATAAGAATAAAGATAATGTTTCTCAACTTCTCCTGCGTAATTGGTCCTTCTTGTATAATTATGATTTCTCTTGTCATGGTCGTATTTGGGTTTGTTGGAATGCTGATACGGTGAAGGTGGATGTTTTTGGAATGTCAGACCAGGCTATTCATGTTTCTGTCACTATATTAGCTACCAATATCTGTTTCAATACTTCAATTATTTACGGAGACAATAATGCTTCCTTACGTGAAGCATTGTGGTCTGATATAGTGAGTCGTAGTGGACAAGATGGGTGACTTTAACGCTATCCACAACCAGTCGGACAGGTTAGGAGGGTCTACTACGTGGGCTGGTACTATGGACAGATTGGATACATGTATTCGAGAAGCGAAAGTAGATGATCTTCGGTATTTAGGTATGCATTATACTTGGTCTAACCAATGTCCTGAGAATTTGATTATGCGGAAACTAGATAGAGTGCTTTTCAATGAGAAGTGGAATATGAACTTTCCATTGTCGGAAGCGAGATTTTTACCTTCGGGTATGTCAGACCATTCTCCTATGGTGGTAAAGGTTATTGGCAATGATCAGAACATAAAGAAACCATTCAGATTCTTTGATCCTTGGATGTATCATGACGAGTTCATGCCCTTCGTATGGGATCAGAATTCAGGGGGTTGTCTAATGTATCAACTATGTTACAAACTAAGAAAGCTAAAGCAGGAATTGAAACTTCTCGATATGACTTACTTCTCCAACATTTTAGATAGAGTCAAGGATGCAAAAAACGAAATGGATAAGGCTCAACAGGCTCTGTATAAAGCGCATGAGAATCCAACTTCGTGCATGCGAGAAAGGGATGCTGTTCGTAAATACGCTTCTACCGTCAGGGCTGAAGAGAGAATAAAAGGCAAGGATACAATGGCTTAGCTTGAGGGATCAGAATACTAGCTACTTTCACAAATCAGTAAATGACAGACAGAATAGAAATAAGCTTCTATCACTTACAAGAGAGGATGGAGAGGTTGTTGAAGGACACGAGACAGTCAAATCAAAAGCAATTGTGTACTTCCATCGTGTGTTAGGAGTGGATCAGGTGCCTAGGGTTCTGAACAAGGAAGTGGTGGAACCGGCAATAAACTTGAAACTGTCTTCGACACAACAGCATGTACTAACACAAGATGTAACAAGGGAGGAGATTAAGCATGCTATGTTTAGTTGAAGAACAACAAAGCCCCTGGTCCGGATGGCTTTAATGCAGGTTTCTTCAAAAGAATATAGCACATAGTTGGGGAAGATGAAATCAACGTTGTTAGCTCCTTCTTTGAGACTCGTAGAATGCTTAAAGAAATGAATGCTACATCAATTTCCCTTATTCCTAAAGTTGCTAATCCTACGAGGTTGACAGATTTTCATCCTATATCTTGTTGCAATACAGTGTACAAATGCATCACTAAGATTCTAGCTGGGAGAATTTTGTTGTTTTGCCATCCTTAGCAGGTCCATATCAGATAACTTTTTATTAGCGACAACATTCTTTTGTTTCAGGAACTAATGAAAGGCTATCATAAATCTACGGGACCTGCTCGTTGTGCTATGAAAGTTGATCTGATGAAGGCTTATGACTCGGTTTGGTGGCATTTCGTTGACGCTACGTTAATAAAAATGGGATTCCCTAGAACAGTAATTGATTGGATCATGGTTTGTGTTACATCATGTCAATTCCCTATCAACTTCAATGGTGAGCTTGTAGGTTACTTTCAAGGGGGAAGAGGGTTGAGACAAGGTGATCCATTGTCCCCATATTTGTTTGTCCTATGTATCGAAATCCTTTAGGGGCTATTCTGTAAGATGAGTGCCAACCAAGAATTCAAGTTCCACTAGAGATGCAAGAAGGACAAAATTTCTCATCTTTGTTTCGCTGACAACTTGATGATTTTTAGCAAAGGGGATGTAAAATCAATTCGTATGATCACAACTGTGCTCACAAAGTTTTAAGATCTATCAGGTCTGTATCCAAATCCAAACAAAAGTGCCATCTTCTTGGGCGGTGTGTTAAATGCTGAGAGGGAACAAATTATTTGTATTCTTGGGTTTAGAGAGGGGGAGCTCCCTATGAAATATTTAGGAGTACCTCTTCTCTTGTCCAGACTAAAGGTTGTCTATTGTAAGGGCCTCGTGGATCGAATCACCTCTAAAGTTTGACATTGGACTTATAGAACACCCTCGTATGCAGGATGGGTACAACTGATTAATTCGGTCTTATTTTCCATACAGGTCTATTGGGCATCTCTCTTCCTCTTACCTGGGCAAGTAATTAAAAATGTGGAGCAAATTATGAAATCCTTTGTTTGGTTAGGTTCAGATATGAGAACTACCGGGGTAAAGTGGCTTGGGATCAGGTGTGTATTCCAAAAAAGGAGAGGGGGGGCTAGGAATAAAAAGGATAACAGAATGGAACAAGATTGCTTTGTTGAAACACATTTGGAACCTGTGCAATGACTCAGATGGCTCAATCTGGTCTACTTGGATCAAATCCAATCTGTTGCGAGGTCGGAATTTCTGGACAATCAAGACGCTAGAGAATTTGTCTTAGGCTTGAGAAAAGATTCTAATGCTCAGATCCTTAGCATGGCCGAAGATGAAGTACATCATAGGAGATGGAATGACAACCTCTCTATGGTTTGACAATTGGCATCCTCACAGCCCACTCGTGGATTCTCACGGGGAAAAGATTCATCTATGATTCAGGTATGGAAAAGAACGCGAAGATGAATGTGTTGATTCATAACTTAGAATGGAAAATTTCTACCACCCAAGCTATTGGCTGGCACCCCATTGTAGAAGCTATTCCTTCCAATTCTAATCCTAAGATGGGGGCAAAAGGATGAGATTGTTTGGTTGGATTCGCCAAATCATAGATTCTCGATCAAAGTAGCTTGGGAGTAACTAAGAATTCATCGTCAGATGGTAATTGTCGGATTTTTATTGTTTTTTTATTTTCATCTTAGTCTTTGAGTTATTATTACTTATTTGGGTCAATTGTAAGTGAGCTTCTTCTTTTTTTGGTAAGTTGACAGATATGTTAAAAGAAGAATATACAAAGATTATAATGGGCATACCCCAGATTTACAATGTGCACGAAAACATAAAACAACAAATGACTACAGGAAGCCACAAAGCAGACACCTCGACTTAACTAGACTTGTTAGGGATACCAATACAACCATCTTAATATTAATTTAAGAGTCTATGTTATTGACCCTCCAAGCGCTTCCTTATGTTTTCATCTGTTGGGAGAGCGTTCCTCATCAAATCAAGCTTTTCATGAATGATACATTCTATTTGATCAAAGACCAAATTTGGAGTTCTAGACATTCCTGCAAATATCCTTCATTCTGTTCTTGCCAGATATAATACCTTGTAGCCGCGAAACCCAATTTACGAGAAAAATTAACGAAACTTTTACCATGCCACGTAACAGTTGCCCATTGAATCCATTCCTTCCACCCTTTCGTCATTCTTGGAATGTTGCATCTGTCACAAACATGCCACAATATTGCTTTAATATAGGAGCATTCAAAGAACAGGTAATCTTCAAAAATTGTAAGTGGGCTTCATATAAGTCCATCTAAGGGGGTTTATTTAAGTCTAGAGTTAGTATAAATAAAGGCATAACCACACATGTAAGTTAGACAATTCAAATTAATAAAACTTCTTGTTTGCCGCATTTTGTGTGTGTGTGTGTGTGTGTGGTAGTGAGATAATCTCCCTTTCATTTTTCTCTAAAGAATTGAAAACGACTTATCGAAGAACAACTGGCTTTGTGGCGTCATCCTAATACTTCTCGTTCACAAATCAATATTCGTTGGGTGGGGGTTTTCCGTTTCCAATAGTGCTGATGCCTAGGTACAAGTTATCTTTGTGTCCACTCCTATCAAACCTGATTTACTTAGCTTTCCGGGAATTGATGTCTTTGCGTGTGAGTTACGTGGCCACGTGATCACGAGGTTCGCATCATTACATTGTGAAATTAATATCTATTTGTGTTGATATAGCACTAATAGATGATATTAATAGATGAAATGTGAGAACGTAAAATATAAAGGTATAATTGAAAAAAAAAAGACTTGTATTGGCTATTAATATGGTTATTGTGAAATATATCCTTGAATGAGGATAACTTATGATATTATGCATGTGATTACCAGGAGGGACCACAGACGTTGTGCAGCGGCAGCAACAGGAGAGCACGAGTAGAGCTTCTACTGCAGGTAGGTGATCTGAATGTGGGATCACCTACTGCAGTAGGTGAAATGTGAATTAACTATACTTTCTAGTTAAATTCCATGATTTAATATATTATTGATGTGAATGTGAATTACCGAATGTTGGATATTATGTGAAAGGAGGAAAGTTTGCGTAATGATGTCGATATTTTGGATCGTATTCTCGTATGTGTATTCAAGGTGAAAGGTTGTTGTGTGAATTGCCATGTGATGAAATTATCACTTACAAAGGAAATATGAGAAATGTGATATAGGGCATGGACTAGCATACATTTAGTGTATGTTAGGATCCCGGGTAAGGAGATCACCATGTTAGGACTAGCATACATTTAGTGTATGTTAGGATCTCGGATAAGGGGATCAACATGTTTTGACTAGCATACATTTAGTGTATGGTAGGATCCCAGCTAAGAGGATCAACATGTCTTGGCTACCATACATTTAGTGTATGTTAGAATCCCGGGTAAGGGGATCACCATGTAGTGGCTAGCATATTATTTAATGTATGTTAGGATTCCGGGTAAGGGGATCACCTTGCATCGACTCCTAAGGGATGATACCAATGAAAGTGGAATCGGTAATGTGTTAAGTGGAAATAATCATGGTTGATCTTAAGAAATTTTGAATGGAAGTTGATAATGGAAGAGGAAACAGTTTTTAGTAGTTGAATGAGGAAGAGTTTTCAATGAAAACCAGAAGAGAGAAGTGAATAAAATATAAAAGAATGTTTGTCTTTTTAAATTGTTAGATAATTGTGTTGTTATATTTATTGTAATATTCATATTTCAATAATATGAAGTTTGTTTCAAGACCATCGCATGCACAACAAGAGTAAAACCTAGCTTCTGTTCACATTTTGGAATCTAGGTTCTAGAAAGTATACCCTTGTATTTTGTAAACATGGAAAACATTTGTATAACTTAATTTGTGTAATTAATGTTTAAACTTGATTAGATGAACTTAACTTTGTAGTTCATATAACCATGTTCCATGTATGCGTATTTATATTGTTTTATCTATTCATAATGATATTTGTTATATAATGTATATCATAAATATTATGGTTGATACGTATGATGATTTTTGTGGGATTGAGACCCAGGATAATTGGGTCATGATTGAGTTAGGAGATGCGGGTTATTAGAAGTGTAAACAGCTTAAATGTCAATAACTTGGAACCTTTCAGTATAGGGGAGACTTCGTGATGCGGACCTCATGATCACATGGTCATGCAACCCGCACACAAAGACACCAATTCTCGGAAAGTCAAGTAAATCAGGTTTGATAGGAGTGTGACACAAAGATAACTTGTACCTAAGCACCAGCACTATTGGAAACCCCCACCCAACGGATATTGATTCGTAAATGAGAAGTATAAGTATGACACCACGAAGACAGTTGTTCTTCGATAAGTCGTTTGTTAGTTCTTTAGAGAACCATGGAAGGGAGATTATCTCACCAACACACACACACACACAAAGTGCGGCAAACAAGAAGTTTTATTAATTTGAATTGTCTAACCTTACATGTCTGATTATGCTCTTATTTATAGTGACTCCAAACTAAAGTAAACCCTAATGGACCGCTTATGTTGACTTATATGATGCCAACTTACAATTAAACCTAAATAATAGAAATAAACCTTAAACTAAGAAGAAAATAATAACACCAATAATAAACAAGAATTTAATATCCTAAATATGATAGGATCAGATTTGTTGCCCTTTAGAAGTCCCATATAAACTAGAAGAATCAAATCTGATGGTAGAATTAATTCTGAAATCTTCTTTCCTTTTTGTAGCTAGGATAAATATGGAATCCTTGTAAGAAAAGGATTCTAAAACACTTATGAGTCCTTGCCACACATGAAAACTATGTTGCAGCCCATTAAAGATCTTTAAATAATTAGGAGATTTCTAAAATAAGCTGCCACATCCTTTTAGGAAAAGAATCTTAGCCAAATAGGAAGTCCACAAGTCAAAATAAAGTAAATAACAAAATTCATAGAGCCTCTGTTGACCCGTATTGCATTGCCTTCCCAAACTTTGATTGATTTGAAATTTTAACCCAAGGTAGGACAACATGCCAGGAGACTCCATGTAAAATTGCAGCTCGATCCAACGGTCCGATTGAAAATTATGATTGTTGCCGTAAAACTGGATAGTTGCACAATTTACATCAAAATCCGAATTTGACCTTGCCTGGATCGTATCGTTCCCTCTCTCTTCAAGATGATTCATCCTAAAAATAACAAGCGAGTCTATCTGAAATATGAACGAAACTGAAGACTCGAATAAAAACATAAACAAAAATATGCAAAATGATGAAACAACACCCAAATATGTTGGATATGATGAAAATAAACTGCAGGAATAAAAAACAACAGAAAGAAACTTAATTTTAAAAGTTGACGCAAAACATACTCATTTACGACGAGTTAAGTCAGAATCTGGAACCTAAAGTAAATAATATCCAATTGAGCTAAACTTTCAGATATAGTGCGATATCAACCTAAATAGCCAGAATATAAAGTTTGAGCAATTTGTGATAAGGTTATGAATCAGACCTGGTTAGACCTGAAATTGAAAACCAAAGAAACCGATATCCAATTGTCCCCAAACTTAATATGTGATGCATTTAGGACTCTAGTGATATGAATATCCAATTTGAGCTAATTCCAAGTTGATTTGGTCCAATTTTCACTTGTTAAGTTTTCTACGGCAGAAACAAATAAACATCTTTTTGAACAATTTTTTTTCTTTTTTTTTTCTTCTGATATATTTTGGACTGTATCCAAATGAAATAACTAAAATTTTTTTTTTATATTGATGTGCATCATGGGAATTATAATCCATCTTGTAAAGCTAAATCTAATATGCAAGAGGATTCAAATGGTCCAATGACAAGAGCGAGAGTGAAACAACTACAAAGGGCCTTGACGAGTCAAATTGGAATGATTGAAGTTGCATCGGAGTTAAAAATTAGCAATCAGTTTGAAATTGGTTCAAGGATGTTTATTTGCGTACAATTGGAACTTGGAGATGGGAAAAGCCCTTAATGGTTCTTTTGATGTCGGGCTACTTGAATTTAGATTTGAAGTTCAGAATGTGTTCTTTCTAGATTGTCCAACCATGATTGCATTAGAATTTTGTATAAGAAGTAATAGTTGTTTTAAATTTGGTCTGTTTATGTTAGAAAGGTAAAAAAACGTGTGCTAGTTAATTTGTCTAGGTTAGTTTGTCAAAGTCTATTTTTTGGGCTTGATTTCTGCCATGTTGAATTTTTTCTAACTTTGGAGGGATATTCCATTTATAAATATAGTATCAGAATATGTAATAAAGGACTTTTGGCCAAGATTTGAAACTTAATTCACAGAATGAAGAGTTGTTCTTCCAGATTGATTTTGTGAATAACTCTGCCTGACTTATATCACTCTTTAATCACAAAGAGTGTGGCATCGAAATCCTAGATTGATCTTTGTGACGTCCAGATCGACTTATCAAAGTATCATTCTAATCTATCCTCCATCTTATTTACCTTAAAACCACTATAACCCAACATAAACACCAGAAGAAAGACAACACAACCAGACCCATCCTTCCATCCATTTTGGTTAGATTCATTGTTGTCGATTTCCAAATCATTCACGGCACATCATCTTGTATGAGAGCATCAATTGTGATCTGAGGCAGGAGCCAAAAAGAGAAGAAAGGCTTGCTAGAATTGAGGTTGATAAACTTAATTATGGCTGGAGATTTGTTGGTTGTTTAACGAGTTCTGAATGCACAAATTGACGTTAGTGATGAAGCGAGAACATCTTTCATACTCGATGTCAGATTCGAGATAAGGTGTGTGGGATGATCATTGATAATGGAAGTTGTACTAATGTGGCGTCAACTATCTTGGTGGAGAAATTAGGTTTAACTACCCTTCCACATCCCAGGCCGTATAGTTTGCGATGGCTAAATGAGAATGAGGAGATTCGGGTGACAAAGCAAGTCCGTGTACCTTTTTCCATTAAAACCTATCATGACGAGGTTTTGTGTGATGTTGCGCCGATGTCAGCTAGCCATTTGTTGCTGGGTCGTCCATGGCAGTTTGATAAGGATGTGACCTACAATGGACGAAAGAACACTTATTCTTTTATGCTGAATGGAAAGAAGGTGAACTTGTTACCATTGAGTTCTCAACAGGTTAGAGAGGATCAGTTACGAAGCCAACAAAAGGAGGTGAAATCACGTAAGGGGTTGTTGTTAGCCAAAAAAAGAGACATCAAACAAGCATTAGCTTCGGCAGGGGCTGTTTTCATGATCTGCAAAGCAATTACTACAAGTAGAAGGATTGGACTTACCAAGGCAGATTAAGGAATTGCTTGAATAATTTAAAGATGTGTTTCCAGATGAATTACCTAAACGGTTACCACCTATTCGCGGAATTGAGCATCAAATTCATTTGGTGCCAGGAGCTTCACTTCCTAATAGACCACCATACAGATGTAATCCAGAGGAAGCAAAAGATATTCAAAGGCAGGTTGTTGAGCTCTTAGAGAAGGGCTATGTGCGAGAATCACTTAGTCCATGTTTTGTACCTACCTTGCTTGTACCGAAGAAAGATGGTACCATGAGGATGTGTATGGGCAGTCGTGCTATCAACAAAATAACAGTTAAGTATTGATTTCCTATACCCAGACTTGATGATTTGAAATACCATTAGTGGATCCTCTAACCTTGACATTTTTTTTTATCCTTGTTTAATCTATCAATATCACATCTCAAAAGTTCTCTTCAACTCATTTTCATTTATTATTTACAATTTTATATAGTTCACCTCCCTGTGGTTCGACCCCGGTCTTATCGGGTTATTTATTACTTCGATATTCTTGCATTTGGGATAAGACATCAATCTTTTGATCGTGTCAAGTTTTTTTGACGTCATTGGCGGGTGGGTAAATTACTGTATAAATTATATATTTTATTATATAGTTTTACTTTGTATGTGAGGGTGATTTGCATAGAGACATGTGGTTTCCCTATTATAATCATTGATAGGGATAGAAGAGAAATGATGGCATTGTGTAATAAATATGTAATTATAACAATTATTTCTCTCTACCTTTTTCCTCTTACGAGGTATTTATTCCATACAAAAAACAAATTCATGGGTTTGCTACATATTGGAAAGTTTCAATCTTTAAAAGCGTCACTATAGTTTTTTTTATGATGTTTTCTTGAAAATCACGAGGTGTGCAAAAAATTTTGGACAAAAAAGTACACTATTAAATGTTGAGTTTAAGCCATTGTCAATCTAAGCATAAATAAATATTTTTATAGACTAACATAATTTTGTGAAATGTTTGTAATTCATAGACTAATAAAAATTTAGCTTAATTGGACATTATTTACTTTAGGTTCCATATTCCGACTTAACTCGTCGTAAACGAGTCTGTTATGCGTCAACTTTTGAAATTCTTTCAGTTTTTTTCGTTTCTTGTAGTTTATTTTCATCATATCCAACATATTTGGGTGTTGTTTCATCATTTTGTATATTTTTGTTTCTGTTTTTATTTGAGTCTTCAGTTTCGTTCATATTTCGGATAGACTCGCTTGCTACTCGCGAGACTATCATTGCAGTTTCATTTTGCTTGTTTTTATTGCTTCTAGAGTCACATATATATATATATATATATATATATATATATATATATATATATATATATATATATATATATTTGGATTGCGCTGCCAAGTTGGTTTTATTTGGTGTTGGTTGCAGTTGCGCAAGAACCGCAAGAAGATGAGACGAGAGGTGTGAGCGTGAGGATATTAAGAGTGTTTGAGCGAAACACGAGTGAGGTGAGGACTTTTTTTTTACCACTAACCAATTCTTGCAAGCACTATCATGTCAGATCAAAATAACACACCACCCCCTCCCGATGTAGAACTTAAATTCCAAATGCAAGCCATGACAAAGATGATGAAAAGAATGAAGTCCGTGATGGGGAACGTGTGTGTCAAACTTGAGAAGGTGGGAAAACAGGGTATTGTGGCTGGAACATGTACCCAAGACGTGAGAAAAGTTAGGGCTGAACTGAAATCAAAACAATGACAGTGGGGCTGAAAGGCCAAGGTGGGCTGATTATGAGGATTTTGAGGTGGACGTTGATATTGTTGATGGTGGATTTAAAGATGAGACCATAGGCCATCGGGAAGGTTTTCGGCAGCCTAGAAATCGAAGGGATTTCATGTATTTTGATAAGGTGTTATGGCAAAAGAAAAAGGGGATTCAAAAGGAGAGGTAGTATCAAATGGAGAGAAATAAAGAGATTAGTGTTCTAAAAAAAGAATCGAAGAGTCTATCTCGTATTCTAGGGGAGATGAAACAAGAACTTGATGTGTTAACGGCAACAATCAATTGTCCATTCAACTTGTTGGTGATTCGAGGACGAATCATCTTGAGGATAGAGGGAATGATACGATCCAGGAAAGGTCAAATTCAGATTTGACGTAAAATGTGCAACTATCCAGTTTTACAGCAACAATCATAATTCTCAATCCAACTATTGGATCAAACTGAAATTTTATATGGGGTCCTGACATGTTTTCCTACCTTGGTTTAAAATTTCAGGTCAATTGGTGTTCAGGAAGGTATCAAAACACTGGTCAAAAAAGGTTGTATGAATTTTGTTATTTACTTCCTTTTGACTTGTGGACTTCCTATTTGGCTAGGATTCTTTTTTTAAAAGGATGTGGCAACTTATTTTGGAAATCTACTACTTCTACAAAAATCTTTAATGGGCTGCAACATACTTTCCAAGTGTGGTAAGGATTCATAATTATTTTAAAATCCTTTTCTTACAAGGATTCATTATTCATCATAGCTACAAAAAGAAAAGAAGACTTCACAATAAATTCTACCTTCAGATCAGATTTCCTATTTGGGACTTCTTAATGGTGACAAATCTGATTCTTGCATATTTAGGATGGTAATTTTCGGATTTTTATTATTTTTGCATATTTAGGATGGTAATTTTCGGATTTTTATTATTTTCTTCTTAGTCTTTGTGTTATTATTACTTATTTTGGTCAATTGTAAGTGGGCTTAATATATGTCCACCTAAGGGGGGTCCATTGGGGTTTATTTAAGTCTAGAGTTATTATAAATAAAGGCATAACCAGACATGTAAGTTAGACAATTTAGATTAATAAAACTTCTTATTTCCGGTGCTTTGTGTATGTTGGTGAGGTAATCTCCCTTCCATAGTTCTCTAAAGAACTGAAAAATGACTTATCGAAGAACAACTGTCTTCGTGGCGTCATCCAAGGTTGTTAAAATCACGTTTTGACTCGTAAAATCGTATCGTAAAATCGTACGATTTTACGAGTCAAAACATGCTTTACGTGTACGAGTTTACGAGTCAAAACATGCTTTACGTGCTGAATCGTTTGAAAAAATCAAAAATGGGTGAAATCGGGTTGAAATCGGGTAAAATCGTTAAAATCGGATGAAATCGCAAAAAATCGCGATTTGAGGACCGATTGAATGATTTCACCAAACCGCATAAACTGAAGTAAATGTTTCCCTCCATGCTCCAGCTGTCTGGCGCTTATTGGCTGGGTAAATACACAGTAACTCCAAAGTCTCTACTCTCCAGTCTTCACTCCAGTAAATGCATCGCCTTTCTTCCTTTTCAATAAGAACAAATCCCTAATCTCCTTCTCTATTAACTAACCGGCAACCACAAAAACGGTGATGATCAGTCCAGTCTTCACTCCAGTCATCAATGCTCACGGCCGAGTATCTAATCGGTTCATTTGTCGGTGAGAAGGCGTTTCCTATAAGTTCTCTCCATGAAGCCTGCAAGCTCTTCGGTCAGTTTATCACGAAACCTCCTCCTCTGTTCATTAACCCTGCATTATATAATCTGTATTTGCTTTAATTGTTACTTTATTTGCACACTAACCATGCTCTCTCTCTCTCTCTCTCTCTCTCTCTCTCTCTCTCTCTCTCTCTCTCCCCCCCCCTCTTCATCATTTTTTAGTGCATTCGCTTCTCTGTTTATTGGAACTATAATTATAGAAATTATGTATTTTTAACAAAAAAAAATTGTGCAGCACAAAATAATTGTTATACTAGGCATCCGGCAAAGATTTTGATTCACTTATCATGGTGTTTGCAAAAGTGTGTTTCGAATTCTGTTGCACCTTCGGAGGTTTATGTGAAGGCTATTAATGTGGTTTACATTTCATCTGTTTTTTTGAAGTATTTAATTGAAAATGCTCAAAGCAATAATAGCATCGAGGAGTTGTATTTGTCATTGAATGTAAGAGAACCAGTACCTAATGATTTCAACACAGGTATTTCATTTTTGTTATTTGGTAAGTAATGCAAATTGAATGTCAGGATGTAGGTTTGTTTCAAAGCATCCATAGTCAGCAACATTTAAGTGTCTAACCTGTTCTCTTTTATTATTGTTTTTGAATCGGCGTAGTTTGGTCATCTTTCCTTCGCAGGAAAAAAATCTAATGGCGAAATGGGTGCCAATAAGCTACAGTTTTACTCTATAATTGGAAACTAGATCTGCATTAAGGTTATGCAAAGAAATGCAATTGACACGAACCCTTTTATTGATGCAACCATGGTTCAGGTTAGTGGATAGCCTTTGGCTTTATTTCTTGCACTAAGTTCAGAATTGTTTAGATCTTGCAATCTTTTTATGGACGTCTTCCATAATTTGCTGGAAAGTTCTTTGGTTAATTTTGTTGTTGGGAGATTGCTACTTAATTATATAGTGCAGCCTTGTATCCCATTTGACAATACATCTTATCCAGTATTTTCTAGCGGGAGTTAGCCTGGATTTGCAAAGAGTCGGTTCTGCAGCTCGTATGATATTCTTATTAGAGCTTCCTTTTATTTAAATAGGCTTGAACTAGTCAGTTTTCTCATCTAAAAACATCAGTGCTTTTGTTGACATTATATATTTGCTTTGCAGCCACTTTTGTTTTATTGTCATTCAATTATTTGTTCAGTTCAACTGGTGAAAGCTCAAGAAATCCATGTTTGAATTTTTATTTGAAACATGAAATTTTTTTAATGTATTTTAAAATTCCTTACGATTTTACGATCCGAGTTTGTTTTGCGTTTTTCGTGCCGTGTTAAAATCGCGATTTTAACAACCTTGGTGTCATCCTTATACTTCTCGTTCGCGAATCAATATTCGTTGGGTGGAGGTTTCCGTTTCCAGTAGTGCTGGTACCCAGGTAGAAGTTATCTTTTATGTCACACTCCTATCAAACCTGATTTACTTGGCTTTCTGGGAATTTTTGTCTTTGCATGTGGGTTTGCGTGACCATGTGATCACGAGGTTCGCATCACTCCTAATTCTACAAAGATCTTCAATGGGCTACAACATAGTTTCCAAGTGTGGCAAGAATTCATAAATGTTTCAGAATCCTTTTCTTACAAGGATTCCTTATTCATCCTAACTACAAAAAAAAAAAGAAGGAGAAGAAGATTTTAGAATTAATTCTACCTTCATATTTGATTCTCCTAGCTTATATGGGACTTCTTAAGGGGAATAAATCTAATCCTATTATATTTAGGATATTAAATTCAAATTTATTATTGTTATTATTATTTTCTTCTTAGTTTAGGGTTTATTTATATTATTTGATTTTAATTGTGAGTGGGCATCATATAAGTTCCCCATTAGGAGTCCATTAGGGTTTATTTTAGTTTAGAGTCTCTATAAATAAGGGCATAGCCAGACATGTAAGGTTACACAATTTTCAGATCAATAAACTTCTTTACTGCACTTATTGTGTGTTGATGGGATAATCTCCCTTCCGTGGTTCTCTAAAGAACTGAAAATGACTTATTAAAGAACAACTGTCCTCGTGGCGTCATCCTTATACTTCTTGTTCACGAATCAATATTCGTTGGGTTAGGGTTTCCGTTTCCAGTAGTGTTGATGCCTAGGTACAAGTTATCTTTGTGTCACACTCCTATCAAACCTGATTTACTTGGCTTTCCAGGAATTTATGTCTTTACGTGTGGGTTGCATGATCATGTGATCACAAGGTTCGCATCATTTGGTATCAGAGGTTGGCTCCATTAATCAGGTTATATCATTCTGAAATTTTTCGTTTCTTGTTGTTTCCACCAAAAAAATTCCTTAGTGTCCAATTTCTTCTTCTCCTTGTTTTTGCAGCAATATAGAAAAAAACTAGTTATGTCATTTGGTTCCTGTCCAAAATATATCAGTAGAATAAAATGGAAAAAAGAAAAAAGAAAACAAAAGTCGTTCAAAGAGACGTTTATTAGTCTTTGCCGCAGAAAACTAAACCAGGAAAAATTGGACCAAATCAACTCGGAATTAGTTTAAATTTGATACTCATATTACTAAAGTCCTAATCACACCACATATTAAGTTTGGGGTCAATTGGATATCGTTTGCTTTTTTTTTCAATTTCGGGTCCAATCATGTCTGATTCATAACGTTTTTTGCGTCAGTATATCAAACCTTATCACAAATTGCTGAAGCTTTATATTCTGGCTATTTGGGTTGATATCGCACTATATCTGAAATTGATTAAATATGTGGTGTAATTAGGAGCCCAGTAATCCGAGTATGTACTTTGAGCTAATTTCGAGTTGATTTGATCCTATTTTCCCTTATTTAGTTTTCCGCGGCAGAAACCAATAAACATCTTTTTGAACGATTTTTTTTATTCTACTGATATATTTTGGACAGTAACATCATGAAATAATCCAATGAGCTTGGAGGGTGAATACCATAGATTCTTAATTTGTTAGTTAGCTGGTTGTATTGGTTTCCCTCACGAATCTAGTGAGGTTTCAGTTTTAGGGTCGGTGGCTAGCCTGTAGCCATCTGTTGTTTTATGTTTCTGTTATCATTGTAAATCTGGGGTATGCCCCTTATAATGTTTGTATCTTCTTCTTTTAATACATATGTCAACTTACCAAAAAAAAAAACATCATGAAATAATTTTTTTTATATTCCGTAAATTCAGGGAGAAAAAGAAATTGGACACTAAGGAAGTTTTGCGGAAACAACAAGAAATGAAAATTTCAGAAGGATATAACCTGATTAATGAAACCAAGCTCTGATACCAAATGATGCGAACCTTGTGATCACGTGGTCACGCAACCCACATGCAAAAATTGATATGATCCAGGCAAGGTCAAATTCGGATTTTGATGTAAAATGTGCAACTATCCAGTTTTACGGCAATAGTTATAATTTGCAATCTGATCCTTTGATCAAGCTGAAATTTTTTATGGGGTCTCCTTACATGTTGTCCTACCTTGGGTTAAAATTTCAGATCAATCGGAGTTGGGGAAGACATCGCAATACGGGTCAACAGAGGTTGTATGAATTTTATTATTTACTTCCTTTTGACTTGTGGACTTTTTATTTGGCTAGGATTCTTTTCCTAAAAGGATGTAGCAGTTTATTTTGGGAATCTCCTAATTCTCCAAAGATCTTTAATGGGCTGCAACATAGTTTCCATGTGTGGCAAGGATTCATAAATATTTCAGAATTCTTTTCTTACAAGGATTCCTTATTCATCCTAGCTACAAAAAAAGAAAATAAGACTTCAGAATAAATTCTACATTCAGATCAGATTTCCTAGTCTATTTGGGACTTCTTAATGGTGACAAATCTGATTCTAGCATATTTAGGACGGTAATTTTCATATTTGTATTATTTTCTTCTTAATTTTTGGGTTATTATTACTTATTTGGATCAATTGTAAGTGGGCTTTATATAAGTCCACCTAAGGGGGGTGCATTAGGGTTTGTTTAAGTCTAGAGTGAGTATAAATAAAAGCATAACCAGACATGTAAGTTAGACAATTTAGATTAATAAAACTTCTTATTTGCCGCACTTTGTGTGTGTGTGTGTGTGTGTGTGTGTTGGTGAGATAATCTCCCTTCCTTGGTTTTCTAAAGGACTGAAAATGACTTATCGAAGAACAACTGTCTTCATGGCATCATCCTATACTTCTCGTTCGCAAATCAATATTCGTTGGGTGGGGGTCTCCATTTCCAGTAGTGTTGGTGCCTAGGTACAAGTTATATTTGTGTCACACTCCTATCAAACCTGATTTACTTGGCTTTTCAGGAATTGGTGTCTTTGCATATGGGTTGCGTGATCACGAGATTCGCAACAAAAACACTAATTCTCGGAAAGAGTAAATCAGGTTTGATAGGTGTGTGACACAAAAATAACTTGTACTTAGGAACCATCACTATTGGAAATGGAAAACCCCACCCAACGAATATTGATTCGCGAACGAGAAGCATAAGGATGACGCCATGAAGCCAGTAGTTCTTCGATAAGTTGTTTTCAGTTTTTTAGAGAACCAAGGAAGGGAGATTATCCCACAACATGTGCGGCAAATTAGAAGTTTTATTAATCTAAATTACGTAACCTTTCATGTATGTTTATGCCCTTATTTATAGTGACTTTAAACTAAAAATAAACCCTAATGAACCCTTTATGTGGACTTATATGATGCCTACTTATAATTAAACCCAAATAATATAAATAAATCCTAAAATAAGAAGAAAATAATAATAACAATAATAAATCCGAATTTAATATCCTAAATATGTTAAGATCAGATTTGCTGCCCTTTAGAAGTACCATATAAGTTAGGAAAATAAATTTGAAGGTATAATTAATTCTGAAATCTTCATTCCTTGTTGTAGGTAGGATGAATAAGGAATCCTTGTAAGAAAAGGATTCTGAAACATTTGTAAATCCTTACTACACTTGAAAACTATATTGTAGTCCATTAAAGATCCTTGTAGAACTAGGAGATTTCCAAAACAAGCTGTCATATTCTTGTAGGAAAAGGATCCTTGCCAAATAGAAAGTTCACTAGTCAAAAGGAACTAAATAACAAAATTTGTACAACCTCTGTTAACCTGTATTACGATGCCTTTTCGATCTTTAATTGAACTGAAATTTTAACCCCAGGTAGGAAAACATGTCAGGAGACGTCAAAAAATTTGTCAGTCCGATCCAACGGGCGGATTGAGAGTTATGACTGTTGCCGTAAAACTAGATAGATCTGAATTTGACCTTGCCTGGATCGTATCAAATGCATGTTGCAAATGTAGTGCACAAATGATTGTAAAGAAATTTTTTTTTGTTATAATATTCTCAAGAGATATTAGATCAAAATAGGATAACTTTACCATTTTTATAGAAAGGATAAACCAATGCTTTGTCTCATAAATTTCTTTTGTATTTATTAAAAGATTTCAAGTAATGATGAAGAAATTTTATTGGAAAATTGCAAAATGAGCGCCTTAAAATTAGAAACAAAGAGAGAAAAAGATAATGATGATTATTTGTTTTGATAAACAAAATCATTAAATCAGCTATGAAAAAGCTATTTTTCTCTTATTCCCGCTCACATTAAGCTTCGTGATATGCACATATAATCTCTCTTAAGATGACACGTTAGTATTCTGAAGAAGATTAAATCCTTAGACTAATAATCTCATTTTGTTTTATAAATTAGTTAGGCCACATCATTTTCATATGTTTTTATCATAAGTGTATCTAATTGTACACTTAGGTAGAGATATGAACTTACAGAAGGTAATCTAATTTTCTAGCCTAAAAATATTCATAATTAAAAGTTTGAAAGGACATGCTTACCTTATTGGTCAATCTTCATTTATAAATGCATATTTTTTAGTTGACTAAATCAAGATATAAGTGTGTAAGTGAAAAAAACAATAATTATGCTTTAAAAAATTTTCTTCATCTTCTTCTCTTTGATATGAGATATGCTACCAAGGTGTGAGCATTCATTGAAAATCAAACTTTATGTTATGGCCTAGATATAAAATATTTTCACTTCTAACATAAGATTTGATCAACTCCATCTTTTTTATTATGTAATTGCTTGTCTATTTTCGAAGTGAGCAATTGATTTTTTCTTTAAGGAACTAGAGAGTAGAATGAATCCATACTAAAGTGTTATGTACACTTGATTTTTTCTCAAGGATCTGTCAAGAGGAGTGTCTTGATAGTTTATGTACTAGGTTCAACTATCAATTCAAGACACATTACGGAGCCCTTAACTGATAACATACCTGTATTTAAATCAATTTTACTTTTACGAACAGTTAGTAAAACAACTTGAAGTCCTCACGATGTGACATAACCAAAGAGTTGATGTTTCATCCCAAGTGCAGGAGTGTCGAAGTAATGAATAACCTAGCAAAACCAGAGTCGAACCACATGGAGGTTAACTATATAGATTATAAATAATGATGATGATGATGATGATGATGGTGATGATGTTAAAGAGGACTTTGAGATGTAAGATTAATATGAATATTAAACAATGATAAAAACAGTTGTCAAGGTTAGAGGATCCACTAATGGTATTTCAAATAAACATAATATAAACTCTTTTTATTAGTCAACTGGAAACCACACACAAAAGGAGGTTCCAATCGGATTATAAATTGTTAACATGATTACATTAGTTATCTTATTCGAATAATGCTAATACTTGTAAATGTTGTCAAATATTCATGATATTAATTTATGTTAACAACAAATCAAGTTCCTTTCATAGCACAGGTGTCGGTTATACCATACAGTTGGGCCATGAAAGTGCCAAGTATTTGTTGTACCAAGGGTTATACAATATAAATCTAGATTAACCATTTAACAAGCAAAGTATTAAGAGTGAATAAGTTAACAAATGCAAAACATGTTAGTATCAAACATTAAAGTCCATGTTGAGTTTATATTATACTTATTCTTACACCATTAGTGTACCCTTTTCACCTTGACATGATAAACTTAGCTAAACATGATTAAGAAGAGAAACATAAACAAACTAGATAAGAACATAGTTATGATGAAAAGCATAAACAAGAGATTAATGAGAGCACAACATAAACATTACAAAAATATAAAGAAAGAGAGCAAGAACATGATCTTGATTTGAAAACCAAGATGCCTAAATGCATGATAAATGCTTCCTTTTATAGGCCAAAATTCAGAACTATTGATTTGATGACTAATTGTTGAGTGGGTGGCCACCTCTTGACTTGGTAACACTTCTTATCTTATTGTCTGCAGAAAACATCATTGATAACATCAAAATTTGAATAGATAGTCTTCATGAAAGTTCTGGGAAATTGTCTCAGCTTTCCGACAAAACATAAATCAATGCATTTGGACTTCTATAACTCAAGATATGGGCTGAACAATGAACAGCGTCTAGGCTGCAGGACAGATTCCGACTTCTCTGTTGTTGCTACCATTTGAACTCGAAAATGACACTTTTAAATTTGGACTCTTCATGAAAGTTTTAGGCCTGTGTCTTAGCTTTCCATACATATAAATCAGACCTAAATTGAAGTTCTACAGCTCCAGTAATGATCCAATAATCGAATGGTGTTCCAGTTTGGACTGAACCAGCATCTCTTTTTAAGCTAGGCTCTCTTTTTGTCTTCTTAATTTTAGTAGTTAAACTCATCAATCAATCCTTTGATTTTGTGATAGGCCTGCATTTAAGATGAACATTTACCATAAATTAAAGGTATCTTATATTATTAGACATGTTATTATAAAACATGCTCTAGTTAAGGAGTTATTGATACTTTAAGTGCAAAATGATGATATAGAACCTTGATAAAAATGCACTTTTAAGTACTAATCACAACCCCCAACCAGCTTATTACTAGTCCCTAGTAATCAAAACGTTAAAATAGAAAAAAAATTTGCAAAGTTCCACAAAGCAAGACATTCATCATTCAACTTCCATTAATCTATAAATAAACAAACTCTCATTAGATTTATTTATCTGCTTGATACTTTTTAAACAAGATATTAATAAACCTTCCTTTTGTGCTCAATATATCAACACATAGTTATGGGGCTTTTCATGGAAGAAAACCAAATTTTGTTCTAATGTTTAAGGTTAATCGTTTTGGGTTGGGATTATTATCCTTTTTTTTTCTTTTAATATATATACATATAACTTAAAACACAATGCACACAATGCATCTTTACCCCATGTAACAAGTTTTCGGCTAATGACTCCCAAACCAGTTGGTTTTGGGGCATTAGGTGTTGAGACACCCTTACGAGCTCAGTAACTCAAGTTGCAGATACTGATACATAGATAGTGCAATGTTTGATTCCCTTAAACTTTTCTCCTGAACCCATATAACAAGCACTAGGCCAATAGCTCCCAAGTAAGTTGATTTTAGGGTGGTAGGTGTTAAAACACCCCTTCGGGCTTAATTGTTTAGGTTAGGGAGGCTACGAAACCAAACTTATCTACGTTTTTATTATCATCAATATTATCAATTTTTTTTAATATCGACCAGTACCCTCTCCCCCCAACTAAAACGAGACATTGTCCTCAATGTCCTAAGGTACAAAGATAGAGTATAGAAGACATCACCTGAAACAGCGAACACTGACAAACCTGAAACACACTTAAACAAATATAAGAAATAACAAAACACAAATATTATGCTATTAATAGAACCAAAAGATACATGTTCTTACAAACTAAGGCTTAAATCCAATCTAAGCTTTTTACGGCTTTCCATAGTTGACCAATTTATACGACTCCTGGAGGGATCAAGTATAGAATCAAAGATTGTAGTTGGTCAATCAATTGTTCAGCAGTAGTAGCAGAGATTATGATTTGTTGTGCCGAAGATGTTCGAAATTCCTGTTCCACAGCTTGATCAAGAAAAGACAACAAATTATCATAAAAACCATTAACATTTAACAAACTTATAGGTTTATGGTGAATGTGCAGTTGGGTTCAAGAGGAAATATGAAAGATCTCTTCCAATGCGCCCAGACCACGTGGTAAGGCAATGAAGGCATCAGCATGGTTAAACATTGTATTCATTCGATCAGAAATTGTGGAGACCTGTAGTTCCTCTCCAATTGTTTTTCCAATGATATCCCCTTTTGCTAAAGCTTTGGGGACGACCCCCAAAACTTGATTGCCTCCTAAAAATGCAGTTATTGGCACACCCTTATTAACCCAAGGCTATCTCCTCCATACACTAAATGAATCTTTCTCTCAGCTAGTACCTGACTAAGATGATTTACTGATTCTAAAAACTCCTTTTCTTTCCCAGGACTGGATCCACTGAAAACACAAATATTTCTTATATGATGACTTGAGGAACCTACCATTTCTACACACTTCTATATCTGTTGACAGTGTGGGTTGAGGAGAAATGAAGGGAAGGAAAAGAAGATTTTATAGATGAGAAATTGAAAATGCAAACATACCACCTATATGTAGGCTAGCTGGAATCTCTCTATCTTTTCTCTCTCTCTCTCTCTCTTAAAAACATGTGTATGTACAAGTAGTTGTGATCGTGGCTCACATCTTCCCTTGGTTTTACGTCCAAGAATGACTTAAACGTTCTTTATGGGTCGGGGATAGGTTTCCCATCCTGTTTTCTTAAAAATTAGCAAACATGGTCTTTTTTAGTCAGATTCCCAATACTATGACGAGTATGTTCTTTATGAAAATTGGGTTATAAATCATGAATTGCACAATGCAATCTGCACCAGGATACATCTCAAAAGTCAATAGAAGATTATTTAAAGATTCCTTATGTTTTGAAATAAATCCTGGCTTTTGACAATTTTCACAAGCTTTGCAGAACACATGCGTGTCTTTGAACATGGTGGGCCAATAAAATCCACTTTGTATGATTTTTTCAGTTGTCTTTTTTGACAAGAAATGACCCCCACATGCCTCAGAATGACAAAATTTAATGACACTACTTACCTCATTGTCGAAAATGCATCTTCAAAATATTTGATTAGGACAAAATTTGAATAAGTAAGGGTCATCCCAATAAAAGTTCTTCACTTTGTTCAAAAAATTTCTTTTATCTTGAATACTCCAATGAGCTGGCAAATCTTCTGAAGAAAGAAAATTGATATGATTAGCAAACCAAGGCATTGGACTAAGAGAATGTAAGGATTCATCAGGAAAGTAATCATTGATTGGTGGGATGTCAGATGTCGAATTTATTATCAATTTCGACAAATGATCTGCGACAACTTTTTCGGTGCCTTTCTTGATGCGAACCTCGTAATCACGTGATCACGCAACCCATAATTAAGATTGAGATCTGATCCCGGAAAGCCGAAATAGGTCTGATAGGAGTGTGACACAATGGAAACCTGTCCCAAAGAACCAACACTATTGGATTGAGTAGAATGATGCCACAAAGCTTGTTAATCTTCGATAAGTCAGATTAAGTTCGTTCAAGAACTGAAGAATGCAAGAATCACTCTCACACGTTAAAACTGAAAAATTCAGAAGTAATTATTATCATAGCTGCTGAAATTTTGGCTTACATGAGTTTAAGTAGTTCTTGAAAAGTTAACCCTATTGGACCCCTTATGTGGACTTAACTGAGGTCCACTCAAAACTAACCCAAAACCCCAAACCCCAAACTGAAAAGTCCATAACTTAATCCAAACAAGCATTCGATCCTAGCTGAAAACAAAGTATTAATTAAGTCCAAACAAGCCTTAGATCCTTACGCATGCGTACCTAAACCCAATCAAAATTGCAGGAGACTTCATGTAAAAATGCAGCCTGATCGAACTGTTGGATTGAAAATTATGACTGTTACCGTAAAACTGGATAGTTGCACATTTTACATCAAAATACAAATTTGATCTTGCCTAGATCGTATCATTCCCTCTCTCTTCAAGATGATTCGTCCTCGAATTACCAAGTTGAATGGAAAATTCCTTAGCCTCCTTTTGAAGCCTTTGGTGTTCTCTAAAGAAGGTATGGGATCAGAATTCGGGGGGTTGTTCAATGGATATCAGCTGTGTTGCAAACTAAGAAAGCTAAAGCAGGAATTGAAACTTTTCAATATGACTCACTTCTTCAACATTTCAAATAGAGTCAAAGATACAAAAAGCGAAAGTGTTAAGGCTCAACATGCTCTACATACAACGCCTGAGAATCCAACTTTGTGCATGCGAGAAAGGGATGTTGTTCATAAATACGCTTCTACCGTCAGGATTTTAGTACTAATGTTGCACCTTTAACTGAAATTGTGAAAAAGTCTGTTGGATTCAAATGGAATGATGAACAAGATGAGGCTTTTAATTTGTTGAAAGATAAACTTTGTTCGGCACCTGTTTTAGCTTTGCCAGACTTTACAAGAGCTTTTGAAGTTGAATGTGATGCATCAGGTATTGGTATAGGAGCTGTGTTAATGCAGGATAAGAGGCCCATTGCGTATTTTAGCGAAAAACTTAATGGGGCAGCCTTGAATTACCCTACATATGACAAGGAGCTCTATGCCTTGGTAAGAACGTTGGAGACGTGGCAACATTACCTGTGGCCTAAGGAGTTTGTGATACATTCTGATCATGAATCATTGAAGCACTTGAAAGGGCAAGGTAAGTTGAGTAGGAGACATGCCAAATGGGTTGAATTTATTGAAACCTTTCCGTATGTGATCAAGTATAAGCAAGGGAAAGAAAACATTGTGGCTGATGCACTTTCGTGCAGGTATGTTCTTTTATCTACTTTGGATGCTAGATTTCTAGGATTTGAACACATAAAAGAATTCTACAAGGATGATAGTGATTTTGCTAATGTTTACGATGCTTGCGAAACTTTGGCTTTTGGAAAGTTTTATAGACTTGATAGATATTTGTTTAAAGAGAATCGTTTGTGTGTTCCATTAAGTTCTATGCGTGAATTGCTTGTACGTGAAGCACATAGAGGCGGGTTGATGGGGCATTTTGGTGTTGTTAAGACTTTGGATGTGTTGCATGAGCATTTTTATTGGCCTAAAATGAAAAAAGATGTGCAACGCATATGTTGTTAAGACTCAACCACATGACTTGTATACCCCTTTGCCTGTACCGAAAGAACCATGGGTAGACATTTTGATGGACTTCGTCTTAGGTTTACCTAGGTCAAAACGGGGTAGGGATTCCATCTTTGTAGTTGTTGATAGGTTTTCAAAGATGGCACACTTCATTCCATGTCATAAAACTGATGATGCAACTAACATTGCTGATTTGTTCTTTAAGGAGATAGTACGGCTTCACGGGGTCCCTAAGAGCATTGTTTGTGATAGAGATGTTAAGTTCTTTAGCTATTTTTGGAAGGTGTTATGGGGAAAATTGGGTACTAAACTGTTGTTTTCAACTACTTGTCACCCCCAAACAGATGGACAAACCGAAGTAGTTAATAGGACCTTAACACAACTTCTGCGTGCTGTCATTCAAAAGAATTTAAAGAATTGGGAAGATTGTTTGCCATTTATAGAGTTTGCATATAATCGTAGTGTGCACTCTACTACTGAATTTTCACCATTTGAAATTGTGTATGGATTTAACCTTTTAACTCCAATGGATTTGATTCCTTTGCCAATTGATGAAAGGGTTAGTCTGGATGGTAATCGTAAAGCACAGGTGGTGAAAACACTTCATGAGAGTGTGCGGCAACAGATTGAAAAGAGGAATCATGTGTATGCGACCAAAGCCAATAAGGGGCGTAAACATGTTGTCTTTCAGCCCGGCGATTGGGTTTGGGTGCATATGCGCAAGGAGAGATTTTCGGCCCATAGGAAATCAAAGCTACAACCACGAGGAGATGGGCCATTTCAGATCCTTGAGAGGATTAATGACAATGCTTATAAAGTTGATTTGCCAGGTGAGTATGGTGTTAGTGCTACCTTTAATGTTTCTGATCTTACTCTGTTTGATGTAGGTGATGATTCGAGGTCGAATCCTTTTGAAGAGAGAGGGGATGATGCGGATCAGCCCAACACCAAGCGTAATCATGCCAACGACCCATTGGAGGTGCCAATTGGGCCAATCACAAGAGTTAGAGCAAAGAAACTTAAAGAAACATTGAATGGGCTTGTTCAGAACATATGGAGCAAAATGGACCTAGAGGGGCTTGGGACATTTAAGGAGCATGAAGGGCAGCCTTTAATTCATTTAGTTCAGGTCCAAGAAGAGCCCAATTCGTGTGGAACAAGGGGTTGATGTGTCCGGCCCAATACTAGCCTTGTTAGGCTTGTTTTCCTAATGCTACAAGGATAAAAAGTCAGCAATTTATTCTCCTAATTAAGTAAGGAAGTTGGCCATATCTTATTCCTAAAGAGAGGAGAACTATTTAATGCTTTTCCTAACTTAGGAAGGAAAGTAATTAAATCAGCAACAAAGGAGGAAATTTGTTTTCTTATTTGTCCAAGTTAAACAAGGAAATCCTAGCTAATCAAGGACATCAAGGTGGGCAGCAACATAAATTTTCCAAATCAGATTTCTCCTAGTTTATTTGGGACTTCTTAAGGGTGACAAATCTGATTCTAGCATATTTAGCATGATAATTTTCAGAATTTTATTATTTTTATTATTTTCTTCTTAGTTTTTGGGTTATTATTACTTATTTAGGTCAATTGTAAGTGGGCTTCACATAAGTCCACCTAAGGGGGGTCCATTAGGGTTTTCTTAAGTTTAGAGTCAGTATAAATAAACATGTAAGGTTACGCAATTTTCAGATCAATAAACTTCTTGCTGCACTTATTGTGTGTTGGTGGGATAATCTCCCTTCCTTGGTTCTCTAAAGAACTGAAAACGACTTATCAAAGAACAACTGTCTTCGTGGCGTCATCCTTATACTTCTCGTTCGCGAATCAATATTCGTTGGGTGGGGGTCTCCGTTTCCAATAGTGCTGGTGCCTAGGTAAAAGTTATCTTTGTGTCACACTCCTATCAAACCTGATTTACTTGGCTTTCCGGGAATTGGTGTCTTTGCGTGTGGGTTGCGTGACCACGTGATCACGAGGTTCGCATCAAGATGTAACAAGTGAGGAGATTAAGCATGCTATGTTTAGTTTGAAGAATAACAAAGCCCCTGGTCCGGATGGCTTTAACGCAGGTTTCTTCAAAAGAATGTAATCAATGCTGTTAGCTCCTTCTTTCAGACTCGTAGAATGCTTAAAGAAATGAATGCTACATCGATTTCCCTTATTCTTAAAGTTGCTAATCCTACGAGGTTGACAGATTTTCATCCTATATTTGCTACAATAGAGTGTACAAATGCATCGCTAAGATTCTAGCTGGGAGAATCAAAGCTTTTCCATCCTTAGTAGGTCCGTATCACACTGCTTTTATCTCAGGACGGAGAATCAACGACAACATTCTTTTGTCTCAACTAATGAAAGGCTATCATAAATCTACAGGACCTGCTCGTTATGCTATGAAAGTTGATCTGATGAAGGCTTATGACTCGATGCGATGGGATTTCGTTGATGCTACATTAATAAAAATGGGATTCCCTCGAACAGTCATTGATTGGATCATCGTTTGTGTTACATCATGTCAATTCTCTATCAACGTCAATGGTGAGCTTGCAGGTTACTTTCAAGGGGCAAGAGGGCTGAGACAAGGGGATCCACTATCCCCATATTTGTTTGTCCTATGTATGGAAATCCTTTCGGGGCTATTCTGCAAGATGAGTGCCAACCAAGAGTTCAAGTTCCACTAGAGATGCAAGAAGGATAGATTTCTCATCTTTGTTTTGCTAACGACTTGATGATTTTTAGCAAAGGGGATGTTAACTCAATTCGTATGATCTGAACTGTGCTCACAAATTTTCAAGATCTATCAGGTCTGTATCCAAATCCAAACAAAAGTGGCATCTTCTTGGGCGGTGTGTTAAATGCTGAGAGGGAACAAATTATTTGTATTCTTGGGTTTAGAGAGGGGGACCTCCCTATGAAATATTTGGGAGGACCTCTTCTCTCGTCCAGACTAAAAGTTGTTTATTGTATGGGCCTCGTGGATCGAATCACCTCTAAAGTTCGACATTGGACTTCTAGAACACTCTCGTATGTAGGACGGGTACAACTAATTAATTCAATCTTATTTTCCATACAAGTTTATTGGGCTTCTCTCTTCCTCTTACCTGGGCAAGTAATTAAAAATGTGGAGCAAATTATGAAATCCTTTGTTTGGTCAGGTTCAGATATGAGAACTACTGGGGCTAAAGTGGCTTGGGATCAGGTATATCTTTCAAAAAAGGAGGGGGGTCTAGGAATAAAAAGGATAATAAAATGGAACAAGATCGCTTTGTTGAAACACATTTGGAACCTGTGCAATGACTTAGATGGCTCAATCTCGTCTACTTGGATAAGATCCAATCTGTTGTGAGGTAGGAATTTCTGGACAATCAAGATGCTAGAGAATTGCTCTTGGGCTTGGGGAAAGATTCTAAAGCTCAGATCCTTAGCATGGCCGAAGATGAAGTACATCATAGGAGATGGAATGACAACCTCTCTATGGTTTGATAATTGGCATCCTTACAGCACACTCGTGGATTCTTACAGGGAAAGATTCATCTATGATTCAGGTATGGAAAAGAACGCGAAGGTGAATGTGTTGATTCATAAGTTAGAATGGAAAATTCCTACCACCCAAGCTATTGGCTGGCACCCCATTGTAGAAGCTATTCCTTCCAATTCTGATCCTAAGATGGGGCAAAAGGATGAGATAGTTTGGTTGGATTTGCCAAATCACAGATTCTCGGTCAAAGTAGCGTGGGAGCAACCAAGAATTCATCGTCAGATGGTTGAATGGCATGACATTGTGTGGTTTAAGAATGTTGTTCCAAGACATTCGTATCTTCTATGGATGACTGTCCAACAGAAACTCACAACTCAAGATAGACTTCATCGGTTTGGTATACATGGTCCCAATAGATGCTCACTCTGTCTCCGCAACAATGAAGATCACAACCACTTGTTCTTTGAAAGCTCCTATACTAAAGTGATCTGGTGGGATGTTTGTGACAGATGCGACATTCCAAGAATGACAAAAGGCTGGGATGAATGGATTCGATGGCCCACTGTCACTTGGCATGGCAAGAGTTTCGTCAATTTTTCTCGTAAACTGAGTTTCGCAGCTACAGTGTATCATGTATGGCAAGAACGGAATGCAAGGATCTTTGCTGGAATGTCTAGAACTTTGAATTTGGTCTTTAATCAAATCGAATGTATCATTCACGATAAGCTTGATTTGATGAGGAACATCCTACCAACAAATGAAAACAAAAGGATCCAGAGAGCTTGGAGGGTCAATAACATAGATTCTTAATTTGATAGTTAGCTGGTTATATTGGTTTCCCTATCGAATCTAGTGAGGTCTCAATTTTCTGATCGATGGCTAGCCTATAGCCATCTGTTGTTTTATGTTTCTGTTCTCATTGTAAATCTGAGGTATGCCCCTTCTAATGTTTGTATCTTCTTCTTTTAATACATACGTCAACTTACCAAAAAAAGAAAAAGAAAATAAGAGTTTAGTTCCCAACTTTCCCATCTGTTGTTTTATGTTTCTGTTCTTATTGTAAATCTGGGGTATGCCCCTTATAATGTTTGTATCTTCTTCTTTTAATACATACGTCAAGTTACCAAAGAAAGAAAAAGAAAATAAGAGTTTAGTTCCCAACTTTCCCCATAAGGTCTTCCAAAAGTAGCTAAGGAACTTAACATCACGATCTGACACTATACTCTTAGGAATGCCATACAAACGTACAGTCTCCCTAAAAAACAAGTCTGTGATATGAGATGAATCATCCATTTTATTGCATGCAATGAAATGCGTCATTTTAGAAAACCTATCAACCACAACAAAAATAGAGTCTCTTCCTTTCTTTGACCTAGGTAAACCTAAAACAAAGTCCATAGAGATATCTACCCAAGGTTCAGTAGGCACAGGTAATGATTGTCCAGAAATTCCTACCTCGCAGTAGATTGGATCTGATCCAAGTAGACCAGATTGAGCCATCTGAGTCATTACACAGGTTCCAAATGTGTTTCAACAAAGAAATCTTATTCCATTCTGTTATCCTTTTTATTCCTAGCCCCCGTCCTTTTTTGGAAGTCATACATGATCCTAAGCCACCTTAACCTTAGTAATTCTCATATCTGATCCTGACCAAAGAAATGATCTCATAATTTGCTCCACATTTTTAATCACTTGCCCTGGTAAGAGGAAGAGAGATGCCCAATAGACCTGGATGGAAAATAAAACTGAGTTAATCAGTTGTACTCGTCCTGCATACGAGAGTGTTCTACAAGTCCAATGTCGAACTTTAGAGGTGATTCGATCCACGAGGCCCTTACAATAAACAGCCTTTAGTCTGGACAAGATAAGAGGCTCTCCCAAATATTTCATAGGGAGCCCCCCCTCTCTAAACCCAAGAATACAAATAATTTGTTCCCTCTCAATATTTAACACACCGCTCAAGATGTCACTTTTGTTTGGATTTGGATACAGACCTGATAGATCTTGAAACTTTGTGAGCACATTTCTAATCATACGAATTGATTTTACATCCCCTTTGCTAAAAATCATCAAGTCGTCAGCAAAACAAAGATGAGAAATGTTATCCTTCTTGCATCTCCAGTGGAACTTGAATTTTTGATTGGCACTCATCTTGCAGAATAGCCCCTAAAGGATTTTGATACATTGGACAAACAAATATGGGGACAGTGGATCACCTTGTCTCAGCCCTTTTCCCACTTGAAAGTAACCTGCAAGCTCACCATTGACGTTGATAGAGAATTAACATGATGTAACACAAACCATGATCCAATCAATGACTATTCTAGGGAATCCCATTTTTATTAACGTAGCGTCAACGAAATCCCACCGAACTGAGTCATAAGCCTTCATCAGATCAACTTTCATAGCACAACGCCCAGGTCCCGTAGATTTATGATAACCTTTCATAAGTTCCTGAGACAAAAGAATGTTGTAGCTGATTCTCCGTCTAGAAATAAAAGCAGTCTGATACGGACCTACTAAGGATGGCAAAACAGCTTTGATTCTCCTAGCTAGAATCTTAGCGATGCATTTGTAAACTGTATTGCAACAAGATATAGGACGAAAATCTGTCAACCTCATAGGATTAGCAACTTTAGGAATAAGGGAAATGGATGTAGCATTCATTTCTTTAAGCATTCTACGAGTCTGAAAGAAGGAGCTAACAACGTTCATTACATCTTCCCCAACTATATGCCATATTCTTTTGAAGAAACCTATGTTAAAGCTATCCGGACCAAAGGATTTGTTGTTCTTCAGACTAAACATAGCATGCTTAATCTCCTCACTTGTTACATCCTGTGCTAGTACATGCTATTGCGTCGAAGACAGTTTCAAGTTAATTTTCGATTCCACCGCTTCCTTGTTCAGCACCCTAGGCATCTGATCCCCTCCTAACACACGATGGAAGTACGTAATTACTTCTGATTTGACTGCCTCGTGTCCTTCGACAACCTCTCCATCCTCCCTTGTAAGTGAGAGAAGCTTATTTCTATTCTGTCTTCCATTTACTGATTTGTGAAAGTAGCTAGTATTCTAATCCCCTAAGCTAAGCCATCGTATCCTTGCCTTCTGTTTGAAAAAACTCTCTTCAGCCTTGACGGTAGAAGCATAGTTATGAACAGCATCCCTTTCTCGGACGCACAAAGTTGGATTCTTATGTGCTGTATGTAAAGCGTGTTGAGCCTTATCCATTTTGTTTTTTGCATCTTTAACTCTATCTCAAATGTTGAAGAAGTAAGTCATATTGAAAAGTTTCAATTCCTGCTTTAGCTTTCTTAGTTTGCAACACAACTGATACATTAGACAACCCCCAGAAATCTGATCCCATACCAGAAGAATGGTCTGACATACCCGAAGGCAAAAATCTATCTTCCGATAATGGGAAGTTCAGATCCCATTTCTTATTGACAAGCACTCTATCTAGTTTCCGCATAATTAGATTCTCAAGACATTGGTTCGACCAAGTATAATGCATAAATGAATACCGAAGATCATCTACTTTCGCTTCTCGAATACATGTTTCCAATCTGTCCATAGTACCAGCCCACGTAGAAGACCCTCCTAACCTGTCTGACTGGTTGCGGATAGCATTAAAATCCCCCATAAGAATCCATGAGGTTGACTCCCATCCTTCACTACGACACATTATATTAGACCATAATGCCTCACGTAAGGAAGCATTATTGTCTCTGTAAATAATTGAAGCATTGAAACAGATATTGGTAGCTAATATAGTGATAGAAACATGACTAGCCTAGTCTGACATTCCGAAGACATCCACCTTCACCACATCAGCATTCCAACAAACCCAAATACAACCACGACAAGAGAAATCATAATTATACAAGAAGAACCAATTATGAAGAAGTTGAGAAACTTTATCTGTATTCTTGTCTCTAACCCGAGTTTCAACCAAACCAAAAAGAGCTATCCTTTCTTGATGTATGAGCCGACGCAATTCTGAATGCTTTATAGGATCATTCAAACCGCTAACATGCCAACATCCAATAATCATAGGAAAATGGAGAGGAGTACAAACAGCAACCCAAAGATTACCTTAACGTGCGCCCCGGCGAAGAGCCAGATTTCTTATTGTTCTTTGAAGAGGCTTTTGAACCCTTTTTCTTTTTCTCTAGAGAGTCTCTAGCCTTAATAACTAACTAATTAACAGTTTCCCTTTCGGTGGAATTCAAAGTTTGTGGACTTGTCAGGATCGATGACGTCAACTCCTTATCGGTTCGTTCCCCATCTGTATCACCTCGCATTTCATCAATTAGTTGTATTGGAGATTACTAAACCTTGATCTAAAGCAGTAATTGTACCCCCCTGCTCCTGCTTCATGTCTCCTCGTAAACTCTTCAAAACAAGAGGAGAGGTAGGATTTTCATCTTCATAAAAATCAGCATTGCGCAAATCTGATGCCGCATGATTATTCATATTACAATCAGACATATGTATACTAGATGCTGAACAACCATTCTCAGTACAATTACGCACTTTAGATGCCAAAGGACCGGTCTTACCACTCACAGAACCCTTATTTCGTTTAAAAACTACCTGCCATTGAGACTGATTCCGCTTGTTATCCGCAGATTTAGAGTTCACACCTCCTACTTTCCTCTTACCCTCTACCACCACTGTAAGATTATCAATGTTATTAGTAGCACATATCGCTGTGATATGTCCAAGACATTGCAATTACTGCACTTCGACAGAATCCATTTGTAATCAGCTGAAATAGTTATGAACCCATTTGGACAGTGAAGGTCGTATTCCTTTTTTTTTTGGTAAGTTGACGTATGTATTAAAAGAAGAAGATACAGACATTATAAGGGGCATACCCCAGATTTACAATGATAACAGAAACATAAAACAACAGATGGCTACAGGCTAGCCACCGACCCTAAAACTGAAACCTCACTAGATTCGTGAGGGAAACCAATACAACCAGCTAACTAACAAATTAAGAATTTATGGTATTCACCCTCCAAGCTCGTTGGATCCTTTTGTTTTCATTTATTGGTACGACATTCCTCATCAAATCAAGCTTATCACGAATGATACATTCGATTTGATTGAAGACAAAATTCGAAGTTCTAGACATTCCAGCAAAGATCCGTGCATTCCGTTCTTGCCATACATGATACACTGTAGCTGCAAAACTCAGTTTATGAGAAAAATTGACGAAACTCTTGCCATGCCAAGAGATGGTGGCCCATCGAATGGTCGTATTCCTTAACTAGTGTCTTCGAAGCATCTATCCCAATGCAAACTCTTGCGTAACTAAGCCTTTTACGCAACAATGTAGTATGATCAGCATAAAGGGGAACCCCAATAGCAATCGCTACACAACTCAACCTCTTAATAGTCCAATACTCGAGAGGAACATTATACAGCCTAACCCAAACCGGAACTCTGTCCAAATCTCCTTTTAAAAATTGCATGTTTGGTTGCCAACGTTTAAGCACCAAAGGCCTGTTGCCATGTGCCATGGGGCTCTTTCCAGCACATTAATGGTGCGCTCAACAGAATCAAAAGTGAAGAGGAAGAAGTCATTATCCAAAGACAAAACTTCTCTATCGACTGTAGGAGCCCCATATTCTTTTGGCAATAGAATTAACAATGGGATACGGTAATTTCTGACCCATAAAATGACCACTTAGGGTGGATTTCCAAAGTTCGCAGCCATCATCAAATACATCAAGTGGAGGAGCTACTGTCACATGACCATCCGTCATTACAGGGGGAGCAAAGTGCAGATTACGGACTGGATTAATACCAAGGGTCTTGCTTCCCTCATTGTCATCAACATCAGAACCCTTCAAAGCATTTAAAAAATTCAATTTGGGTCTAAGGTTTAGCTGTTCTTGTTGCTGAGACCCTACCTTTAACTCATCAACTTTAGAACCCAAAACATGGTTCATTTCTGGAACAACATTAGAAGCTTGGACATTAGAGTGTTTCTCTATGCTAACACCAGAATCAGCTTGAAATTGAGAAATCCTCATCCCATGGCTTTTCAACATATCTTGTAGCTCTAATCTTAATACATGTCCAGACTTAACTTCATTACGTTGTTCAATGTTAGAGCTAACCATTGGAACATTTTCCACAGAAGAGCATAGAGACATTATGGCAGCATACAAATACTAGAGAGAACAAAATTCTAAGAAGAGAAACTGAGTCCAAGAAGCAACCTAAGCTAAAATATAACAACAACCTAATCTCATAAACAACAAGATTCAGATTAGTTCATGAAGGAAGAAGAGAATTACAGAATTACGAAGCTAGTATCTCCCAGCACATTGATTGTAACGATAATCCGTTTGGTCAAGATGTAGAGCAGGTTCCGACGAACAACATACTAAAACATGGTAACGATCGAACGGTGAACAAAGGAGATCAAGCTTCGACAACACCACTTTGAAACTAGCAAGAAAATGAACTTTCCAATGAGCTGTAATTTAATCTTCAAGTATGGCAAGGGCCTTCATGTCTATGACATCCATAAGACAACCCATGAAGAAAACCCATTCACTTTGCTGCAACTTCACTACTTCTCCATGGTTCCAGTACTGAAAATGCAGAACAATAGAAATATTGCGAGATCAATATCTCCCACCTCGTTGATTGGAACACAGATCTGTTTGGTCAATATTGAGAGAAGGTTGGAATGAACAACATAGACAGAAATGAGGACGATCCAACGGTGGAGGGAATAGATGTAGCTCCGAGAGCAACACACACTCTCTCTCTTTCTCTCTCTTTGCTCTTACAAACTCCTTGGGCCACAGGTTCCAGAATCGGGTTTTTGTCTTTAGGCTTGGAATGAACAACATAGTCAGAAATCGGCAAGGATCCTTTTTCTAAAAGGATGTGACACCTTGTTTTGGGAATTTCCTAGTTCTATAAGAATCTTTCATGAGCATAAACATAATTTCGGCAATGATTTAGATCGTATCATTCCCTCTCTCTTCAAGATGATTCGTTCTCGAATCACCAACAAGTTGAATGGAAAATTCCTTAGCCTCCTTTTGAAGCCTTTGGAGTTCTTTTCTTACCAACAATCGTCGCCAACAACTTTGGATGAAAGTTGCAGCCGTTCTATTTGGTATATCATCACTGCAACCTTTTTTCTCCTCTCTTTCTGAAGCTTGTTGGGCATAGATTGCTGCCGTTAACACATCAAGTTCTTGCTTCATCTCCCTTAGAATACGAGATAGACTCTTGGATTCATTTTATAGAACACTAATCTCTTTATTTATCTCCCTTTGATACCACCTCACCTTTTGAATCCTTATTTTCTTTTGCCATAACACCTCATCAAAATACATGAAATCCCTTTGGTTTCTAGGCTGCCAAAAACTTCCCGATGGCCTATGGTCTCATCCTTAAAACCACCATCAACAATATCATTAACTTCCACCTCTTTTTTTTTGGTAAGTTGTCATCAACTTTCACCTCAAAATCCTCATAATCAGCCCACCTTGGCCTTTTACCCCACTGTCATTGTTTGATTTCGGTTCACCCCAACCTTTCTCACATCTTGGATACATGTTCCGGCCACATTACCCTGTTCTCCCACCTTCTCAAGTCTGTCACGCACGTTCCCCTTCACGGAATTCATTCTTTCCATCATCATCTTCTTCATGGCTTGATTTTGGAATTTAAGTTCTACATCGGTAGGGGGTGGTGTGTTATTTTGATCTGGCATGATAGCACCTGCAATAATTGGTTAGTGGTAAAAAAAAATCCTCACATCGCTCGTGACGCTCACACCTCTCGTCTCACCTTCTTGCGGTTCTTGCGCAACTGCAACCAACACTAAATAAAATCAACTTAGCAACGCAATCCATATATATATGTGTGTGTGTGTGTGTGTGTGTGTGTGTGACTCAAGAAGCCATAAAAACTAGAAAACAAGAAAAACAAAACTGCGATGATAGTCTCGCGAGTAGCAAGCGAGTCTATCCGAAATATGAACGAAATTGAAGACTCAAATAAAAACAGAAACAAAAATATGCAAAATGATGAAAAAACACCCAAATATGTTGGATATGATGAAAATAAACTGCAGGAATCGAAAACAATAGAAAGAAACCGAATTTTAAAAGTTGACGCAAAACAGACTCGTTTACGACGAGTTAAGTCGGAATCTGGAACCTAAAGTAAATAGTATCCAATTGAGCTAAACTTTCAGATATAGTGCGATATCAACCCAAATAGCCAGAATATAAAGTTTGAGCAATTTGTGATAAGGTTTGATATACTGACGTAAAAAGGTTATGAAACATACCTGATTAGACCCGAAATTGAAAACCAAAGCAAACGATATTCAGTTGACCCCAACATTAATATGTGATGCGCTTAGGACTCCAGTGATATAAGTATCAAATTTAAGCTAATTCTGAGTTGATTTGGTCCAATTTTCCCTTGTTAAGTTTTCTGCGGTAGAAACCAATAAACATCTTTTTGAACAAATTTTTTTCCCTTTTTTTTTTTTGCTACTGATATATTTTGGACTGTATCCAAATGAAATAACTAATTTTTTTTATTATTTTTTTGATATGCTGCAAAATCAAGGAGAAGAAGAAAATTGGAAACTAAGGAATTTTTACTGAAACTAGAAACAAAAATTTCAAAAGGATATAACCTGATTAATGGAGCCAAGCTCTGATACCAAATGATGCGGACCTCGTGATCACATGGTCACCCAAAGACACCAAATCCCAAAAAGCCAAGTAAATCAGTTTTGATAGGAGTGTGACACAAAGATAACTTGTACCTAGGCACCAGCACTATTGGAAACGGAGACCCCCACCCAACGAATATTGATTCGCGAACGAGAAGTATAAGGATGACGCCACGAAGACAGTTGTTCTTCTATAAGTTGTTTTTCAGTTCTTTAGAGAATCATGGAAGGGAGATTATCTCACCAACACACACACAAAGTTCGGCAAACAAGAAGCTTTATTAATCTGAATTGTCTAACCTTACATGTCTGATTATGCTCTTATTTATAGTGACTCCAAACTAAAGTAAACCCTAATGGACCCCTTATGTGGACTTATATGATGCCCACTTACAATTAAACCCAAATAATATAAATAAACCTTAAACTAAGAAGAAAATAATAACAGCAATAATAAATACGAATTTAATATCCTAAATATGATAGGATCAGATTTGTTGCCCTTTAAAAGTCCCATATAAACTAGGAGAATCAAATCTGAAGGTAGAATTAATTGTGAAATCTTCTTTCCTTTTTGTAGCTAGGATGAATATGGAATCCTTGTAAGAAAATGATTCTGAAACATTTATGAGTCCTTGCCACACATGGAAACTATGTTGCAGCCCATTAAAGATCTTTAAATAATTAGGAGATTTCCAAAATAAGCTGCCACATCCTTTTAGAAAAAGAATCCTAGCCAAATAGGAAGTCCACAAGTAAAAAAGAAGTAAATAACAAAATTTGTACAGCCTCTGTTGACCCGTATTGCGATGCCTTCCTGAAATTCAATTGATCTGAAATTTTAAACAAAGTAGGACAACATGCCAGGAGACTCCATGTAAAATTTCAGCCCGGTCCAACTTTCGAATTAAAAATTATGACTATTGCCGTAAAACTGGATAGTTGCACATTTTACATCAAAATCTGAATTTGACCTTGCCTAGATCGTATCATTCCCTTTCTCTTCAAGATGATTCATCCTCGAATCACCAACAAGTTGAATGGAAAATTCTTTAGCCTCCTTTTGAAGCCTTTGGTTTTCTTTTCTTGCCAACAATCGTCGCCAACAACTTTGAATGAAAGTTGCAGCCGTTCTATTTTGTATATCATCACTGCAACCTTTTTTCTCCTCTCTTTCTGAAGCTTGCTGGGCATTGATTACTGCCGTTAACACATCAAGTTCTTGCTTCATCTCCCCTAGAATACGAGATAGACTCTTGGATTCATTTTTTAAAAAACAAATCTCTTTATTTCTCTCATTTTGATACCACCTCTCCTTTTGAATCCTCCTTTTCTTTTGATATAACACCTCATCAAAATACATGAAATCCCTTTGGTTTCTAAGCTGCCAAAAACCTTCCCGATGGCCTATGGTCTCATCCTTAGAACCACCAGCAACAATATCATCAACTTTCACCTCAAAATCCTCACAATCAGCCCACCTTGGCCTTTCGGCCCCACTGTCATTGTTTGATTTCGGTTCAGCACCAACCTTTCTCACGTCTTGGATACATGTTCCGGCAACATTACCCTGTTTTCCCACCTTCTCAAGTCTGTCACACATGTTCCCTAACACAGAATTCATTCTTTCCATCATCTTCGTCATGGCTTGATTTTGGAATTTAAGTTCTACATCAGGAGAGGGTGGTGTGTTATTTTGATTTGGCATGATAGTACCTGCAAGAATTGGTTAGTGGTAAAAAAAATCCTCACATCGCTCGTGCTTCACTCAAACACTCTTAATATCCTAACACCTCTCGTCTCACCTTGATATGGACCAGCCCAGAAACACCAGCAAGGATCCATTACATGTTCCAAATGGTCCAATGACTCGGTCCAAGACAAAGGCATTAAAAGAGGCATTGAATACATTGGTTTTGAATGTTTCAACCAAGTCAGAATTGAAAGGTCCATTAGAGTATCAAAAGGTCCTTATTTGGGCCATGAGGTGAGGACAGCAAAGGAAACAAAAGAATCCTTCTACAACTTGGAAACAACATTGGTGGCTACCTTTTCCTTTTGTTTCTAGGATTAAGGAGCTGCATGGAAGGCTATAAATAAGCCTTGAATCAGTTCTATAATATTTTACTTCCTTCTCTTCTTCTCATGACAGAACATGGATTTAATATTATGGGCTTTGTTTTATTTTGTTAGCTACAGCCCAAGGCTTGTTTGGGCTTAATTAATACTTTGTTTTCAGTTAAGATCCAAGGCTTGTTTGGATTAAGTTATGGGTTTTTCAGTTTAGTGTTTTGGGTCAGTTTTAAGTGGACCTCATTTAAGTCCACATAAGGGGTCCTTTAGGGTTAACTTTTCAAGAACTATTTAAACTAATGTAAGCCAAAATTTCAGTAGCTTTGATGATAATTACTTATGAATTTTTCAGTTTTAACGTGTGAGAGTGATTCTTGCATTCTTCAGTTCTTGAACGAACTGAATCTGACTTATCGAAGATTAACGGGCTTCGTGGTGTCATTCTACTCAATCCAATAGTGTTGGTGCCTTGGGGCAGGTTTCCATTGTGTCACACTCCTATCAGACCTATTTCGGCTTTCCGGGATCAGATCTCAATCTTGATTGTGGGTTGCGTGACCACGTGATCACGAGGTTCACATCAGTTGGTATCAGAGCTAGGCTTCGAAACAAGGTCATATCAGTTCGCATCAGTTTTTTAGTGTTTGCGTCCATCTTCTTGTTCTTCATGTCTGCGTCATCTAAGCAAAAGAAAAAAGGTTATATTTCATCTTGTTATTATCTCTAATCATATCAGTACATTAAAAAGAAAGAGAGATAGGGATTAGTTGAAATATTAAGGATCATTCAATTTTTGCCGCAGAAACACAACTCTTGTTGAACCATAAGCAAACCACCTCAGAATCAATTAAAATTTCATATTCAGTCTATTGGGGGTGAGATCGCATTATATGTCAAATGTGGGCTTATTCTGATATTGTTTGCTTGAGGTTTTAATTCGAGGTCAATTCTGCCGCAGAAACACTACTCTTTGTGAACTATAAGCAAAATACCTTAGAATAAATTGAAACTACATATTCTGTGTATTGGGGATGAGATCACACCATATATTAAATTTGGGCTTATTTTGATATCTGATTCTGGAGGTTTTAATTGGGGTTCAATTCTGCCGCAAATTGATCATACAGGGGGTTTGGCTACCTAGACATAAAAGAAGGACCTATGAATTGATTTTTGTTGTTTGTTTAGTATTATAATACTAAATATTGAATTTTAGGTTATTTCAAGATCGTCTGGTCTGGGTTTCAATTCTGTTACGTAAAAATTGCATAACAGGTTAGATTTGCGTCAAGTTTCAAAACGTGATCCTTACTCTTTAGTTTTGTCCAAATATTTTTGTTTCTATTATATTTGGGTTATCTAGGAGTCAAGTAACTGTTTTTGCTAATCTTCGCTTCTGTTTTATTTCTTGTCTTCGTTTCGTTCACATTTCGTACAAATTTGCATTGCTACTCGTAAAATCGTAATCATAGTTTTTTTTTGCTTTGTTTTCAGTATATTTATTGATTCTTGAGTCTGAAAATTATTAGAGTGCGCTGCGAAGGCTACTAACTTTGATTTGTTGATTTCAGTTCTTAAAGAACTAAAAGAAAGCAAGTTGTGAGGTAAAAGGCATTGTGAGCTTATTAGAGTGAAAAGCCTTGATTTTTTTTTGTGTGATACATGAGAGGTGTGAGGATATATTTTGTGCTACTAACCAAATTTTGCAGATTCAAAGAATGTCTGAAAACAGCGAATCAGCTACACAAAACGCTGACGTAGCTTTCCAATTGCGAGCCATAGGCCAGCAACTTGAGCTATTGTCTAGAACGTACAAGGATCTGAAAGATGAAGTGAATTCAATAAAGCAACAGAATAGTGGGGCTGGTCGCCGAGGAAATACGTTCCGTATGGCTGTACGGAATATTAGATCTGATTTTGGAGTTTGTTGACGAAAATGCAGATGCACGTGAAGATGACTATGATTTTGCATCTGCTGGCCAAGGAATCAGGTCTGGACCGAACAGGGCCAGGAGGAATGTGAATTTCCGTGGCATGGGCACTTATGAAGATATGGATGGGGACTTGGACACCATTAAATTGAAAATTCCTAACTTTCAAGGTAAAAACGATCCTGAGGCTTATTTGGAGTGGGAGAAAAAGGTAGATTGGATTTTTGATTGCCATAGCTATTCTGAACCAAAAAAGGTGAAATTGGTGATAATTGAGTTTACGGAGTATGCATTGATTTGGTGGGATCAAATTGTAATCAGTAGGAGGAGGAATGGGGAGCAACCCGTTCAGACTTGGGGGGAGATGAAAGTCTTAATGAGGAGACGATTTGTGCCAAACCACTATTACAGAGACTTATATCTGAAGCTCCAAGGTCTGAATCAAGGTTATAAGACAGTAGATGATGAATATCACAAAGAGATGGAGATAGCAATGATTCGGGCCAATGTTGTTGAGGATAGAGAAGCCACCATGGCTAGGTTTCTTAATGGGTTGAATCGGGACTTTGCCAATGTGGTTGAGCTACAGCACTATGTGGAGCTAGAGGACATGGTTCACATGGCTACGAAGGTGAAGAAACAACTTCGGAAGGGACATGCTCGGCCAGCGTTTAATTCTGACTCTTCATCATCTTGGAAGCCAAATCTAAAGAGAGAGGGTACTGTCCAACCAAGATCCTTTGTTCCTTCTAGAACTGAACCACCAAAGGCTAAAGTTGATGTTCCTACTGATACTAAAGGTAAATCTGAAACTTAACCTAAACGTACCCGTGATGTTAAATGTTTCAGGTGTCAAGGACATGGACATTATGCTTCAGAGTGTCCAAACAAGAGAATCATGATGATTAGAGAAATGGTGATATGGAATCAGAAAGTGACACATCTGATTGTGAAGGCATGCCACCATTGGAGGATAGTGATGGGGATGAGTTGGAATTACCGATTGGAGAGCCCTTGGTTATAAGACGAACACTTCAGGTTCAGGTAAAGGAAGATGAAATTAATCAACAAAGGGAGAACATCTTCCATGCGCGTTGTTATGTACAAAACAAGGTGTGTGGTTTAATTATAGATAGTGGAAGTTGTGTTAATGTTTGTAGTACCACCCTTGTTAGTAAACTGAATTTGTGTACTGTTAAGCATGCTAAACCATATAGATTGCAATGACTGAATGATAGTGGTGAAGTGAAAGTGACTAAACAGGTTGTTGTTCCATTTTCGATTGGGAAATATGTTGATGAAGTTCTGTGCGACGTGGTACCAATGCAAGCAAGTCACATCTTGTTGGGGAGACCATGGCAATATGATAGAAAGGCAATTCATGATGGGATTAAAAATAGGTATACTATTGTAAAAGATGGTAAAACCATCACTCTTGTACCTCTTACACCCAAATAGGTGTATGATGATCAAATAAAGCTAAAAAGTGAGCATGAGGCGATGGGGAGAGAAAATCAAGGTGAGGAACAAGGGGAGAGAAGACCATTAGATTCGGCTAGAACTCAAACCACTACAACCTATTCGGCCACCCATCCAAACACAAACAAATATTCAGCCAACACTCCAAACAAATCAAACCATTCGACCACAACTCAAAAACACCCAAATCTGGTCGAGAGTGGAGGTAAGACAAGAGGAGTGAAGAAAGTCAGTATGGGTGATGAGAATTGTGTGGAAAAACTAAAGAAACAACCCAATTTTTATGCCAGAGAGGGTGAGATCAGATTTGCATTTTTCATTAACAAACCAATGATTTTACTTGTGTACAAAGAGGCTTACTTTAATACTAATGATCTTGATCATATTGTGCCTAGTGTTGCTATTGCTTTGTTGCAGGAGTTTGATGATGCGTTCCCCGACGATACTCCTAGCGGATTACCACCATTGAGGGGGATAGAGCATCAAATTGATTTCGTACCCGGAGATTCAATTCCTAACCGACCAGCCTATAGAAGCAATCCCAAGGAGACGAAGGAGCTTCAAAGGCAAGTTGATGAGCTGATGGAAAAGGGCTACATTCGTGAGAGTATGAGCCCGTGTGCTATACCCGTGCTACTTGTGCCTAAGAAGGATAGAACATAGAGGATGTGTGTTGATTGCCGAGCCATCAACAACATAACGGTAAAGTATAGACACCCCATTCCTAGGCTTGATGACATGTTAGATGAGTTACATGGATCCTGTATTTTCTCTAAAATCGACTTGAAAAGTGGGTACCATCAAATTAGAATGAAAGAAGGTGATGAGTGGAAAACAACATTTAAGACTAAGCATGGTTTGTATGAATGATTAGTAACGTCGTTTGGACTTACAAATGCACCTAGTAAGTTTATGCGTTTAATGAATCATGTGTTGCGTGCGTTTATAGGTAAGTTTATGGTTGTGTATTTTGATGACATTCTGATCTATAGCAAGAACTTAACTGAGCATCTTGATCATTTGCGTAATGTACTTAGTGTGTTGCGTAGTGAGAAATTGTATGCTAATTTTAAAAAGTGTGCCTTTTGCATGGAGAAAATTGTGTTTCTTGGCTATGTTGTAACTGCACAGGGTACCGAGATGGATGAGGAGAAAGTTAAGGCCATCCGAGATTGGCCTACACCCAAATCGGTAAGTGAGGTAAGGAGTTTTCATGGGTTATCTAGTTTTTATGGGCGTTTTGTGAAAGATTTCAGTACAATAGCTGCACCCTTGAATGAAGTTGTTAAAAAGTCAGTTGGGTTTAAATGGGGGGAGGTGCAAGAATTGGCTTTTGTTTTTTTGAAAGATAAATTATGTTCTGCACCTGTTTTGGCTTTACCTAACTTTATAAATTATGTGATGCCTCTGGAATGGGAATAGGTGCTATTTTGATGCAGGATCGTAGACCTATTGCATATTTTAGTGAGAAGTTAAGTGGAGCGACCTTGAACTATCCCACTTACGACAAAGAACTCTATGCATCGGTAAGAGCACTTGAGACATGGCAACATTACTTGTGGCCAAAAGAGTTCGTAATCCATTCGGATCATGAGTCTTTGAAACATTTGAAAGGACAAGGTAAGTTGAATTGGAGGCATGCAAAATGGGTTGAATTCATTGAAACTTTTCCTTACATAATCAAGTATAAGCAAGGCAAAAAGAACATCGTAGCTGATGCACTTTCGCGCAGGTATGTTCTTTTACACACAATGAATACTAGATTGCTAGGCTTTGAATATGTGAAGGAATTGTATGATAATGATTCTGACTTTGCCGAGATTTATAATGCATGTGGACATTCGGCTTTTGGTAAGTTTTATTTGATGGATGGTTATTGTTCAAAGAGAATAGATTGTGTGTTCTTGCTAGTTCTTTGTATGAAATGCTTGTTCGTGAAGCACATGGGGGTGGTTTAATGGGTCACTTTGGGGTTGCGAATACCTTGGATGTATTGCATGAGCATTTTTATTGGCCAAAGATGAAAAGAGATGTGCAACGAATTTGTGAACAGTGCATTGCTTGTAGAAAGGCAAAATCTAGAGTACAACTGCATGGGCTATATACACCATTACCTGTGCCCACTGAACCTTGGGTAGATATCTCTATGGACTTTGTTTTAGGTTTACCTAGGTCAAAGAAAGGTAGAGACTCTATTTTTGTTATGGTTGATAGGTTTTCTAAAATGGCGCATTTCATTGCATGCAATAAAACGGATGATGCATCTCATATTGCAGACTTGTTTTTTAGGGAGACTGTACGTTTGCATGGCATTTCTAAGAGTATAGTGTCAGATCGTGATGTTAAGTTCCTTAGCTACTTTTGGAAGACCTTATGGGGAAAGTTGGGAACTAAACTCTTATTTTCGACAACATGTCATCCTCAAACAGATGGACAAACTGAGGTAGTGAATAGAACATTATCCCAACTTTTGCGTGCTATAATTCAAAAGAATTTAAAGAGTTGGGAAGAATGTTTGCCTTTTATGATGCTCACTCTGTCTCCGCAACAATGAGGATCACAACCACTTGTTCTTTGAATGCTCCTATACTAAAGCGATCTGGTGGGATGTTTGTGACAGATGCGACATTCCAAGAATGACAAAAGGCTGGGATGAATGGATTCGATGGGCCACCATCTCTTGGCATGGCAAGAGTTTCGTCAATTTTTCTCGTAAACTGAGTTTTGCAGCTACAGTGTATCATGTATGGGAAGAACGGAATGCAAGGATCTTTGCTGGAATGTCTAGAACTTCGAATTTGGTCTTCAATCAAATCGAATGTATCATTCGTGATAAGCTTGATTTGATGAGGAATGTCTTACCAACAAATGAAAACAAAAGGATCCAACGAGCTTGGAGGGTGAATACCATAGATTCTTAATTTGTTAGTTAGCTGGTTGTATTGGTTTCCCTCACGAATCTAGTGAGGTTTCAGTTTCAGGGTCGGTGGCTAGCCTGTAGCCATCTGTTGTTTTATGTTTCTGTTATCATTGTAAATCTGGGGTATGCCCCTTATAATGTTTGTATCTTCTTCTTTTAATACATACGTCAACTTACCAAAAAAAAAGGAATGTTTGCCTTTTGTTGAGTTTGCTTATAATAGAACTGTGCATTCGACTATTGGTTTTTCTCCATTTGAAATTGTTTATGGTTTTAATCCACTGACTCCTATGGACTTAATTCCTTTTCCTTTTGAAGAAAAAGTAAGTTTAGATGGTTAAAAGAAGGCAAAGATGGTGAAACAACTCCATGAGGGAGTTCGACTGCAAATAGAGAAAAAGAACAGACTTTACGCTTCTAAAGCAAATAAAGGACGTAAACTGGTTGTTTTCCAACCCAGTGATTATGTTTGGGTGCACATGCATGAGGAACGATTTCCTAACCAAAGGAAATAAAAAATACAGCCTCGTGGTGATGGTCCATTTCAGGTTTTAGAGAGAATCAATGACAATGCATACAAAATTGACCTTCCAGGTGAGTATGGTGTTAGTGCTACCTTTAATGTTGCTGATCTTACGTTGTTTGACACAGATTTTGATTCGAGGTCGAATCCTTTCGAGGAGAGAAGGGATGATGTGGACCAGCCCAGAAACACTAGCAAGGACCCATTACGTGTTCCAAATGGTCCAATGACTCGGTCCAAGACAAAGGCATTGAAAGAGGCATTGAATGCATTGGTTTTGAATGTTTCAACCAAGTCAGAATTGAAAGGTCCATTAGAGTATCAAGAGGAGACCCTAGTACATCTTATCCATGTGCAAGAGGGGTCCAACATAACCTTATTTGGGCCATGAGGTGAGGACAGCAAAGGAAACAAAAGAATCCTTCTACAACTTCGAAACAATGGCTACCTTTTGCTTTTGTTTCTAGGATTAAGGGGCTGCATGGAAGGCTATAAATAAGCCTTGAATCAGTTCTATAATATTTTACTTCCTTCTCTTCTTCTCATGACAGAACATGGATTTAATATTATGGGCTTTGTTTTATTTTGTTAGCTACAGCCCAAGGCTTGTTTGGGCTTAATTAATACTTTGTTTTCAGTTAGGATCCAAGGCTTGTTTGGATTAAGTTATGGGTTTTTCAGTTTAGGGTTTTGGGTCAGTTTTAAGTGGACCTCATTTAAGTCCACATAAGGGGTCCATTAGGGTTAACTTTTCAAGAACTATTTAAACTCATGTAAGCCAAAATTTCAGCAGTTTTGGTGATAATTACTTCTGAATTTTTCAGTTTTAACGTGTGAGAGTGATTCTTGCATTCTTCAGTTCTTGAACGAACTGAATCTGCCTTATCAAAGATTAACTGGCTTCGTGGCGTCATTCTACTCAATCCAATAGTGTTGGTGCATTGGGGCAGGTTTCCATTGTGTCACACTCTTATCAGACTTATTTCGGCTTTTCGGGATCAAATCTCAATCTTGATTGTGGGTTGCGTGACCACGTGATCACGAGGTTCGCAAGAGTTATGTTGAGGACTAAGTTATGTTGCTAGTGCTCTAGGAGTTCATTTACATTCTGATGCCAATAGACTAATTTGCAAACACCTATGGAGAATGTTTTAGATGATGATTATCCCAAAGCAACAAGCCATTCTCTGCAATTCCCTTTGTTTTCAACCAACACTGATAACCAACTAGCAAGTTAGGCTCCTTGCGTGAGGGCAATTTGAGGTAATTTTGTGTCCATAGTTGGTTTTGGCATCCTTATGTTTTGTTCACTATATTTATTGGATGCTGGAACATTAGAGGTTTGAATGATCTTGTAAAACATAAAGTGATGCGAACCTCATGATCACGTGGTCACACAACCCACACACAAAGACACTAATTCCCGGAAAATCCAAGTAAATCAAGTTTGATAGGAGTGTGACACAAAGATAACTTGTACCTAGGCACCAACACTATTGCAAACAGAAAACCCCCATCCAATGAATATTGATTCGCGAACGAGAAGTATTAGGAAGACGCCATGAAGCCAGTTGTTCTTCGATAAGTCGTTTTCAGTTCTTTAGAGAACCATGAAAGGGAGATTATCTCACCAACACACACACACACAAAGTGCGGCAAACAAGAAGTTTTATTATTCTGAATTGTCTAGTTATGCCTTTATTTATACTAACTCTAGACTTAAATAAACCCTAATGGACCCTCCTTAGGTGGACTTATATGAAGTCCACTTACAATTGACCCAAATAAGTAATAATAACCCAAAGACTAATAAAATTAATAAAAATCCAAAAATTATCATCCTAAATATGCTAGAATCAGATTTTTCACTATTAAGAAGTCCCAAATAGACTAGGAAATCTGATCTGAACGTAGAATTTATTTTGAAGTCTTCTTTCCTTTTTATAGCTAGGATGAATAAGGAATCCTTGTAAGAAAAGGATTATGAAATAATTATGAATCCTTTCCACACTTGGAAACTATGTTGCAGCTCATTAAAAATCTTTGTAGAATTAGTAGATTTCCAAAATAAGCTGCCACATTCTTTTAGGAAAAGAATCCTAGCCAAATAGGAAGTCCACAAGTCAAAAGGAAGTAAATAACAAAATTCATACAACCTATGTTGACCCGTATTGGGATGCTTTCTCAAACTCCGATTGATCTAACATTTTAACCCTAGGTAGAAAAACATGTCAGGAGACACCGCGTAAATTTTCAGCTCGTTCCAACGGTCGGATTGAGAATTATGACTATTGCCGTAAAACTGGATAGTTGCACTTTTTACGGCAAAATCCGAATTTGACCTTACCTTGATCGTATCATTAAGCTTTTCATTGTCTTGTACAAAAGCATTCGGTAGCATGCTTAATAATATACAAATTCAGTTTTACTAACAAGGGTGGTATGACAAACATTAACATAACTTTCACTATCTATAATTAAACTATACACCTTGTTTTATGCATAGCAACACTTATGAAAGATGTTCTTACTTTTTAAATTTTTTTTATCTTCGTTCATCTGAACCTTCAGTGTTCGTCTTATAACCAAGGATTTCTCAACTGTTAATGCTAACCCATCCCCATTATTAACCAAGGAATTGTGAATTTACAGGTTCGGAAACTTGCTTTCTACCTTTGGTATCTTAGATCACTCTCCTATGTTAGTTAAGATGGCAAGTTTGCTAAAAAGGAAGCTTCCATTCAAGTTCTTTGATTTTTGGGCAGATTATCCTTTTTTTCTGCCCTTGATTTTCGAGACATAGTGTAAGGAGGTCATGGACACTTTTATGCATGTTTTGTGTAACAAGTTGAAAATGCTAAAAGGGTTTTGAAAGAGTTTATCTCAAGTATTTTGGTAAGATTTAAAAAGAAATGTTAGAGGCTCAATGTCGGTTGCAAACAAATCCTTTAGATTTAGTGGGTGTTTGGCGTTGTGGCTATGGAAGCAGTTGAAAGCAAAAGTCAATTTAGAGTGTTCGGTTAATATTAACCGCTTTTTTATTTCATGTAGGTCCCACTCGAAAACTGAGGTTTGTGAAAAGCAACTTACAATTGCTTTTCTCATGGTTGTGTTCTCCTCTCTCTCACCGACACTGCGCATAATTAATTAAACACTGGAAAACTTTCCCAACCCGAGAGCTCATCTTCTCCTTTGTTCCCAAATTACTGCCATTGATCTGGACTCCCATTTCCCAAATTTTTCCTTACTCGTTCTTGTTTAGCTTTCTCCATTTTGTGTTTCTCTCTTTGTTCCCTGTCTCAAGCTTGTCTTTGCCTTGTTTCTATCAAAGCTCTCTTGAGCTTGGTTTCAATAGTTATTCAATCTTTAGCGGCTGCAACCTGTGACCAAAGTGAAGGGTTTTCGATGTCTTTGTGTCAATGGGGTTGTGCTTCAGTGAAAGAATTAAAGCTGAGAGTCCTCCTCGAAATGGTATGTTCACAAATTCACACACATCTTGTTCTTAATGGATATTTGTTCTCGTTGTTTGCCAAAGGTAGTAATTTTTGTTCATTCTTTTTTTAATCTTGCATTGAAAAGGAATCTTTAGTTTTTTGCTCCAGCCTTTTCCTTTTAGAAAGTAGCATTATTTTGGATTTGTTTTCCTTCTTAGGACATAAACCTCTGTTTGAATTTTGATTGATAAGAGAAAGGAAGAGTAAACAGGGAATTAAGATATGCTGGCAAAGGTGGGAATGACAAGAGTGGGTCAAGCAGCAAGGTCTCTTCTTCTATAGTGCCTTCAACTCCTCGGACACAGGGTGAGATCTTGCAGTCCTCAAATTTGAAGAGCTTTTTCCTTTAGTGAATTAAAAGCAACCACTAGGAACTTCCGTCCTGATAGTGTGTTGGGGGAAGGTGATTTTGGTTGTGTCTTATTCACCTCCTTCATACATAAAAGAGGAAGAATATTCAGTACATGCTTTACATTGTATATTGATCCCAAGGAAACAACAGATTTATTTTGATAGTATTGTATCCCGTAAAGCATGGAATTAGAAACATGACAATTACTGTATAGTTCGTCAATTTATTTGTACAATAGCTATTCAAGTATCACAAAGTTCTTCATGTATAGATTTTGTATGAGATGAAATTGTAAATAGTTTAATAGGACAATGAAAAACTTTTATTAACGTATAAAGATTGTTCATTTTGTTATTTATTTATAATTATAAAACAACAATGTTTTGCTATTTTATATATGTATATATAGATGTCTGTATATAATTATAATGTCCTTTCATTATTAACCAAACACCACAAACCGTTGTTTTAAACCACAATTTTAACTGCAGTTTTAACCAAACACATCAAAATTAAAAACAAACCTCACAAAAAGCACTTTTTATTAAACTGTTTTTTTAAAACCACAACCACAAAAGCAACCACAATACCAAACAGACTTTCTTAGAAATCCATAGAACTGAGCTGAAGGAGTATGTGAGGCTTGCTGAAGCTCAGGAGAGCTTCCTTAGGCAAAAGTCACGGCTGCAATGGTTGAATCTAGGGGATAAAAACTCAAAATTCTTCTTCAGTTTGGTGAAAGGTTTTCACAGCCACAATAAGATCCTCCCTATCCATAATGAAAATAGGATGTGTTTCATAGATGCCATGGAGGTTAAGGATACTATTGTGAGTCACTTTAAAAAAAAAATAATAGGTTCTAATTATGAAATGGTTCTTGATTCTTCTATGCTTTTTGGGATCTCCCTAGAAGATTATCTTATCTTCAAAGTATGTTCCTCGACTCTCCTATAACTAATGAAGAAATTTTTTTTTTTGGTAAGTTGACGTATGTATTAAAAGAAGAAGTAACCAATGAAGAAATTCAGAAGACCCTTTTCTCTCTTAAGGACAATAAAGCTCCCGGTTCGAATGGTTTCAGTGTAGGTTTCTTTAAGAAATCTTGGAGTATTGTCAGCCCAAACACTACTGATGTTATTCGATCTTTCTTATCTTCTGATTGGCTTCCTAAGCAAGTAAATGCTACAACTATATCTTTAATCCCTAAAGTCCATAACCCATCAGAGGTTACGGACTCATGTTGTAATACTATTTACGAATGCATTGCCAATGTAAATCCCGAGAAAAAAACCAAGGCTGGATTAAATTAAAGAAAATAAACTAAACTAAAAAGAAGTGGGGGCAAGAACGAATACACTTAAAGAAAATGGGGGCTAAATGCAAATAAGAATAATTATAGAGCATAAATACTCCTATTCTCACCAAAAAAGATCTGCAGCTACGTAAAAAAAGAAAAGAGGGAGTTTTTATATCTAATTTTTTTACAAATCAAGAGAGAAACACCAAAGTTTCAAGAACCCATCCCAGATTGAGGGTTATAGGTAAAATAAACCCTGGTGGGAAAGGGATTAACAAGAAAAAATTGAACAAGAAGAGAAGAGGGGAGGGTCGACTGTCATTAGAAAGAAAAGGAGGGATCGAAGCCTTGATTCGCACCAGGTAAGATATTATAAACCTGGTCTTATGAGTCATTTCAAGTCGATTATGAATTGATGCCTGGATGTAAATTTATATTGAGTTCTTAGACTGAATTGAAAAAAAAAAAGGAAGTAAGAGTTGTTAAAGTAAAGAACTTCGTGTGTTATGTGTAAATGGAAAGGTGATGAATTTGGACAGTTTCGTCTCTTGACCTTCAAAGAGATTTTAGGTAGGAGAATGAAGGAATTAGGATCAAGTTCCTTCATAGAAATTGTAGTTTTGGATGTTTACTAACTAATGAAATTGGCTTTGCTCAATTTGGAGTCATAGAACTCCAGTTATGGGTCACCAACCGAGACTGGGTCATGACAGACCCTATAGGGTAGTAGGTCTGGTTCATTGATGAGCAATTTTGACTATCTTAGAAGTAGAACTGGGTTTTCCTCAAAATATAGAACTTGTAGCCTCATGTCTTACATTTCCAACACCATAAATTTCGCTTGAATTGGAGTTCTATAACTCCAGATATAGTTAAAAATCTAAGGAGAGGTCAGACAATAACAGTTGAAAAACAAGATAGTAACAGTTCGATGTCTAGATAGTAACAGTTAAAAAATAAGACAGTAACAGTTCAAAAATGGACAGTAACAGTCTAAGTGTTTGTTAATGAGCGATTTTGACTATCTTAGAGGCAGAACTGGGTTCTTATCAAAACATAGAACTTGTAGCCTCATGTCTTACCTTTCCAATGCCATAAATTTTGCTTGAATCGGAGTTCTATAACTCCAGATATAGTTAAAAATCTGAGAAGAGGTCAGACAGTAACATTTCAAAAATGGACAAGAATAGCTTGGACAAGAATGACCCAAGTGTTTGTTAATGAGTGATTTTAGCTATCTTAGAGGCAGAACTGGATTCTTCTCAAAACATAAAACTTGTAGCCTCATGTCTTTCCTTTCCAACGCCATAAATTTCGCTTGAATCGGAGTTCTATAACTCCAGATATAGTTAAAAATCTGAGAAGAGGTCAGACAATAACAGTTCAAAAACGAGACAGTAACAGTTGAACAGTGATAGTCCAAATATAAAGAAAGGAATGATAACTAGGATTGGACAAAGAACGACAGTAATAATGAGTGAAATGAGAATAACATAAAGTACTAAGAAATGACTGAAAGAAAGACTTATTGGTTGTTGATATGGTTATTATAAAACATATCCTTGAGTAAGGAAAATTTATGAGATAAACCTGTGATTTGCAGGAGGGACCACAGACATGGTGCAACAGCAGCAGCAGGGGAGCACGAGTAGAGCTTCTATTGCAGGTAGGTGATTCACACCTATGCTTTCTAGTTAAATTCCATGATTTAATATATTTTTTATGTGAAATGTGAATTACTGAATGTATGTATATTCAAGGTGAAAAGTTGTTATGTGAATTGCCAAGAGATGAAATTATCACTGACAAAGGAAATATGAGAAGTGTGATTTGAGGCATAAACTAGCATACATTGAGTGTATGTTAAGATCCCGGGTAAAGGGATCACCATGTATTGTCTGGCATACATTGAGTGTATGTTAGGATCCCGGGTAAGGGGATCGTCATGAATGGACTAGCATACATTTAGTGTATGTTAGGATCCCGGGTAAGGGGATCACCATGTATTGGCCAACATACATTTAGTGTATGTTAGGATCCCGGGTAAAGGGATCGCCTTATATCGACTCCTATGGGGTGGTGATGATGATACCAGTGAAATTAGTATCGGTAATGTGATAAACAAAATTAATCACGTTGATCTTATAAGGTCTGGAATGAAGGTTGATAGTGGCAGAGGGAACAGTTATTAATAGTTTGAATAAGGAAGAGATTTTAATAAATAAAAAAACTAGAAGGGAGAAGTAAATGAAATATGAATGCATGTTACCTTGTTGAAATTATTAGATATTCATATTGTTATATTTATTGTGATATTCACCTTGCAATAATATGTATTTTGTTTCAGGATCATCGCATGCACGACAGGAGTAGATCTTAGCTTATGTTCCCCTTTTGAAATCTAGGTTCTAGGGAGTATACCCTTGTATTTTGTAAACATGAAAATGTTTGTATAACTTAATTTGTATAATAAATGTTTAAACTTGATTGGATGAATTTAACGTTGTAGTTTATATATCCATATTTCATGTCTATGTATCTATATTTATTTAAATTATCCATCCATAATGATATTTTTGTTACATAATGCATATCATAAATATTATGATTGATAGGTGTGAGTATAATTATGGAATTGAAACCCAGGATGATTGGGTCAGGAATTAAGTTATGAGATGCGAACTGTTAGAAGTGTAGACAGGTTACATGTCGGTAACTTGGGACCTTCCGGTATAGGGGGACTCCGTCAAAATTCCGGTAGATGTTAATACGAAGACCATGAATACGTATATACAAAACAAAAATTTACTACGTTTTTTTTTATTGACATGAGATTGTTGTTTTATCCCAGAAATGGGGGGTGTTACATTTGGTATCAGAGCACAGGTTGCTATTCCGAGGATAGGAATGATTATATGGTTTTGGAATGTGTTTCAGGATGGTGAGAGCAAGGCAAGGAGCCAAGACTGATCCATCCCCAGTTCGGGGAAGTGGCCAGAGTATTCGTAATGAAAGTGATCCAGACTGGGATCCCTTGGTAGACACCTCCTCTCATATACCTGCAGCATCAGTATACTCAGAAGGGGGCGAGTCAGTGAGACTTCGAGATGATTCATCGTTCACGTCGAGGATGTATCCATGCCCCGAGGATCGACGCAGGGCGGGGAGATAATATACCTCCACCAGTGGCACCGATAGCTGAATCAAACCTATTTTCGGATCCTGCTTTTATGGAACATATAATGAGAGCTGTGGCAGCAGGAATGGTAGCAGGGGCCTCCAATACGACTCCTAGATCAGGGGGAATAGTCACCATAGTGCAATGGGTGAAGGGTATGAGAGAGATGGGTTGTATGAGGTTGCTGGGCATTGGCTGAGGAAAGTGGAAAGAGTTATAAATCAGATACAGGTGCTAGAGGAGCTACGGGTGGATTGTGTGACTCAACTATTGGTTGAAAGTGCCCACTCTTGGTGGGAGACCATTAGAGAAAGGAGATCAGGGGAGGTATTGAGATGGAGGGATTTTCGTGAAGAGTTTGAGGAGAGGTACTATTCTTGGAAGCATAAGAGGGAGAAAGAACAGGAGTTTTTGGAATTAAAGCAGGGAGATTTGACAGTGCTGGAGTATGAGAGGAGATTTCAGGATTTAGCAGCTTTTGCCTCCACTTACCTTCCCACAGAGCACTACAGGGTAGAGAGGTTCCATGATGGACTGAGGCGGGAATTGAGGATGATATTGATAGCCATGCAGTTTCAGTCGGTATGGGAATTGGTACGTGCTGCTCAGGGTATGGAGAGGGTAATAAAGGATACCCCGAAACCAGTGGTCGAGCAGAGTCAGGCAATGGGAGCTAAGAGGAGAGATTTTGAGTTTATAACTGGTAGACCTCCTCTCCCAAAGAAGGGGAAGAGCGGGCCATCATCAGGACAGTTCCAGAGAAGGGGTGGGAGTTTCACCCCAGGAGGGAGCTGAGGAGGATCTAGACAAGTCAGTGGAAGAGGAGCTTGGGGAGGACAGTCTAGATAGGGGGTCAAAACTGCTGAAGGGTCTACAGAGCAAAAGGGACCAGTATATCCGTTTTGTTAGAGGTGTGAGCAGCGACACCCAGGAGATTGCTCTGCGATGCCGAGGAGATGTTATATTTGTAGAAGTGAAGGGCATCGATGGAAAGAGTGCCCGCATGTAGGAAGAGGTTGTTACTATTGTGGGGACACGAGTCACTGGAAGAAGGATTGTCCTCGTAGAACTACCGAGGGAGCCCATGGCCAGAGGATTGAGGTTTAGAGCCAGCAACAATCGGTGACAGTCAATCGTCTTATTAGGCCTACCCAGTCAGGGACGAGTGCTACTCGTGGGAGGCCCAGAAATCTGGAGGGGAGGACTCAGGGTCGGGTATATCACATGACCTACGAGGATGTGGGAGTTGTACCTGATGTGGTGGCAGGTACTTTACAGTTAGATACAATGCAAGTTTATGCTTTAATTGATCCTGGAGCTAGTCATTCCTTTGTATCTTAGAGAATTGTGAATAACTTGCATGTGTTATCTAGTAACTTGGGTGTAGGGGTGACGGTTAGTACACCTTTGGGGGAGAATATACATATTGATGATATTTATAGAGGGGTAAAACTATATATAGGAGGATTAGAGTTGAGGGCAGATCTTATGCCGTTGGACTTATATGATTTTGATGTGATTCTGGGCATGGATTGGTTAAGTAAACATAAGGCACAAGTGGATTGTTTCACCAAGACGGTGACAATCCAAGGAATAGGTGATAAAAGAGTAGTGTTTAAAGGGGAAAAAAAAGTAATTCCAAGTTGTGTAATCTTAGTCTTAGTGGCTAGAAAATTACTAAGGAAAGGTTGTTCTGCTTGGTTAGCCCATGTAAGAGAGCTGGAGAAGGGTAGCATAGATTTGGCTAGTATTCCTGTTGTGAGGGAGTTTCAAGATGTATTCCCAGAAGAGTTGCCTGGATTACCTCCAGTTAGAGAAATTGAAGTTTCCATAGAAACTATTCTAGGAGTTTCTCCTATAGCCCAGTCTCCTTATAGGATGGCACCTATGGAATTGGCGGAACCGAAGGTCCAGCTTCAGGAATTGGTAGATAAAAGCTTCATCCGGCCTAGTAACTCACCCTGGGGAGCTCTGGTATTGTTTGTAAAGAAGAAGGATGGCACCCTTCGTTTGTGTATTGATTATCGTCAATTGAATAAAGTGACGGTGAAGAACAGGTACCCACTCCCACGAATAGATCACTTGTTTGATCAGTTGAAGGGTGCTAGGGTATTTTCTAAGATAGATCTGAGATCTGGATATCACCAGTTGAGAATCAAGACATACAAAAGATTGCTTTCCGAACCCGTTATGGGCATTACGAGTTTTCAGTGATGCCTTTTAGGTTAGCCAATGCTCCGACCATGTTTATGGACTTGATGAATCAGGTGTTTTGGCCTTACCTGGACCAATATGTGGTTGTATTTATTGACGATATTTTGGTGTATTCAAACTCTCACTTGGAGCATGAACAACATCTAAGGGTTGTGCTACAGACTTTAAGGGAAAATCAATTATATGCAAAGCTGGATGAGTGTGAGTTCTGGCTCAAGGAAGTGGTATTTTTGGGCCATGTAATATCCGCAGAAGGAATATTTGTAGATCCAAGAAAGGTTGACGCCGTGTTAAAATGGGAAAGGCCTACCAATGTGAAAGAAATCCGGAGTTTCTTGGGTCTTGCTGGATATTACCAAAGGTTTATTGAAGGATTCTCCACCATAGCATCACCTTTAACTAAGCTGACCCACAAGGAAGTTCGGTTTGTTTGGTCGGAAGAGTGTGAAGCAAGCTTTCAATAACTGAAGGAGAGGCTGACTTCTACTCCTGTGTTGGCCCTTCCATCAGGGACAGAAGGGTTTGTGGTATATAGTGATGCCTCAAAAAGGGGGTCTGGGATGTGTATTGATGCAAAATGGGCGTGTGATTGCTTATGCATCAAGACAGTTAAAGTCGCATGAGGTGAATTACCCGGTTCATGACCTAGAACTTGCAGCGGTGGTGTTTGCCTTAAGAGTATGGAGACATTATTTATATGGGACACAAGTTCAAATCTTTATAGACCATAAAAGTTTGAAGTATTTGATGTCATAGAAGGAGTTAAACATGCGACAGAGAAGATGGGTAGAGTTAATAAAAGATTACGATTGTGTTATTGACTCCCATCCTGGTAAGGCTAATGTAGCAGCCGACGCTTTGAGTAGGAAGGGAAAAACAGTGATGAATGATATAGAGCTTAAGGAACAAGAAAGTATGGTGGAATTAAAGACAATGGGCTTGCGGCTAAGTGTAAGGCCCGAAGGATCACTGTTAGCTCATTTAAAGATCCGATCTGTGCTTTGAGACAGGGTCTTGGTGGCTCAACAGGCAGATGGGAAAGTAAAAGAGATCAAGGAGAGGGTAAACAAGGGTATAGAGACATCATTTCAAATGTTATCCGATGGGCTAATAGCTATAGGTAGGCGAATTTATTTGCCTGAGGATAAGATTTTGAAAGACGAAGTATTAAGAGAAGCTCATGAATCTCGATTTACTACTCATCCTGGGAGTATAAAGATGTACGGGGATTTAAAGGAAAACTACTGGTGGCCAAATATGAAGAGGGAAATAGCAGAATTTGTGTCGAATTGTGGGATATGTCAAAAAGTAAAGATAGAACACCAGAAACCTGCAGGGGAATTACAGTCATTATCAATTCCGGAATGGAAATGGGAGGATATTTCTATGGATTTTGTGACGGGATTACCCAGGGAAAGAAGGGGAATGATGCCATATGGGTGGTCGTGGACCGACTAACAAAATCTGCTTTGTTTTTGCCAATAAAGATGACTGATTCGGTGGATAAGCTAGCAAAATTGTATGTTAGGATCCCGGGTAAAGGGATCACCATGTATTGTCTAGCATACATTGAGTGTATGTTAGGATCCCGGGTAAGGGGATCGTCACGAATGGACTAGCATACATTGAGTGTATGTTAGGATCCTGGGTAAGGGGATCGTCACGAATGGACTAGCATACATTCAGTGTATGTTAGGATCCCGGGTAAGGGGATCTCCATGTATTGGCCACCATACATTTAGTGTATGTTAGGATCTCGAGTAAAGGGATCGCCTTATATCGACTCCTATGGGGTGGTGATGACGATACCAGTGAAATTAGTATCGGTAATGTGATAAGCAAAAGTAATCACGTTAATCTTATAAGGTCTGGAATGAAGATTGATAGTGGCAGAGGGAACGGTTATTAATAGTTTGAATAAGGAAGAGATTAAAAAAACTAAAAGGGAGAAGTAAATGAAATATGAATGCATGTTACCCTGTTGAAATTATTAGATATTCATATTGTTATATTTATTGTGATATTCACTTTGCAATAATATTTATTTTGTTTCAGGATCATCGCATGCATGACAGGAGTAGATCCTAACTTATGTTCCCTTTTTGAAATCTAGGTTCTAGGGAGTATACCCTTGTATTTTGTAAACATGAAAATGTTTGTATAACTTAATTTGTATAATAAATATTTAAACTTGATTGGATGAATTTAACGTTGTAGTTTATATATCCATATTTCATGTCTATGTATCTATATTTATTTAAATTATCCATTCATAATGATATTTTTGTTACATAATGCATATCATAAATATTATGATTGATAGGTGTGAGTATAATTGTGGAATTGAAACCCGGGATGATTGGGTCGGGAATTAAGTTATGAGATGCGAACTGTTAGAAGTGTAGACAGGTTACATGTCGGTAACTTGGGACCTTCCGGTATAGGGGGACTCCGTCGAAATTCCGGTAGATGTTAATACGAAGACCATGAATACGTATATACAAGGAAAAAAAATTTTTACTACTCTGTTTTTTTTTATTGACATGAAATTGTTGTTTATTTCCAGAAATAGGGGATGTTACAGCCAAGCTCCTCACTAATAGAATTAAAGGAGTATTGGCAGATTTGGTTGGGCCTTTCCAAGCTTCTTTATAATTATCACAAAAATAGGGGGGCTCCTCCCTGATGCTCTATGAAGGTGGATCTTATGAAAGCTTGTGACTTGGTAAGATGGGATTTCTTATTGGCTATTCTTCGAGCGGTTGGCTTTCCCTCTCACATGGTTAATTGGATTGGTGAATGTATCTCTACTACAAGATTTTCAATCTCAATCAACAGAGAACTTCACGGTTTATTTGCTAGATCTAGAGGTTGAAGACAAGGTATCGCCCTACATGTTTGTTCTTGTAATGAAAGTTCTCTCGGGGTTATTGGGTCAAATGGCTAACATACTGGTTTTAGGTTTCATTGGCGTTGTAAGAGGGAGGAAATTACTCATTTATGCTTCGTTGATGATCTTTTGTAAAGTGGAGGTGGCCATGATCAATTTACTCATTTCTTTGGTTAGGAATTGTCATGATTAATTCACTCATTTCTTTGGTTAGGAATTGTCATGATCAATTTTGAGTTTCTTCAGGTTATCACTAAACCTTGGTAAAAGTAATATGTTCTTGTGTGGAAATTACTCATTTCTTTTGTTCTTGTCATGATTAAAACAAAAATGTAGCTTCTTAGTGTTCTCGACTATAGGGAAGGAAACCTGTCAGTTAGGTATCTTGGTGTTCCACTTATTACTTCAAAGCTTTCCTCCTATAATTGTTTAATTCTTATGGACCGAATCATTCTAAAGCTAGGAGTTGATTAAACTAACATCTTTCTTATGTGGGTAGACTTCAACTTCTGATGATGATCAGCCTAACACCTAGCATAATCATGCCAATGACCCATTGGAGGTGCCAATTGGGCTAATTATAAGAGCTACAACAAAGAAGCTTAAAGAAGAATTGAATAAGCTTGTACATAATATATGGAGCAAGATGGACCTAGGGGAGCTTGGGACATCTAAGGAGCATGAAGGAAAGACTCTAATTCATCTAATTCAGGTCCAAGAAGAGCCCAATTCGTGTGGAACAAAGGGCTGATGTGTCCGGCCCCATACCAGTTGATGCGAACTTCATGGTCACGCAACCTACACGCAAAGACATCAATTCCCAGAAAATCAAGTAAATCAGGTTTGATAGGAGTGTGACACAAAGATAACTTGTATCTAGACACCAACACTATTGGAAATGGAAAATCCCTACACAACGAATATTGATTTACGAACGAGAGGTATAAGAATGACGTCACGAAGCTAGTTGTTCTTCAATAAGTCGGTTTTAGTTCTTTAGAGAACCATGAAAGGGAGATTATTTCACCAACACACAACAATAGTGTGGCAAAAGAAGTTTATTGATCTGAAAATTGTGTAACTTACATGTCTGGTTATGCCTTATTTATATTAACTCTAGACTCATACAAACCCTAATGGACCTTTTATGTGGACTTATATGATGCCCACTTACAATTAAACCCAAATAATATTAAAAAAACCCTAAACTAAGAACAAAATAATAATAACAAAAATAAATATGAATTTAATATCCTAAATATGATAGGATCATATTTGATGCCTTTTAAAAGTCTCATATAAGCTAGAATATGAAGTTACTTCCTCTTTAGTTTTCTTATTTGCAAAGTATTCTTAGCTGACTTGGAAAATTATTTAATGATAGATTCCTACTATAATTAGCATAGAATAATTGTTTCCATACACCATAAGAATTCCACATTAATATGGAGTTCATACCACACATGGAAACTATGTTGTTTGTTACGATGTCGCGGTTGCACAAATTAATTACCCTAGCTTCAAATACAACACACAAGATAGTATAGAGCAAGCAAGGGGTCGATCCCGCGAGGAAGTTTCAAGTCAGATTTTTATGTTGTACATTATGTAATTGGGGGGGTTTGGTTTGTGATTTTCTAAACTATGGTAGCAATTAAACTAGCAAATAAAATCAATTAAAACCGAAACTTATCAAGAAAACAAATCTTGGTCGCAAGCACACATCCACCAACGGAAATTAGAACCGATCCTTGAAACGAAAATTGCAGTTTATGTTCTGAAATTTTATCTTTTCTTAACGTTGATTAATTAACGGATCCGCCGTATAACTAATCCTAACCAACAAACAATCAAAGTGTCCGCACTAATGATTCAATTTAATGGTAGCTTTAAGAACTAGATAATTTCATCAAGATTAACTTACAAGCTGTCCGCAGCTTGTGACACTTTCTTCAAATGTTCTCCCTAAGTTCAATAACGTAGTTCCGCCACAATTATCAAGCTTAGTTGCTTCACAAGTTCATATATCACAACTCCGATTTTGATATTAAACTTAGCAATAGATTGTTCACAACAATAACTTCTGCTCTAGCAATCATCAACAACAATCATAGGAAATATGCATAGGAAAACAATCATACTCATTCATAACATAAACTGAAAATAAAACGAAGAATAAATCTCACGGTTCTTGAAATCCGAAGGTTTGTTATGTCCTTGCAACTAAGAAAAGAGCTTAGCCTTGCATAACTATTGAACAACTACTTCTAAAGAATGAAAAGAGCATGATTTTTTGGTTTGTAGAGGAGAGAATTTGTGTTTATTCTCTGCTGGCTGCTGCCTCCTTCTCTCTTTCTTTTTATATGCTAAGAAACCCTAGTCTCTATTTTACAAAATAGTCCTTCCTTGAGTCGACAGTTTACATTTAAATACTTCAATAACTATTTTTCCTAAAAGGAGAAATAGCCTTGCATGAAATCTTCAAGCTCTGACTTAGAGGAGCTAAATTGTTGATATAAAAACTTGGATGTCGGTTTAGATGCTTCAGAATGTAGTTTGGACTTGTTTCTTCACGAAACCTGTTTGCTGGCAGAATTCAGTTGTCATCTTTGAAAAATCATATCTCCCTCATATGACATCGTATTTGGCTGAAATTTGGAGCTTTGATAGGTATTTAAGTGAGGAATCCACGAAAATTGAGTTTACATTAATTAGACTTCTGTAGCTCCAGATATGAAATTTTGAATGGCCAAAGGTCAACACTGGCAGAATGCGAGATTTGACTTTGCAGGATGTGATTTCCATGATCTTTCTATTTTTATTTTTCTTGCATTACATTTCCAGAAAGGTATGGATGTTAGCTTTTTAGTGCCACTGGAATCACTTCATTTCGATCTCTAGAACTCACGCTCTGCACAAAATATTGACTGAACGTCAAATCTGCCAATTACCTCCAATTTACTCCCTTTTGCATCTTTCATCCAAAAGTGCCTTCAAAACATAAAACAAAGAATATCAAGGCATTTTATATATAAAACATGGACAAAACATTAGGTAGATGTGGGTGAAACTATCGAATAATATGGTTGCATCAAATACCCCCACACTTAGCTCTTGCTCGTCCTCGAGAAAGGATAGGTAAAATCAAATTGAAGTTAAATTAAATGAAATCACTATGACTAATCTTCTAATCTCTCATCAATATCCAAGAATATATGCATTATAAACAAGAACACGATTAAGAAGGATAAAGAGTATAAATTTTCATGAATTTATTTACATGCAAACTTCAAAATACAATTAATCGCCGAGATTTAAATGAAATCTATGCCATGCCAAAGTGATAGGTCCTCTCATTGATATACACTCCAACACTCACGTGTTTAGGGCTTATGTGTTTAAATCTCTCAAATTCAATCAATGAATATGTTCTACTATAAGCTTGCTCTTCAATCTCATCTCCATCAATAACATATTACAAACAATGCATGAATCAAAAGGTCTTATTTTCTGGTTGTAATGGGGCTAAGGTAAAGGTGAGGTAAAAGAAAGTAAAAGAAAAGGTTCAAACCAAAGAAAGTAGAGCATTCTGAAAAATGATATTTCAAACAAGATATTCCATCAAAGAACATAAATTTTTCATCTTTAATCACCAATGCTTAACTTCTTTTGATTTCAAGCTTTTTCAATATAAAATCTTAAGAACATAAAGGAACACTTTTTTCTTTTTCTTTTCTTTTTCTTTTTTCTTTACCTTTGGTGTTCCTTTTTTTTTTTTTTACCTTTGGCAACTTTGCCCATCTTTTCATCAAACATCACTTCTTCTTTCTTTTCACATAATTTCCAACCATAATTCCATGAGATATCATAAGTATACGCTCTACTAATCCTTGGCCAGGGGGAAAGGAAAACATATAAAAAGTTAAGGCTTATACATGGATAAAGCAAAGAAAAGATAAACAAGCTCAAAAGAGGCTCACTAAGGATAATATACTTTAGGTTGGCTTTTTGGCTCAAGTGGTTAACATTCCTAATGCCTTTATCATCTTCATGTATATATGTAATGTAAATGTAATCTCAACAAGATTTGAAGCAAGTTCTAAAGATACATATCATTGAAAGAAGGCACAATAAAAGAATATAATGTTGAAGGCTCAAAAGCTTGCATTGGTATAACACTATAAAGTCAACATGGCATATTCTCAAAGTCAATTCCTAAACCAATTAAACCTAGTAAAATGCAAAAAATAAAAGATAAGGGAAAAGGAAAGCAAATCTTTTTTTTTTGTGCTGGGTTGCCTCCCAGTAAGCGCTTTTTTTTTTTATGTCGTTGGCTCGACATGTTGCATGCTCATTCTTCATAGATTGGTGCAGCTAACTCCACAGAAGCGGTGAGTTCTGTCATCCAACCTTCATAGAAAGGTGTTCAAGCGATGCCCATTGACCTTGAGTACTTTGTTCGTTTCTAAACTTGTAATTTCAACTGCACCATAAGAAAAAACATTAAAAACAACAAATGGTCCAATCCAACGAGAGCGTAACTTTCCAGGAAAAAGTTTCAAACGCGAATGATAAAGAAGGACTTTGTCTCCAACATTAAACTCTTTTCTTGTAATCATTCGGTCATGGAGACTCTTAGTCTTTTCTTTGTAAATCCTTGCATTCTCGTAAGCATCATTTCGAATCTCTTCCAACTCTTGCAATTGCAACTTTCTTGCAATCCCAGCAGCATCATAATCCATGTTACATTTTTAATGGCCCAAAAAGCTTTGTGTTCACGCTCCACTGGTGGATGACATGCTTTTCCATAAATCATCCTATAAGGTGACATTCCTATAGGTGATTTGTAAGCAGTCCGATAAGCCCAAAGTGCATCACCAAGTCGTAGACTCCAATCTCGCTGGTTAGGTTGTACTGTCTTCTCCAAAATTGACTTGATTTCTCGATTTGAAATTTCAGCTTGGCCATTCGTTTGAGGATGGTATGCTGTGGAAGTCTGATGAGTCACATGATATTTGCGTAACAATGCTTCCATTGAACAATTGCAAAAATGAGTGCCACGATCACTAATGATAGCTTTAGGGATTCCAAACCTGTCAAATATGTGAGTCCTGACAAAATCTAAAACAACCTTAGCATCGTTAGTTCGTGTGGCTTTCGCCTCAATCCATTTGGACACATAATCAACAGCAAGAAGGATATAAAGATTGCCAAAAGAAGAAGGAAATGGACACATAAAATCAATACCCCAAACATCAAAAATTTCACTTACAAGAATATTCGTTAAAGGCATTTGATTCTTATGAGTGATATTACCTGTTTTTTGGCATTTTTCACATGATTTGCAAAAATGATATGCATCCTTAAAAATAGAAGGCCAATAAAAACCACTTTCAAGTACCTTGTGGGCCGTTCTTTTTGCTCCAAAATGCCCACCACAAGAATGAGAATGACAAAAGGTAAGAATGGAATGAAATTCATCTTGTGGTACACATCTCCTAACTACTTGATCCACACAAAATTTCCATAGATAAGGAGTATCCCAAAAATAATATTTAGTATCAGCTCGTAACTTGTCTTTTTGGGATGTAGACAAACCTGGAGGGAATTATTTGGTGACTAAATAGTTCATCAAATCAGCATACCATGGTCTTGTAGAGGAATGTAACACATACAACTGCTCATCGGGGAATGTCTCTCGTATTGTTTCGGTTTGTATATCCTCAGTCCTCAGTTGGCTCAAGTGATCAGCCATATGATTTTCGGCACCTTTTTTATCTTTGATCTCAAGATCAAATTCTTGTAAAAGCGAGATCCACCTAATCAATCTTGGTTTGGACTCCTTTTTCTTCAAAAGATACCTTAAAGCTGCATGATCAGTAAAAACAATGACTTTTGTACCAAGTAGATATGACATGAATTTTTCAAGAGCAAACACCACTGCAAAAGGTTCCTTTTCAGTTGTATGGTAATTGCATTATGCTCCATCCAACATGCGGGAAGCATAGGCGATAACATGCAAATTCTTCTCTATTCTTTGCCCAAGGACAGCCCCTACCGCATAGTCACTTGCATCACACATTATCTCAAAAGGCTCATCCCAATTTGGTGGTTGGATGATAGGGGCAGATGTGACACGCCTTTTAAGCTCATCATGGGCATCTTTACATGCTTGATCAAACACAAAATCCACTTCTTTGGCTAATAGTTTGCACAAGGTTGCTGTAATCTTCGAGAAATCTTTGATAAAGCGTCGATAGAAACCTGCGTGGCCAAGAAAAGAACGAATTTCCCTCACGCAGGAGGGGTAAGGCAATGATGAAATAACGTCTATTTTAGCTTTATCAACCTCTAATCCACGTGAAGACACAACATGCTCAAGAACTATTCCTTGTTCTACCATAAAATAACACTTTTCATAGTTTAAGACAAGGTTAGTTTCAATGCACCTTTTCAAGATCAAAGATAAATTTTGTAGACATTTATCAAAATAATCACCATACACCGTGAAATCATCTATGAAAACCTCAATTATTCTTTCAACATAGTCAGAAAAAATACTCATCATGCATCTTCGAAAAGTTGCAGGTGCATTACAGAGACCAAAGGGCATTCTCCTATATGCATATGTACCAAATGGACATGTAAATGTAGTCTTTTCTTGATCCTCAGAATTAATAACAATCTGATTGTATCCACTATATCCATCAAGAAAGCAATAAAAAGACTTACCTGCTAGGCGTTCAAGCATTTGATCCATGAATGGTAATGGAAAATGATCTTTGCGTGTAGCAAGATTTAGTTTTCTGTAATCAACACACATTCTCCATCCACTCAAGATACGAGTAGGAATGAGCTCATCATTTTTGTTTTTCACCAATGTGATTCCGGTCTTTTTAGGCACCACATGGATTGGCGCCACCCATTTACTGTCCGTGATGGGATAAATGACTCCTGCATCTAACAGTTTTAAAATTTCAGCTTTCACTACCTCCATCATAAGCGGGTTCAACCTCCTTTGCATTTCCCTTGTTGGTTTCGCATTGTCCTCCAATAGTATGTGATGCATACACATTGATGGACTAATGCCCTTGATGTCAGCTAAAGTCCATCCAATGGTCGTCTTGTGATCACACAACAATTTCACAAGTTTTTCCTCTTGCGTATTTGTCAAACCTGTTGCTATAATAACGGGAAGTGTATTGTTGTCGCCAATGAATACATACTTCAAATTATCGGGCAAAGGTTTCAATTCTAACTCGGGTGCCTGTAAATTATCAACAAAGACATTACCATGGGGAATAGTTTGCAGTGATTGCAAAGCCAATGCTGATTCGTGTACGTTTTGGGGAACACATATATGCCTCTCCATCTCTTCTATCTCGGTAAAATCATAGCCATAGCTTAAAGCTACGCTTAATCCATCCTCACAATCAAAATCAAAAGCTTGCTGCACACACTTATCAACTTGGTCATAGCATGTGATAGAATAAACATTGCTATAAGGATATTTCATTGCATCATGAAAATTAAATTTAATCTTTCCACAATCTATCTTTGTATTAGCAGTTTTCAAGAATGGTCTCCCAAACAATATAGGAGTGCTGTTTGATGAATCACAAGAATCATGTTCCATATCAAGAATATAAAGGTCGCATGGAATGACCAAACTATCAATCTTGACTAGGACATCTTCTATCACACCAAGTGGGTAAACAAAACTACGATCCGCAAGTTGTATTACAATGCTAGTTTTATTCAAAGGCTCAAGACTAAGAGAATTATAAACATGTTTGGGCATAACACTAATGGATGCACCTAAATCGCACAAGGCCCTTTTGAAACTAGCATTACTAATAACACATGGGATAGTAAACGCACCTGGGTCTTTTTGCTTCAAAGGCATATTCTTTTGAACAATAGCAGATACAACTTCACCCATACTTACCATTTCATGACCTTTCAGTTTGAAAGCTCTCTTGGTAGTACACAACTCCTTCAAAAATTTGGCATACTTGGGAATTTGCTTGATAGCATCAAGCAAAGGAATGTTGAGTTCTACTTTCTTGAAAACCTCTAAAATCTCTTTTTCTTTGTCTTATTTCTTTGACCTAGAAGAACTCACAGGAAAGGGTGCAATTGTTTTAAAACTTGAATTCATTGAGTGAGGACTTACCTTTAGAGTGTTGGTTGTGGTTTCAATTTGTGAAGGAGAAGGATGTTTCTTCTTTGTACTCAATTCAGTTTCTATCTCTTCTTCTTCCTCTTTCTCAATTTGTTTCGACCTTTTCTCTTCAAGTTCTTTCCCACTTCGCAACATGATTGCACTAACATTCTCTTTCGGATTCAATGCTTGGGAGGACAATTTTCCATTCATTTGTGCTTCCAATTTCCCCACACTTGAAGCTACTTGCCCCATTTGCTTCTCCAAGTTGTGAATACTTGACCTTGTTTCCTGTTGAAAAGACATGACATTTTATTGCAAGGTCACAGTGTTAGAAGCCAAAGTTTTCATCATCTCACGAAAATCATCACTGGATGACAACCCCATAACATTGGAGTTTGTGAATGGAGGGGGTTGTCTTGCTTGATAATTCTGTTGGGGCTGAAATCCATGGGGATGGAATTGTCGGCCTTGATTGCCTTGTTGAGGATGGTTTCCATACCGTAGGTTGGGATGATCTCTCCATCCAGGATTGTACGTGTGGGAAAAAGGATCATACTTACGCTGGGACTGTCCATTGAATGCTCCATCAACTGCATTAGCTTGTTCAATGTAATCTTCTTGCATTGTTGGGCACATATCTGAAGCATGTCCTTGTAAAGAGCATATGCTACAAACTTTCACCTGTTGTACATTGCCATAAGCCAAAGAACACACAAGAGAAGTAAGATCATTAACTTTATTCTCAAGGTTAGAAATACTTACCTTATTTACTCGTTTATTTGCGAAGTCTCCACGAGTGCCAAACTGTTTCGAGTTGGCTGCCATGTTTGAGATCAATTGGCGTGCAGCCTCGGGTGTCTTATCTACCAATGCCCCTCCACTTGCAGCATCAATGATACTACGGTCAGTAGGCATCAATCCTTCATAGAAATATTGAATGAGCAGCTGATCGGGTATTTGATGATGAGGGCATTGAATACACAGTTGCTCAAATCTTTCCCAATACTCGGAAAGTGTCTCTCCATGAGATTGTCGAATCCTACATATTTCTTTCTTTATGTTGGCAACTCGAGATGCTTGGAAATACTTCTCAAGGAAGATCTTCTTCATGTCATTCCACGTTCCAATTGAACCTGGGAGAATGGAGAAAAGTCATGCCTTTGCTGCCCCTTTTAAAGAGAAAGGGAAAGCTTTCAACTTAACCTGTTCTTCATCAACTCCATTCTGTTTCATGCCAACGCAAACCATATGGAATTCCTTGAGATGAGTATGAGGATCTTCTCCTGCAAGACCATTGAAAGTGGGTAGCAAATGTATAAAACCAGATTTGAGCTCAAAGTTTACATTATTGTCGATGTTTATGCACAATGGCTGATTTTCCACGTTAGGAGCAGCAAGCTCCTTGAATGTTTGTTGTCGTGCAACAGCCATGGTGTTAAGGTGAGCTTCCTTTCGTAACCTGCGTAAAGTTTTTTCTATTTCGAGATCCAACTGCACTTGACTTTGATTAGTAGAACGGGTTACTGTCATAAATCATCAAGAAAACACAAAAGAAACCAACCACACAAGAGATCGAAAACAATGCAAATTGTACAAAAATCCTACGGTAGAAAACAAAAACTGCCTACAAACCCTACAAAACAGTAGAATTTGGCCTCAATAGGGTGGGGCTAGTGATGTACCACTAGTCCTGTTCATAACGTCGTTTCACTTCAGGAAACAAAAGGCCGATACCTAATTCCACCAAAAAATCTGTAATGAACAGTACCACTGCCGTAATGAACAGTACCGCAGCAAGCAAAAATTATGTTTTTTTTTTAAGAAAAAGAAATAACAATCACAGCAAATAAAAATAATAGTACAAGAATCAACTAAAATTACTTCCCCGGCAACGGCGCCAAAATTTGTTGTGATGTCGCGGTCGCACAAATTAATTACCCTAGCTTCAAACACAACACACAAGATAGTATAGAGCAAGCAAGGGGTCGATCCCATGAGGAAGTTTCAAGTCAGATTTTTATGTTGTACGTTATGTAATTGGGAGGGTTTGGTTCTAAATGAGCCTTGAATCAGTTCTCTAATATTTTGCTTCCTTCTCTTCTTCTCATGACAGAACATGGATTTAATATTATGGGCTTTGTTTTATTTTGTTAGCTATAGCCCAAGGCTTGTTTGGGCTTAATTAATACTTTATTTTCAGTTAGGATCCAAGGCTTGTTTGGATTAAGTTATGGGTTTTTCAGTTTAGGGTTTTGGGTTAGTTTTATGTGGACCTCATTTAAGTCCACATAAGGGGTCCATTAGGGTTAACTTTTCAAGAACTATTTAAACTCATGTAAGCCAAAATTTTGGCGGCTTTGAAGATAATAACTTCTGAATTTTTTAGTTTTAACATGTGAGAGTGATTCTTGCATTCTTCAGTTCTTGAACGAACTGAATCTGACTTATCGAAGATTAACTGGCTTCGTGGCATCATTTTACTCAATACAATAGTGTTGGTGCCTTGGGGTAGGTTTCCATTGTGTCACACTCCTATCAGACCTATTTAGGCTTTCCGAGATCAGATCTCAATCTTAATTATGGGTCGCGTGACCACGTGATCACGAGGTTCGCATCACTAGAGGAATAGTTGAAGATGTGTTAGTACAAGTTGATAAATTCATTTATACTGTGGATTTTATTGTTTTGGACACACAACCTGTTGAAGCATGTAATTCATTTCCTTTTATTTTAGGATGTCCGTTTCTTGCAACTTCTAATATATTGATTAATTGTAGGGATGGACTGATGAAGTTATCATTTGGAAACATGACATTGGAGATGAATATTTTCAACATTTGCAAGCAACTTGGAGATGATAATGATTTGATTGAAGAATTAGTTTATGATCAATTTGAATCTACCTTGAGTTTGATGAATCTGAAAAATTACAAATGATTTATTCTTAGGAAGAAATCAAGGACAAGAAAGGCACCGACAATGTTGTCACAAATCTTTTGTCAAAATTGACAATAGATTCGACATCTGACATCACACCAATCGATGATTACTTTCCTGACGAATCCTTACTTTCTCTTAGTCTAATGCCTTGGTTTGCTAATCATATCAATTTTCTTGCAACACGAGATTTGCCAGTTCACTAGAGTACCGAAGACAAAGGAAAGTTTTTGAACGAAGTGAAGAATTTTTATTGGGATGACCCTTACTTATTCAAATATTGTCCTAATCAAATATTTTGAAGATGCATTTCGGATAATGAGGTAAGTAGTGTCATTAAACTTTGTCATTCTAAAGCATTTATGAGTCATTTCTCATCAAAAAAGACAACCGCAATAATCTTACAATATGGATTCTATTGGCCCACCATGTTCAAAGACACATGTGTTATGCAAAGCTTGTGAAAATTGTCAAAAGTCAAGATTTATTTCAAAACATAAGGAATCTTTAGATAATCTTCTATTGACTTTTGGGGACATATCCTAGTGGCAATGTGCATTGTGCATTTCATAACTTGTGACCCCATTTTCATAAAGAACATGCTTGGCATAGTCTTGGGAATCTGACTACAAAAGACCATGTTTGCCAGTTTTTAAGAAAACTGGATGGGAAGCATATCCCCGACCCATAGAGGGCGTTTAAGCCGTTCTTGGACGTAAAACCAAGGGAAGATGTGAGCCACAATCACAACTACCTGTACATACACATGCTTTTTCAAAATAATAAATAAATGAAGATAGAGAGAGAGACTCCAGCTGGCCTACATATTGGTGGTATGATTGCATTTATAATTTTTCATCTATAAAATCTTCTCTTCCTTCCCTTTATTTCTACTCAACCCATACATTCAACAGATATAAAAGTGTGTAGAAATGGCAGGTCCCTCAAGTCATCACAAAAGAAATATTTATGTTTTCGGTGGATCCAGTCCTGGGAAAGAGTTTTTAGAATTAGCAAATTATCTTGGTCAGGTACTAGTTGAGAGAAAGATTAATTTAGTGTATGGGGGAGGCAGCCTCGGGTTAATAGGATGGCAGAGTAAAGGAGTTCTTTTGTTAAAGTGACTTTTGAGACGCATCTTAGTAAACATTCTTATCAAAGGTCTATCAGCATACTTCTTGAAATATTCATGTTTACAAACTCTTGCATTGTTATCACTTGATTCTGCTCATATACTCATTTAACATATGATTGTGGGTTGCACATTGGATTATTACATTATTTATATTCTTTTGTCAAATGTAACAATTAAGGGAAAGGGATTGTATATAATTTGCAAAAAACAAAAAAAACAAAAAAATTGATAATATTGATGATAATAAAAACATAGATAAGTTTGGTTTCGTAGCCTCCCTAACCTAAGCAATTAAGCCCGAAGGGGTGTTTTAACACCTAATACCCTAAGGTCAACTGACTTGGGAGCTATTGGCCCAAAGCTTGTTACATGGGTTAAGGAGAAAAGCTTAAGGGAATCAAACATTGCACTATCTATGTATCAGTATCTGCAACCCGAGTTACTAAGCTTGTAGGGGTGTCTCAACACCTAATACCCTAAGACAAATTTTCATGAATACAATCTGCTCAAATTCTGACATTAGCAATGATATTTTGTTTAGACAAGAAGATAAGGACTGTCACCAAGTCAAGATGTGGCCACCCACTCAACAATTAGTCATCAAATCAATAGTTCCAAATTTTGGCCTATTAAAGGAGGCATTTGCCATGCATTTAGGCATCTTGATTTTCAGATCAAGATCATGTTTTTGGTCTCTCTTTATATTTTTATAATGCTTAAGTTTTGTTTTTATTAATTTCTTGTTTATGCTTTCCTTTACTTAGTTAACTTATATCTTATTTATGTTCTTATCTTGTTTATTTATGTTTCTCTCTTTCATTATGTTTAGCTAATTTTATTATGTCAAGGTGAAAAGGTTACACTAATGGTGTAAGAATAAGTATCGTATAAACTCAACATGGACTTTAATGTTTGATACTAACATTTGGCACTAGTAGGGACATTAACTTTAGCCTTTGGTGTTTCGGTTCTGAAAGGAACAAAGGACCTCGATAACCCAAATCTAACCTGTTACTTGACTCCTAGATAACCCAAATATAATAGAAACAGAAAGATTTGGACAAAACTAAACAGTAAGGATCATGTTTTAAACTTGACACAAATCTAACATGTTACGCAATTTTTACTTAATAGAATTGAAACCCAGACCAAACTATATCAAAATGACCTCAAATTCAATATTTAGTATTATAATACTAAACAAAAAAAAACTCAATTTATAGGTAGTTCTCTCATGTCTAGGTACCCAAACCCCTTGTATGATCAGTTTGCGGCAAAATTGAACCTATAATTAAATCCTCCCTTAGCCAATATCAAAATAAGCCAAAATTTAATATATGGTGCGATATCATCCCAATACACAGAATATGAAGTTTCAATTGATTCTAAGGTGGTTGGCTTATAGTTCACTAAGAGTAGTGTTTCTGCGGCAGAATTGAACCTCGAATTAAAACCTCAAGCAACAAAATATCAGAATAAGCCCAAATTCAACATATGATGCGATCTCATCCCCAATAGACTGAATATAAAGTTTCAATTGATTTCGAGGTGGTTTGCTTGTGGTTCACCAAGAGTTGTGTTTCTACGACAAAAATTGAATGATCCTTCAAATTTCAACTAGTCCCTCTCTCTCTATGTTTTTTTTTTAATATACTGATATGATTAGAGACAGTAACAAGATGAAAATACCTTTTTTTTTTTGCTTAGATGATGTAGACATGAAGAACAAGAAGATGAATGCAAACACTGAAAAACTTAAAGGAACACAAAAAAAATGAAAATAACATAATGATATGACCTTGTTTTCAAGCCTAGCTCTGATACCAACTGACGCGAACCTCATGATCATGTGGTCCCGCAACCCACAATCAAGTTTGAGATCTGATCCCGGAAAGCCGAATAGGTCTGATATGAGTGTGACATAATGGAAACCTGCCCCAAGTACCAACACTATTGGAATGAGTAGAATGACACCATGAAGCCAGTTAATCTTTGATAAGTCAGATTTAGTTCGTTCAAGAACTGAAGAATACAAGAATCACTCTCACACATTAAAACTGAAAAAATCTAGAAGTAATAATCATCAAAGTTCCTAAAATTTTGGCTTACATGAGTTTAAATAGTTCTTGAAAAATTAACCCCTTATGTGGACTTATATGAGATCCACTCAAAACTGACCCTAAAACCCTAAATTGAAAAGCCCATAACTTAATTCAAATAAGCCTTGGATCTTAACTGAAAACATAGTATTAATTAAGCCCAAACAAGCCTTGGGCTATAGCTAACAAAATAAAAGAACAAGCCCCTCTAGGTCCATTTTGCTCCATATGTTCTGAACAAGCCCATTCAATGCTTGGTGTTGGGCTGATCCGCATCATCCCCTCTCTCTTCAAAAGGATTCGACCTCGAATTATCACCTACATCAGACATAGTAATATCAGAAACATTAAAGGTAGCCATACTCACCTGGCAAATCAAGTTTATAAGCATTGTCATTGATCCTCTCAAGGATCTGAAATGATCCATCTCTTCGTTGTTGTAGCTTTGATTTTCTATGGGCCGGAAATCTCTCTTTGCGCATATACACCCACACCCAATCGCCGGGTTGAAAGACAACATGTTTGCGCCCCTTATTGGCTTTAGTCGCATACACACAATTCCTCTTTTCAATCTGTTGCCGCACACTCTCAAAAAGTGTTTTCACCACCTGTGCTTTACGATTACCATCCAAACAAACCCTTTCATCAATTGTCAAAGGAATCAAATCCATTGGAGTTAAAGGGTTAAATCCATACACAATTTCAAATGGTGAAAATTCAGTAGTAGAGTGCTCACTACGATTATATGCAAACTCTATAAATAGCAAACAATCTTCCCAATTCTTTAAGTTCTTTTGAATGACAACACGCAGAAGTTGTGTTAAGGTCATATTAACTACTTCGGTTTGTCCATCTGTTTAGGGGTGACAAGTAGTTGAAAACAACAGTTTAGTTCCCAATTTTCCATAACACCTTCCAAAAATAGCTAAAGAACTTAACATCTCTATCAGAAACAAAGCTATTAGGGACCCCATGAAGCCGTACTATCTCTGATGTGCATCATGGGAATTATAATCCATCTTGTAAAGCTAAAACTAATATGCAAGAGGATTCAGATGGTCCAATGACAAGAGCGAGAGCAAAACAACTACATCGGGCCTTGACGAGTCAAATTGGAATGATTGAAGCTGCGTCGGAGTTAAAAATTAGCAATCAGTTTGAAATCGGTTCAAGGATATTTATTTGCCTACAATCGGAACTTGGATATGGGAAAAGCCCTTAATGGTTCTTTTGATGCTGGGCTACTTGAATTTGGGTTGATATGCAAATAAGTGAAGGAATTGATGCTGTTTATGGTCAGAACAGCAAATGAATTTGAACCTGAATTTGAAGTCATCCATTGCATGTGAAAATAAGACTAATCTAGGTGGATTTCAAGTTCAGAACATGTTCTTTCTAGATTGTCCAACCATGATTACATTGGACTTTTGTGTAAGAAGATATGGTTGTTTTAAATTTGGTCTGTTTATGTTAGAAAGGTCAAAAAATGTGTGCTAGTTAATTTGTCTAGGTTAGTTTGTCAAAGTCTATTTTTTGGGCTTGACTTCTGCCATGTTGAATTTTTCCTAACTTTGGAGGGATGTTCCAGTTATAAATATAGTATCAGAATATGTAATAAAGGACTTTTTGGCCAATATTTGAAACTTAATTCACAAAATTACGAGTTGTTCTTCCAAATTGATTTTGTGAAGAACTCTACCTGACTTATCACTCTTCAATCACAAAGAGTGTGGCGTCGAAATCCTAGATTGATCTTTGTGGTGTCCAGATCGACTTATCAAAGTATCATTCTAGTCGATCCTCCATCTTATTTACCTTGAAATCACTATAATCCAGCCTAAACACCAAAAGAAAGACAACCAACCAGACCCATCCTTCATCCATTTTCGTCAGATTCATTGTTGCTGATTTTTCGAATCATTCACGGCACATCAATCTCCTTAAAGAACAAATCAGCAATGTTAGTTGCATCATCAGTTTTATGACATGGAATGAAGTGTGCCATCTTTGAAAACCTATCAACAACTACAAAGATGGAATCCCTACCCCGTTTTGACCTAGGTAAACCTAAGACGAAGTCCATTGAAATGTCTATCCATGGTTCTTTCAGTACAGGCAAAGGGGTATACAAGCCATGTGGTTGCGTCTTAGACTTTGCTTTCCTACAAGTTACGCATTTATCACATATGCATTGCACATCTTTTTTCATTTTAGGCCAATAAAAATGCTCATGCAACACATCCAAAGTCTTAACAACACCAAAATGCCCCATTAACCCGCCTCTATGTGCTTCACGTACAAGCAATTCACGCATTGAACTTAATGGAACACACAAATGACTCTCTTTAAACAAATATCCATCAAGTCTATAAAACTTTCCAAAGCCGAAGTGTCGCAAGCATCGTAAACATTAGCAAAATCACTATCATCGAGTGTGAAATATATTTTCCCGTTGCTGATCTACATCATCTTCTTTGATTTATGTTCAACGCACGCCTTATAACCAAGCTCTCTCATCATCTCCCCTTAACAGGATATGCAATCTCCTCATCACTACAATCCACCAAAGGTGGCATCTTTTCATTTTTAGATTTGTCACTTTCAGATTCAACCTCCCCATTGTCTCTTGTAAGCATAACTCTTCGGTTTGGACACTAAGATGCAATGTACCCCTTCCCTAAACACTTAAAGCATTTAATATCTCTATCACGAGTAAGTTGAGATTCAGATTTACCTTTCCTATCCATATGAGTATCGTTTTTGGCCTTAGGTGGTTCGGCTTTTGCATAAGGCTTTGGTTGGACAGCCCCCCCTCTCTTCAAATTCAGCCTCCATGTTGAGGAAGATGAAGCCGAATTGGTCTAAAAACATGTACTGCCCCTTCTCTTTATTTGCCTCTCCACCTTCATTGCCATATGGACCATGTCCTCCAATTCCACACGATGTTGTAATTCTACAACATTCACAATGTCCCTATTCAGCCCATTTAGAAATCTAGCCATGGTAGCTTCCCGATCCTCAATCACATTGGCCCGAATCTTGGCGATCTCCATCTCCTTGAAATACTCATCCACAGACCTAGAACCCTGATTCAAACCCTGCAATTTCATATACAAATCTCTATAATAGTGGTTAGGCATAAATCGCCTTCTCATCAACACTTTCATCTCCTCCCACGACGCTACCGGCCTCTCTCCACTCCTCCTTCTACTAATAACATTCTGATCCCACCAAATCAGTGCATAATCCTTGAGTTCGATGACTACTAATTCGATTGGCACTCAAAAATCCAATCCACCTTTTTCTCCCACTCGAAATATGCCTCGGGATCGTTTTTACCTTGAAAAGAAGGTATTTTCAGTTTGATAGCATCCAAATCACCATCTAAATTAGCATGTCCCCCAACATTAGAGAAATTTTACCTTTGGCCGAATTGGCCCCTAGTTCTATTCCCATAATCCCTTCGGTTTCTTAGCTACCGAAAACCTTCCTGATGGCCTATGGCCTCATCCTTAAAACCACCATCACCAATATCATCAAACAACCTCCTCAAAATCCTTATAATCAACCCATCTTGGCCTTTCGGCCCTACTGCCATTGTTTGCTTTCAGTTCAGCCCCAAGCTTCCTTACATTTTGGGTGCTTGTACCAACCTCGTTACCACGTTTCTCCACCGTATCAAGTTTGTCACACACATTGCCCATCACAAAATTCATCCTCTCCATCATCCGCGTCATGGCTTGCATTTGGAACGTAAGTTCTCCCTCAGGATAGGGTGGTGTGTTGTTTTGATCTGACATGATAGTACCTGCAAAAATTGGTTAGTGGTAAAAAATAATTATCCTTACGTTGCTCGTGTTTCGATCAAACACTCTTAATATCCTCACACGCTCACACCTCTTGTCTCACCTTCTTGCGGTTCTTGCGAAACTGAAACCAACACCAAATAGAACCAACTTGGTAGCGCAATCCAAATATATATATAACTCAAGAAGCAATAAAATCTAGAAAACAAGCAAAACAAAACTGCGATGATAGTCTCGCAAGTAGCAAGTGAGTCTATCCGAAATATGAACGAAATTGAAGACTCGAATAAAAACAGAAACAAAAAATATGCAGATTGATGAAACAACACCCAAATATGCTGGATATGATGAAAATAAACTGCAATAAACAAAAACAAATGAAAGCAACTGAATTTCAAAAGTTGACGCAAAACAGACTCGTTTACGACGAGTTAAGTCCGAATCTGGAACCTAAAGTAAATGATGTCCAATTGAGGTAAACTTTCAGATAAAGTGTGATATAAAGTGTGATATAAATGATGTCCAAATAGACATAATATAAAGTTTGAACAATTTACAATAAGGTTTGATATACTGACGCAAAAACGTTATGAATCAGACCTGATTAGATCCGAATTTGAAACCCAAAGCAAACGATATCCAATGGACCCCACATTTGATATGTGGTGCGATTAGGACCCCAGTAATTAGATTATCAAATTTGAACTAATTCCAAGTCGATTTGATCCAATTTTCTGTTGTTTAGTTTTCTACAGCAGAATCCAAAAAAAGAGAAAACTCTTTTTTTTTGTTTTTAATGCTACTGATATATTTTGAACAATAACAGAATGAAATAAAAAATTTTTTATATGCTGCAAATTCAAGAAGAAGAAGAAATTGGATACTAAGGAATTTTTTGCGGAATCAACATGAAACAAAAATTTCAGAAGGATATAACCTAATTGATGAAGCCAAGCTCTGATACCAAATGATGCGAATCTCATGATCACGTGGTCACTCAACCCACACACAAAGACACCAATTCCAAAAAAGCCAAGTAAATCAGGTTTGATAGGAGTGTGACACAAAGATAACTTATACCTAGGCACCAGCACTATTGGAAACAAAGACCCCCACCCAACGAATATTGATTTGCGAACGAGAAGTATAAGGATGACGCCACAAAAATAGTAGTTCTTCGATAAGTCGTTTTCAGTTCTTTAGAGAACCAAGAAAGGGAGATTATCCCACCAACACACAATAAGTGCAACAAAGAAGTTTATTGATCTGAAAATTGCGTAACCTTACATGTTTGGTTATGCCTTTATTTATACTGCTCTAGACTTAAAGAAACTCTAATGGACCCCCCCTTGGGTGGACTTATATGAAGCCAACTTACAATTGATCTAAATAAGTAATAATAACCCAAAAACTAAGAAGAAAATAATAAAAATTCAAAAATTATCATGCTAAATATGCTAGAATCAGATTTGTCACCCTTAAGAAGTCTTAAATAAACTAGGAAAAGTCTGATTTGGAGAATTTATGTTGCTGCCCCTCTTGATGTCCTTGATTAGCTTGGATTTCCTTGTTTAACTTGGACAAATAAGAAAACAAATTTCCTCCTTTGTTGCTAATTTAATTGCTTTCTTTTCTAAGTTAGGAAAAGCATTAAATAGTCCTCCCCTCTTTAGGAATAAGATATGGCCAACTTCCTTACTTAATTAGGAGAATAAATTGCTGACTTTTTATCCTTGTAGCATTAGGAAAAATAACAACCCCTTGTTCCAAAGGAATTGGGCTCTTCTTGGACCTGAACTAGATGAATTAAAGGTTGTCCTTCATGCTCTTTAAATGTCCAAAACCCCTCTAGGTTCATTTTTCTCCATATGTTCTGAACAAGCCCATTCGATGCTTCTTTAAGCTTCTTTGCCCTAACTCTTGTGATTGGCCCAATTGACATCTCCAATGGGTCGTTGGCATGATTACGCTTGGTGTTGGGCTGATCCACATCAGCTGGTGCATTATATAATCCAAAAGGCATCCTTTGATATGCAAAAGTACCAAATGGACATGTGAAAGTAGTCTTCTCTTGATCTTCTAATGCAATTTCAATTTGGTTGTAACCTGAATAACCATCTAGGAAACAATAAAATTCATGACCTGCAAGTCTTTCTAGGATTTGATCTATGAAAGGTAAAGGAAAATGATCTTTTCTAGTCATTGAATTAAGTTTCCTATAGTTAATGTACATGCGCCAACCAGTAATAATCCTAGTTGGAATTAATTTATTTTCTCATTTGTTATTACAATGACTCCGGACTTCTTGGGTACAACTTGGGTAGGACTTACCCATTTGCTGTTAGAAATAGGATAAATGATTCCATTATCTAGAAGCTTAATGACTTCATTTTTCACTACTTCGTTCTTATTAGGATTAAGCCTTCGTTGCATTTTTCTAGAGTGCTTAGCATTTTCCTCCAAATAAATCTTGTTTCTGCAAATCAAAGGACTAATTCCTTTTATGTCCGCTATGGTCCATTCTATTGCATTTTTGTGCATTTTCAGAGTCTGTAAAAACTTACCTTCTTGATGTGCATTAAGTTTGGAAAAGATTATTATCGAAAAAGTTTCATTTTCTCTCATAAATGAGTATTTGAGATTGAATGGTAACGACTTCAAATCAGGTTTTGGTGGTTGAACACTTGAAGATATGGACTCAATTGATTGTGGTGGCAATTCTTTAATTTTTGGTCTCCAACTATTTGCCTTTGATTCTTCCTAAAAATAAACCATTTGCAAATTGTCAGATTCATCAATCTCAATTTCACTGAAAGTGGTTTGAAATTGATCATGAACTAATTTTTCAGTAAAGTCCACTTTCTATATATCATTATCATCTCCAGGTTGCTTGCAAATGTTGAAAATATTCATCTCCAATGTCATGTTTCTAAAAGATAGCTTCATCAGTCCATTTCTACAATTAATCAATGCATTAGAAGTTGCAAGAAACAAACGTCCTAAAATAACAAGAAATTAATTACATGCTACAACAGGTTGTGTGTCAAAGACAATAAAATCCACAGGATAAATTAGTTTATCGACTTGTACTAACACATCTTCAATTATTCCTCTAGGCACTTTTATAGATCTATCGGCAAGTAAAAGAGTTACAGAAGTTGGTTTTAACTCACCTAGATTGGACTTTGAAAAATTGAATAACGAAGTAAATTTACACTAGCTCCAAGATCAAGTAAAGCTCTTTCAATTTTATGTTCTCCAACAAAGCATGAAATTGTTAAAAATTATTCCTAAAAAGGGAGGACTATTTAATGCTTTTCCTAACTTAGGAAGGAAAGCAATTAAATAAGCAACAAAGAAGAAAATTTGTTTTCTTATTTGTCCAAGTTAAATAAGGAAATCCAAGCTAATCAAGGACATCAAGAGGGGCAGCAACACATTTTCCAAATCAAACTTTTCCTAGTTTATTTAAGACTTCTTAAGGGTGACAAATCTGATTCTAGCATATTTAGGATAGTAATTTTTGGATTTTTATTATTTTTATTATTTTCTTCTTAGTTTTTGGGGTTATTATTACTTATTTGGGTCAATTGTAAGTGGGCTTCATATAAGTCCACCTAAGGGGGGTCCATTAGGGTTTCTTTAAGTCTAGAGCCAGTATAAATAAAAGCATAACCAAACATGTAAGGTTACACAATTTTCAGACCAATAAACTTCTTTGCTGCATTTATTGTGTGTTGGTGGGATAATCTCCCTTCCTTGGAGAAAAAGGACTAAAAACGACTTATCGAAGAACAACTGTCTTTGTGGCGTCATCATTATACTTCTCATTCGCGAATCAATATTCGTTGGGTAGGGGTCTCCGTTTCTAATAGTGCTGGTGCCTAGGTACAAGTTATCTTTGTGTCACACTCCTATCAAACCTGATTTTCTTGGCTTTCCGAGAATTGGTGTCTTTGCGTGTGGGTTGCGTGACCATGTGATCACGAGGTTCACATCACACAGCTTCCACTATTTGTAATTAAACCACACAGCTTGCTTTGTATATAACAACACATATGGAAGATCTCCCTTTGGTGATTAGTTTCATCTTCCTTGACCTAAACATGAAGTGTTTGCTTTATAACCAAAGTGATACGATCTAGGTAAACTCAATCCGTATGATCAGAACTGTGCTCACAAAGTTTCAAGATCTATCAGGTCTGTATCCAAATCCAAACAAAAGCGACATCTTCTTGAGTGGTGTGTTAAATGCTGAGACGGAACAAATTATTCATATTCTTGGGTTTAGAGAGGGGGAGCTCCCTATGAAATATTTGGGAGTACCTCTTCTCTCGTCCAGACTAAAGGCTATTTATTGTAAGGGCCTCGTGGATCGAATCACCTCTAAAGTTCGACATTGGACATGTAGAACACTCTCGTATGCAGGACGGGTACAACTGATTAATTTAGTCTTATTTTCCATACAGGTTTATTGGGCATCTCTCTTTCTCCTACCTGGGCAAGTAATTAAAAATGTGGAGCAAATTATGAAATCCTTTCTTTGGTAAGGTTCAGATATGAGAACTATGGGCGGGCTAAAGTGGCTTGGGATCAGGTATGTCTTCCAAAAAAGGAGGGGGGGCTAGGAATAAAAAGGATAACAGAATGGAACAAGATTGCTTTCTTGAAACACATTTGGAACCTGTGCAATGACTCAGATGGCTCAATATGGTCTCCTTGGATCAGATCCAATTTGTTGCGAGGTAGGAATTTCTGGACAATCAAGACGCCACGACTGCTCTTGGGCTTGGGGAAAGATTCTAAAGCTCGGATCCTTAGCATGGCCGAAGATGAAGTACATCATAGGAGATGGAATGACAACCTCTCTATGGTTTGATAATTGGCATCCTCACAGCCCACTCGCGGATTCTTACGGGAAAGATTCATCTATGATTCAGGTATGGCCAAGAACGCGAAGGTGAATGTGCTAATTCAGAACTCAGAATGGAAAACTCCTACCACCCAAGCTATTGGCTGGCACCCCATTATAGAAGCCATTCCTTCCAATTCTAATCCTAAGATGGGGCAAAAGGATGAGATAGTTTGGTTGGATTCGCCAAATCACAGATTCTCGGTCAAAGTAGCTTGGGAACAACTAAGACGTCATCGTCAGATGGTTGAATGGCATGACATTGTGTGGTTCAAGAATGCTGTTCCAAGACATTCATTTCTTCTATGGATGGTTGTCCAAGAGAAACTCACAACTCAAGATAAACTTCATCGGTTTGGTATACATGGTCCCAATAGATGCTCACTCTGTCTCCGCAACAATGAGGATCACAACCACTTGTTCTTTGAATGCTCCTATACTAAAGCGATCTGGTGGGATGTTTGTGACAGATGCGACATTCCAAGAATGACAAAAGGCTGGGATGAATGGATTCGATGGGCCACCATCTCTTAGCATGGCAAGAGTTTCGTCAATTTTTCTCGTAAACTGAGTTTTGCAGCTACAGTGTATCATGTATGGCAAGAACAGAATGCAAGGATCTTTGCTGGAATGTCTAGAACTTCGAATTTGGTCTTCAATCAAATCGAATGTATCATTCGTGATAAGCTTGATTTGATGAGGAATGTCGTACCAACAAATGAAAACAAAAGGATCCAACGAGCTTGGAGGGTGAATACCATAGATTCTTAATTTGTTAGTTAGCTGGTTGTATTGGTTTCCCTCACGAATCTAGTGAGGTTTCAGTTTCAGGGTCAGTGGCTAGCCTGTAGCCATCTGTTGTTTTATGTTTCTGTTATCTTTGTAAATCTGGGGTATGCCCCTTATAATGTTTGTATCTTCTTCTTTTAATACATACGTCAACTTACCAAAAAAAAAAGATACGATCTAGGTAAGGTCAAATTCGGATTTTGATGTAAAAAGTGCAACTATCCAATTTTATGGCAACAATCATAATTCTCAATCTGACCGTTGGATCAGGTTGAAATTTTTAAGTGGCGTCTCCTGGCATGTTGTCCTATCTAGGGTTAAAATTATAGGTCAATCAGAGTTCGGGAAAGCATCTCAATACAGGTCAACAAAGGCTCTACAAAAGTTTACAAATCGTCTCCTCATTAAGACTTTCATCTCCCCTCAAGTCTGAATGGGTTGCTCCTCATTCCTCCTCCTACTGATTACAATTTGTTCCCACCAAATCAAAGCACACTCCATAAACTCAATTATCACCAATTTCACCTTTTTTTGTTCAGAATAGCTATGACAATCAAAAATCCAATCTACCTTTTTCTCCCACTCCAAATAAGCCTCAGGATCGTTTTTACCTTGAAAGTTAGGAATTTTTAGTTTAATGGTATCCAAGTCTTCATAATTCCCCATGCCACGCGAATTCACATTCTCCTAGCTCTGTTTGGTCCAGACCTGATCCTTTGGCCAACAAATACAAAATCATAGTCATCTTCATCCACATCTTTACTTAAAGGAACTTTTAATCCTGACTTAGTTGAAACGTTCAAAACCAAAGCATTCAATGCCTCTTTGAATGCCTTTGTCTTGGACCGAGTCATTGGACTATTTGGAACATGTAATGGGTCATTGCTGGTGTTTCTGGGCTGGTCTACATCAATGTGATCATGAGGTTCGCATCATTCAATCTGTCATTCAAATTCATAATGACCTTTCCATATACTTGGAACAAGCCTCCAAGAATAGGAAAAGTATTAACTGCAGCTTTAAAAGCCACACAAACTTCAACATAACAAGTCCCCACATTTTGAAGACTCTTGGACTTCTAAAGACAACCAAAAATAGCTAAATGACTAGATTCAATGTATTTTAACATGGCCAGCCAAGACCAAGTCATACTCCCAATTAATAACCTTGAAGCTCAACAAATTAACACCGTTTAATAGTTAAACCATGTTGGTCATGAATTTGCATGCTAATTAACCTCTTCAATTGCTTTGATGACATGGATTAAACCTTGATTATTATTTGAGCCCGTCTTGGTCTTTAGAATCAGCCAAATTCTCTTGGATTAGCCCATTTAGTGCTTCCTTGAAACGTTTTGCTTTAAGTCTTGTAATTGGGCCACTAGGAAGTGACAAAGGGTATTGTGCAAATTTAGCTCCATTCCCACGTGTATATCCAGCTCCTTGGTTTGCATCAGCAATGGGTTGTTTCTCTTGCATTAGAACAACTCCAATACCTATTCTTGAAGTATCACATTCAATCTCAAAAGCTTTATTAAAATCAGGTAAAGATAGCAATGATTTCAGTCAATAGAGAGGCTATCGTACTAAAGTCTTTAACAAACCTCCTATAGAAACTAGCCAAACAGTGAATACTTCTAACTTCTATTATTGATTTTGGTGTAGGCCATTCTTGAATAGCCTTAATCTTAGCCTCCTCCATCTCTATACCTTTTGCACTAATAATATATCCAAGAAAAATAATTATATCCATGCGAAAGTCACACTTTTTAAAATTAGCATAGAAGGACTCTTTTCTAAGCATATCAAGAACTTGTCTCAAATGATCTACATGATCATCAAACTCCTTACTATAAATCAAAATATCATCAAAGTAGACAACTACAAACTTACCAATGAAAGCACGCAAAACATGATTCATCAATCTTATAAAAGTACTAGGTGCATTAGTAAGTCCAAAAGGTATAATTAACCACTTATACAAAACCATATTTAGTTTTAGAAGCAGGTTTCCATTCATCCTCTTCGTTCATCCTAATTTGATGATAATCACTTTATAAATCAATCTTCGAAAACATTTTAGAACCATGCAATTCATCCCACATATTATCTAATCTAGGAATAAGATGTCGATACTTTACAGTAATGTTATTGATAGCTTTGCAATCGACACACATTCGTCAAGTCTTGTTTTTCTTTAGGATAAGAACCATGAGAACTGCACAATGACTCATGCTCTTATGAATTTATCCTTTCTACGTCAACTCCTCCACTTGCAGTTAGAGTTCTTTAGACTCTTAGGGATTGCTCCTATATGCCGGCCAATTTGGTATAGATGCTCCTGATACAAAGTTGATTTGATGTTTAATTCTCCTAATTAGCGGCAAGCCACTAAGAATCTCTTTTGGAAAGATATCTTCAAATTCCTATAAAAGAACTTTAACAACACTAGGAACACAAGAATTCAAATTATCAGAGTAAAATCATAGGCAATTCAGAAAGATAAGCATGTTTAAGATCACTAGGTTTTGCAAAGAAATTTAGGTTTCTCCCCACTTTTTCTCACCGTTTCTTTCTTCTCTCCACTCTCGGCCTCCCTTCTAATTTTTTTTCTTTATGGCCATGACCCTCCCCTAAATTCCTAAGGGCCAAAACTTCCTCTTTTGTTTTCAACTCATGGCTCACTTTATTTTCACTCTTCTTCAAATTCTCATCATGTTGTTCGGCTTGTTCTTCCACTTTGGCCAAAGCTGAGTGCTCCTCCTCATAGCTCTTCTTCAACTGAATTTGATCTTCATACACTTGCTTTGGTGTTAGGGGGGCAAGTGTATAAATTCTACCATCTTTCTCCAATGGATACCTGTTCTTAAACCCATCATGCTTGGCTTTTCTATCAAATTGCCAAGACCTCCCTAGTATCAGATGAGTAGCATGCATAGGTCATTACATAACACTTCATCCTTATACTTTCCTACTGAAAAAGAAATCATCACCTGTCTATTCACCCTAGCAACACCACATTCATTCAACCATTGAAGCTGATAAGGCCTCTCATGCTTTATGGTATTCAATCCCAACTTTCTAACCAAAGTAATACTAGCAACATTAGCATAATTACCACTACCAATGATCATACTACATACCTTATCGTTGATTAGGCATCTAGTATGGAAGAAGTTATCCCTTTGTTGCTCCACATCATCCTCCTTAGTCTAAACACTAAGCGACCTTCTAATCACCAAAACTTTATCACCAACAGCATACTCTAAATCAGTAAATCCTCAAGTGATGGCGTGTCATCATAATCAGATTCCTCACTAATGGACACAATCTCTCCATCTTCCCTTAGAATCATAACTCGATGATTTGCACACTCTGATGCATAGTATCCCAATCTTTGACACTTGAAACACTTTATATCACAATTATGTTTTGGTTGGACTTCTCCCTTAAGTTTTTGATCATTGGCCGAAACCTACTTTTTCATGGAGGGAGGTTCGGCAACTTTAGAAGTCATCTAGGGTTTCGATGGCACACTACCCTCTCTCCTATTATTCAACTTCCAACCTGAAGAAGACCCCAAATAAGCTCCAGATCGTATTCTACCCTTCTTTTCCAACTGTCCTTCAACCTTAATGGCCAAATGAACTAACTCTTCCTATTCAACATAAGATTGCAACTCCACAACATTAGCTATGTCTCTATTCAAGATATTCAAAAACCTAGACATAGTAACTTCCTCATCTTCATTAACATTAGCTCTAATTCTTTCTGATACTCCTCCACAATCTTAGTACCCTGTGTAATTATTTGTAAGCGATTAAATAACTCCCTATAATAGTGTTTTGGAACATACATCTTCTTCATTATTGTCTTCAACTCTTCCCACGTGCTAACTGGTCTTTTTATTCCTTCTTCTTTCTACCACCAATCTCTCCCACCAAACAATGGCATAATCAGTAAACTCCTGATATGAACCCTAGTGGAATTTAATAGAATTCAGAACCCAAGATCTATCAAATCCAAGTTTTCTGAAAATACGATGAGCTTATCACAATGGAAGACCTGCTCCAAGGCAACAAGACTGTAAATCAACCCAACCACAATGCCTATACTTGGAGACGAGCAAAAAGAGTTGAAAGTTCAATCAAGAATATAGATTGACAACCAAAGTTCAACAAAAATCAGAATATTATAAGGCAAAAAAGTGTTTGGAAACTTATTCTCAAGAGTATTTATACCCCAAGCCAAAAACCCTAGTTTCCCTAATGGGTCATAGATAAACCCAATTTAAATAATAATCAACCCAAGCTAAAACTAGCCCAAACTAATTAAAATAGACAAGTCTGAAATCCAAACAAATGTTTCCTCATAAAATAAATAAAGTTTAATAGCCCAACTAATTTAATAAGACAAGTTCGGTTATTTTCGCATTCTGTCTGACAGCAGCAAAGCCCAAATTCAAACGGATGGTTCTCTCTCGTCTTAAATAATTAGAAGGCAAATATATCGTTGGAAAGGTATAAAAGTCTAGTTTCCAGCCTAACTAGAATCACTCTTGTACCTCTTTTGATGTGAACCTCGTGATCACATGGTCACGCAACCCACATGCAAAGACACCAATTCCCAGAAAGCCAAGTAAATTAGGTTTGATAGGAGTGTGACATAAAGATAACTTGTACCTAGGCACCAGCACTATTAGAAACGGAGACCCCCACCCAACGAATATTGATTCGCGAACGAGAAGTATAAGGATGACGCCATGAAGACAATTGTTTTTCGATAAGTATAAGGAGACCCCCCCTTATATGAGGCTCACTTAAAATTAATCCCAAATAAGTAATAATAACCCAAGAATTAAAAAGAAAATTAAAAAAAACAATAAAAATCCAAAAATTACCATTCTAAATATGCTAGAATCAGATTTGTCACACTTAAGAAGTCCCAAATAGACTAAGAGATCTGATCTGAAGCTAGAATTAATTATGAAGTCTTCTTTCCTTATTATAGCTAGGATGAATAAGGAATCCTTGTAAGAAAAGGATTTTGAAACATTAATGAATCCTTGCCACTTGGAAAACTATATTGCAGCCCATTAAATATCCTTTTAGAATTAGGATATTCCCAAAACAAGCTGCCATATCCTTTTAGGAAAAGAATCCTAGCCAAATAGGAAGTCCACAAGTCAAAAGGAAGTAAATAACAAAATTCGTACAGCCTCTATTGACTAGTATTGTGATGCCTTCCCGAACTTCGATTGATCTGAAATTTTAACTCTAGGTAGGGCAACATGTCAGAAGACTCCATGTAAACATTCAACTCGATCCAACGGTCGGATTGAGAATTATAACTTTTGCCATAAAACTGGATAGTTGCACATTTTACGTCAAAATCCAAATTTGACCTTGCCTGGATCGTATCAGTAAACTTTAGCAAATTCACTATCATCCTTGTACAATTCTTTTATGTGTTCAAATCCTAGAAATGTAGCATTCAAAGTAGATAAAAGAACATACCTGCGTGAAAGTGCATCAACAATAATATTTTCCTTTTCTTGCTTATACTTGATTACATACAGAAAGATTTCAATAAATTCAACCCTTTGGCATGTCTCCTACTCAGTTTACCTTGCCCTTTCAAGTGCTTCAATGATTCATGATCAAAATGTATAACAAACTCCTTGGGCCACAGGTAATGCTGCCACGTCTTTAAAGTTTTACCAAAGTATAGAGCTTCTTGTTATAAGTAGGGTAATTCAAGGCTGCCCCATTAAGTTTTTCGCTGAAATACGCAATGAGCCTCCTATCATGCATTAGCAGAGCTCCTATACCAATACCTTACACATCAGATTCAACTTCAAAAGCAAAGTTTAAATAGGCGCCGAACAAAGTTTATTTTTCAACAAATTAAAAGCCTTATCCTGTTCATCATTTCATTTAAATCCAATGGACTTTTTCACAATTTCAGTTAAAGGTGCAACAATAGTACTAAAATCCTTCATAAACCTTCTATAAAAACTAGCAAGTCCATGAAAACTCCTTACCTCACTTACCAATTTTGGTGTAGGGCAATCCCAAATTGGCGTAACTTTCTCTTCGTTCATCTCAATACTCTGCGCAATTACGACATGGTGAAGAAACACAATTTTCTCCATGCAAAAGGTACACTTCTTAAGATTAGTATACAATTGCTTAGTACGCAATACACCAAGTACACTACGCAAATGATCAAGATACTCATTTAAGTTCTTGTTATAGATCAAAATGTCATCAAAACACACAACAACAAACTTACCTATAAATGAACGTAATGCATGATTCATTAAACGCATAAACATACTAGGCATATTTGTAAGCCCAAATGGCATGACTAACCATTCATACAAATCATGCTTTGTCTTAAATGCAGTTTTCCCCTCATCAGCCCTCTTTCATCCTAATCTGATGGTACCTACTTTTTAAGTCAATCTTAGAGAAAACACATGATCCATGTAACTCATCTAGCATAAGAATAGGATGCTGATACTTTACCGTTATGTTTTTAACTACATGATAGTCAACACACATCCTGATGCGAACCTCATGATCATGTAGTCACGCAACCCACAATCAAGATTGAGATCTAATCCTGAAAAGCCGAAATAGGTCTGATAGGAGTGTGACACAATGGAAACCTGCCCCAAGGCATCAACACTATTGGATTGAGTAGAACGACGCCACGAAGCCAGTTAATCTTCGATAAGTCAGATTCAGTTCATTCAAGAATTGAAGAATGAATCACTCTCACACGTGAAAATTGAAAAATTCAGAAGTAATTATCCTCAAAACTGATGAAATTTTGGCTTACATGAGTTTAAATAGTTCTTGAAAAGTTAACCCTAATGGACCCCTTATGTGGACTTTAATGAGGTCCACTCGAAACTGACAAAGTATTAATTAAGCCCAAACAAGCCTTGGGCTGTAGCTAACAAAATAAAACAAAGCCCATAATATTAAATCCATCTTCTGTCATGAGAAGAAGAGAAGGAAGTAAAATATTATAGAATTGATTCATGGCTTATTTATAGCCTTTCATGCAACCCCTTAATCCTAGAAACAAAAGGAAAAGGTAGCCACCCATGTTGTTTCTAAGTTGTAGAAGGATTCTTTTGTTTCCTTTACTGTCCTCACCTCATGGCTTAAATAAAGTTGTGTTGGACCCCTCTTGGACATGGATAAGATGTACTAGGGTCTCCTCTTGATACTCTAATGGACCTTTCAATTCTGACTTGGTTGAAACATTCAAAACCAATGCATTCAATGCCTTTGTCTTGGACGGAGTCATTGGACCATTTGGAACATGTAATGGGTCCTTCCTGGTGTTTCTGGGCTGGTCCACATCATCCCCTCTTTCCTTGAAAGGATTCAACCTTGAATCAAAATCTGTGTCAAACAACGTAAGATCAGCAACATTAAAAGTTGCACTAACACCATACTCACCTGGAAGGTCAATTTTGTATGTGTTTTCATTCATTCTCTTTAAAACCTAAAATGGACCATCACCATGAGGCTGTAATTTTGATTTCTTTTGGTTATGAAATCGTTCCTTACGCATGTGCACCCAAACTCAATCACCGGGTTGGAAAACAACCAGTTTACGTCCCTTATTTGCTTTAGAAGCATAAAGTCTGTTCTTTTTCTCTATTTGCAGTCGAAATCCCTCATGGAGTTGTCTCACTATCTTTGCCTTCTTTTCACCATCTAAACTTACCTTTTCTTCAAAATGCAAAGGAGTTAAGTCCATAGGAGTCAGTGGATTAAAACTATAAACAATTTTAAATGGAGAAAAATCAGTGATCGAATGCACAGTTCTATTATAAGCAAACTCAACAAAAGGCAAACATTCTTCCCAACTCTTTAAATTCTTTTGAATTATAGCATGCAAAAGTTGGGATAATGTTCTATTCACTACCTCAGTTTGTCCATCTGTTTGAGGATGACATGTTGTCGAAAATAAAAGTTTAGTTCCCAACTTTCCCCACAAGGTCTTCCAAAAGTAGCTAAGGAACTTAACATCACGATCTGACACTATACTCTTAGGAATGCCATGCAAACGTACATTCTCCATAAAAAACAAGTCTGTGATATGAGATGCATCATCCGTTTTATTGCATGCAATGAAATGCGCCATTTTAGAAAACCTATCAACCACAACAAAAATAGAGTCTCTACCTTTCTTTGACCTAGGTAAACCTAAAACAAAGTCCATAAAGATATCTACCCAAGGTTAGTAGGCACATGTAATGGTGTATATAGTCCATGTGGTTGTACTCTAAATTTTGCCTTTATACAAGCAATGCACTGTTCACAAATTCGTTGCACATCTCTTTTCATCTTTGGCCAATAAAAATGCTCATGCAATACATCCAAGGTTTTTGCAACCCCAAAGTGACCTATTAAACCACCTCATGTGCTTCACGAATAAGCAATTCACGCAAAGAAATAGCAGGAACACACAATCTATTCTCTTTTTTTTTGGGTAAGTTGACAGATATATTAAAAGAAGAATATACAAAAATTATAAGGGGCATACCCCAGATTTACAATGTGCACAAAAACATAAAACAACAAATAACTACAGGAAGCCACAAAGCAGAACACCTCGACTTAACTAGACTTGTTAGGGATACCAATACAACCAGCTAAATATCAATTTAAGAGTCTAGTCTCACACACAATCTATTCTCTTTGAACAAATAACCATCCATCAAATAAAACTTACCAAAAGTCGAATGTCCACATGCATTATAAATCTCGGCAAAGTCAGAATCATTATCTTTTTTTTTGGTAAGTTTACGTATGTATTAGAAGAAGAAGATACAAACATTATAAGGGGCATACCCCAGATTTACAATGATAACAGAAACATAAAACAACAGATGGCTATAGGCTAGCCACCGACCCTAAAACTGAAACCTCACTAGATTCGTGAGGGAAACCAATACAACCAGCTAACTAAAAAAATTAAGAATATATGGTATTCACCCTCCAAGCTCGTTGGATCCTTTTGTTTTCATTTGTTGGTACGACATTCCTCATCAAATCAAGCTTATCACGAATGATACATTCGATTTGATTAAAGACCAAATTCGAAGTTCTAGACATTCCAGCAAAGATCCTTGCATTCCGTTCTTGCCATACATGATACACTGTAGCCGCAAAACTCGGTTTCACGAAAAAATTGACGAAACTCTTGCCATGCCAAGAGATGGTGGCCCATCGAATCCATTCATCCCACCTTTTGTCATTCTTGGAATGTCGCATCTGTCACAAACATCCCACCGGATCGCTTTAGTATAGGAGCATTCAAAGAACAAGTGGTTGTGATCCTCATTGTTGCGGAGACGAGTGAGCATCTATTGGGACCATGTATACCAAACCGATGAAGTTTATCTTGAGTTGTGAGTTTCTGTTGGACAGCCATCCATAGAAGAAATGAATGTCTTGGAACAACATTCTTGAACCACACAATGTCATGCCATTCAACCATCTGACGATGACGTCTTAGTTGTTCCCAAGCTACTTTGAACGAGAATCTGTGATTTGGCGAATCCAACCAAACTATCTCATCCTTTTGCCCCATCTTAGGATTAGAATTGGAAGGAATGGCTTCTATAATGGGGTGCCAGCCAATAGCTTGGGTGGTAGGAGTTTTCCATTCTGAGTTCTGAATTAGCACATTCACCTTCACGTTCTTGGCCATACCTGAATCATAGATGAATCTTTCCCCGTAAGAATCCGCGAGTGGGCTGTGAGGATGCCAATTATCAAACCATAGAGAGGTTGTCATTCCATCTCCTATGATGTACTTCATCTTCGGCCATGCTAAGGATCTGAGCTTTAGAATCTTTCCCCAAGCCCAAGAGCAATTCTGTGGCGTCTTGATTGTCCAGAAATTCCTACCTCGCAACAGGTTGGATCTAATCCAAGTAGACCATATTGAGCCATCTGAGTCATTGCACAGGTTCCAAATGTGTTTCAACAAAGCAATCTTGTTCCATTCTATTATCCTTTTTATTCCTAGCCCCCCCTCCTTTTTTGGAAGACATACCTGATCCCAAGCCACTTTAGCCCCAGTAGTTCTCATATCTGAACATGACCAAAGAAAGGATTTCATAATTTGCTCCACATTTTTAATTACTTGCCCGGTAGGAGAAAGAGAGATGCCCAATAGACTGTATGGAAAATAAGACTGAATTAATCGGTTGTACCCGGCCCCGCATACGAGAGTGTTCTACAAGTCCAATGTCGAACTTTAGAGGTGATTCGATCCACGAGGCCCTTACAATAAATAGCCTTTAGTCTGGACAAGAGAAGAGGTACTCCCAAATATTTCATAGGGAGCTCCCCTCTCTAAACCCAAGAATATGAATAATTTGTTCCCTCTCAGCATTTAACACACCGCTCAAGAAGATGTCGCTTTTGTTTGGATTTGGATACCTGATAGATCTTGAAACTTTGTGAGCACAGTTCTGATCATCCGGATTGAGTTTACATCCCCGTTGCTAAAAATCATCAAGTCATAAGAAAAACAAAGATGAGAAATTCCGTCCTTCTTGCATCTCCAAAGGAACTTGAATTCTTGGTTGGCACTCATCTTGCAATAGCCCGACAGGATTTCCATACATAGGACAAACAAATATGGGGACAATGGATCCCCTTGTCTCACCCTCTTTCCCCTTGAAAGTAACCCGCAAGCTCACCATTGATGTTGATAGAGAATTGACATGATGTAACACAAACCATGATCCAATCAATGACTGTCTAGGGAATCCCATTTTTATTAACATAGCGCCAACGAAATCCCACCGCACCGAGTCATAAGCCTTCATCGGATCAACTTTCATAGCACAACGAAGCGGTCCCGTAGATTTATGATAGCCTTTCATTAGTTCCCCGAGACAAAAGAATGTTATCACCGATTCTCCGTCCCGAGATAAAAGCGATCGATATGGGCCAACTAAGGATGGCAAAACAACTTTGATTCTCCCAGCTAGAATCTTAGCGATGCATTTGTACACTGTATTGCAGCAAGATATAGGACAGAAATCTGTCAACCTTGTAGGATTAGCAACTTTAGGAATAAGGGAAATGGATGTAGCATTCATTTCTTTAAGCATTCTACGAGTCTGAAAGTCAGAATCATTATCATACAATTCTTTCACATATTTAAGGCCTAGCAATCTAGTATTCATTGTGTGTAAAAGAACATACCTGCGCGAAAGCGCATCAGTTACGATGTTCTCTTTGCCTTGCTTAAACTTGATTACGTAAGGAAAAATTTCAATGAATTCAACCCATTTTGCATGCCTCCTATTCAATTTACCCTGTCCTTTCAGATGTTTCAAGGACTCATGATCCGAATGGATTACGAACTCTTTTGGCCACAAGTAATGTTGTCATGGCTCAAGTGCTCTTACCAATGCATAGAGTTCTTTATCGTAAGTGGGATCGTTCAAGGTCGCTCCACTTAACTTCTCACTAAAATATGCAATAGGTCTCCAATCCTGCATCAAAACAACACCTATTCCCATTCCAGATGCATCACATTCTATTTCAAATGCTTTCGTAAAGTCAGGTAAAGCCAAAACAGTGCAGAACATAATTTATCTTTCAAAAGAACAAAATCCAATTCTTGTTCCTCCCCCTATTTAAAACCCAACTGACTTTTTAACAACTTCATTCAAGAGTGCAGCTATTGTACTGAAATCTTTCACGAAACGCCTATAAAAACTAGCTAACCCATGAAAACTCTTTACCTCACTTACCAATTTGGGTGTAGGCCAATCCCGGATGGCCTTAACTTTCTCCTCATCCATCTTGATACCCTGTGCAGTTACAACATAGCCAAGAAACACAATTAAACGTTGGTCGAGCATGTCCCTTCCGAAGTTGTCTCTTCACTTCGTAGCCATGTGAACCATGTCCTCTAGCTCTACATAGTGCTGTAGCTCAACCACATTGGCAACGTCCCAATTCAACCCATTAAGAAATCTAGCTATGGTGGCTTCTCTATCCTCAACAACATTGGCCCGAATCATTGCTATCTCCATCTCTTTGTGATATTCATCTACTGTCTTGTAACATTGATTCAGACCTTGGAGCTTCAGATATAAGCCTCTGTAATAGTGGTTTGGCACAAATCGTCTCCTCATTAAGACTTTCATCTCCCCCAAAGTCTGAACGAGTCACTCCCCATTCCTCCTCCTACTGACTACAATTTGATCCTACCAAATCAATGCATACTCCGTAAACTCAATTATCACTAATTTCACCTTCTTTTGTTCAGAATAGCTATGGCAATAAAAAATCCAATCTACCTTTTTCTCCCACTCCAAATAAGCCCCGGGATCATTTTTACCTTGAAAGTTAGGAATTTTCAGTTTAATGGTGTCCAAGTCCCCATCCATATCTTCATAAGTGCCCATGCCACGGAAATTCACATTCCTCCTAACCCTGTTCGGTCCAGACCTGATTCCTTGGCCAGCAGATGCAAAATCATAGTCATCTTCACCCACATCTGTGTTCTCGTCAACAAACTCTTCAAAATCAGATTCGACATTCCGTACGGCCATACGGATCGTATTTTCTCGGCCATCAGCCCCACTATTCTGTTGCTTTATTGAATTCATCTCATCTTTCAGATCCTTGTATGTTCTAGACAACAGTTCAAGTTGTTGGCCTATGGCTCGCAATTGGAAAGCTACGTCAGCGTTTTGTGTAGCTGATTCGTTGTTTTCAGACATTCTTTAAATCTACAAAATTTGGTTAGTAGCACAAAATATATCCTCACACCTCTCATGTATCACATAAAAAAAAATCAAGGCTTTCCACTCTAATAAGCTCACTACGTCTTTTACCTCACAACTTGCTTTCTTTTGGTTCTTTAGAAACTGAAATCAACAAATCAAAGTCAGTAGCCTTCGCAGCGCACTCTAATTATAATTTTCAGACTCAAGAATCAATAAATATACTGAAAACAAAGCAAAATAAAACTACGATTATGATTTTACGAGTAGCAATGCAAATTCATACTAATTGTGGACAAAACGAAGACACGAAATAAAACAGAAGTGAATACTAGAGAAAATAGTTACTTGACTCCTAGATAACCCAAATATAATAGAAAAAAAAATATTTGGACAAAACTAAACAGTAAGGATCACGTTTTGAAAGTTGACGCAAATCTAACCTGTTACGCAATTTTTACGTAACAGAATTGAAACCCAGACCAAACGATCTTGAAATGACCTCAAATTCAATATTTAGCATTATAATACTAAAACAACAACAAAAATCAATTTATAGGTCGGTTTTTTATGTCTAGGTACCCAAACCCCTTGTATGATCAGTTTGCAGCAGAACTGAACCCCCAATTAAAACATCCAGAATCCAATGTCAAAATAAGCCCAAATTTAATATATGATGTGATCTCATCCCCAATACACAGAATATGAAGTTTCAATTTATTCTAAGGTGTTTTGCTTATGGTTTACAAAGAGTAGCGTTTCTGCGGCAGAATTGAGCCTCGAATTAAAATCTCGAGCAAACAATATCAGAATAAGCCCAAATTTGATATATGATGCGATCTCACCCCCAATAGACTAAATATGAACTTTCAATTGATTCCAAGGTGGTTTGCTTTTGATTCACCAAGAGTTCTGTTTCTACGGAAAAAATTGAATGATCCTTCAAATGTCAACTAATCCTTATCTCCCTTTCTTTTTAATATATTGATATGATTAGAGACAATAGTAAGATGAAATATAACCCCTTTTTTTGCTTAGATGATGCAGACACGAAGATGGACGCAAACACTGAAAAACTTAAAGGAACACAAAAAAAAAACGAAAATAACAGAAGGATATGACCTTTTTCAGCCTAGCTCTGATACCAACTGATGGGAACCTCGTGATCACGTGGTCACACAACCTACAATCAAGATTGAGATCTGATCCCGGAAAGCTGAAAGAGGTCTGATAGGAGTGTGACACAATGGAAACCTGCCCCAAGGCACCAACAATATTGGATTGAGTAGAACATTTAATATCTCTATCACGAGTAGGTTGAGATTTAGATTTAACTTTCCAATCTGTATGAGCATCCTTTTTGGCCTTAGGTGGTTCGGCCTTTGCATAAGGCTTTTGTTGGACAGCCCCCTCTCTCTTTAGATTCGGACTCCATGTTGAGGAAGATGAAGCCGAATTGGTCTGAAAACACATATTGCCCCTTATTGATGTGAACCTCGAATTGGAAAATTTGTGTTGTTGTCCCCCTTTGATGTCCATGATTAGCTTGGATTTCCTTGTTTAACTTGGACAAATAAGAAAACAAATTTCCTCCTTTGTTGCTGATTCAATTACTTTCCTTCCTAAGTTAGGAAAAACATTAAATATCCTTGTAGCATTAGGAAAAATAACAAGCCTAACAAGGCTGGTATTGCTTGCAAACTTCAACCCCTTGTTCCACACGTATTGGGCTCTTCTTAGACCTGAACTAGATGAATTAAAGGTTGTCCTTCATGCTCCTTAAATGTTCCAAGCCCCTCTAGGTCCATTTTGCTCCATATGTTCTGAACAAGCCCATTCAATGCTTCATTAAGCTTTTTTTGCCCTAGCTCTTGTGATTGGCCCAATTGGCACTTCCAATGGGTCGTTGGCATGATTACGCTTGGTGTTGGGCTGACCCGCATCACTTCTCCTTATTTGTCTCTCCACCTTCGTTGCCATATGGACTATGTCCTCCAATACCAATTGATGCTAACCTCGTGGTCACGCAATCCACACGCAAAGACACCAAATTCCCAAAAAGTCAAGTAAAATCAGGTTTGATAGGATGTGACACAAAGATAACTATTACCTAGGTATCATTTAGTATTAGAGCTTGGATCCATTAATCAGGTTTATATCCTTCTGAAAATTTTGTTTGTTATTGATTCCGCAAAAAAAATTCCTTAGTGTCCAATTTCTTCTTCTCCTTGATTTTGCGTTATATAAAAAAAATTGCTATTTTGTTCCATTACTGTTCAAAATATATCAGTAGCATAAAAAAAATGAAAAACAAATCGTTCAAAAAGACGTTTATTGGTTTCTGCTGCAGAACTAAACAAGGGGAAAATGGATCAAATCAACTTGGAATTAGCTCAAATTTGATACTCTAATTACTAGGGTCCTTATAGTACTACATATTCATTTTGGGTTTAATTGGATATCTTGTGCTTTGGTTTTCAATTTCGGGTCTAATCAGGTCTGATTCATAATGTTTTTGCGTCAGCTTTTCAAAACTTATCGTAAATTGCTCAAATTTAGTATTCTATCTATTTGGGTGCAATCGCACTATATCTGAAATTTTAGCTTAATTAGACATCATTTACTATAGGTTCCAGATTCAGACTTAACTTTTCGTAAACAGGTCTGTTATTGTACGTCAACTTTTGAAATTCACTTTCTTTATGTTGTTTTCATCCCTTGCAATATATTTTCAATATATTTGACATATTTGGGTTTTGTTTCATCATTTTGTATATTTCATTTCTGTTTTTATTCGAGGCTTCAATTTCGTTCATATTTCGGATAGATTCGCTTGCTACTCGTGAGACTATCATCGCAGTTTTGTTTTGCTTGTTTTCTAGTTTTTATTGCTTCTCGAGTCGCGCGCGCGCGCGCACACACACACACATATATGGATTGCGGTACTGAGTTGGTTCTATTTTGCTGTGTTGGTTTCAGTTTTGCAAGAACCGCAAAAAGGTGAGACGAGAGGTTTGAGGATATTATGAGTATTTGATGTGGACCAGCCTAGAAACACCAGCAAGGACCCATTACATGTTCCAAATGGTCCAATGACTCGGTCCAAGACAAAGGCAATGAAAGAGGCATTGAATGCATTGGTTTTGAATGTTTCAACCAAGTCAAAATTGAAAGGTCCATTAGAGTATCAAGAGGAGACCCTAATACATCTTATCCATGTGTAAAAGGGGTCCAACACAACCTTATTTGGGCCATAAGGTGAGGACAGCAAAGGAAACAAAAGAATCCTTCTACAATTTGGAAACAACATGGGTGGCTACCTTTTCCTTTTGTTTCTAGGATTTGGCTGCATGGAAGGCTATAAATAAGCCTTGAATAAGTTCTATAACATTTTACTTCCTTCTCTTCTTCTCATGACAGAACATGGATTTAATATTATGGGCTTTGTTTTATTTTGTTAGCTACAGCCCAAGGGTTATTTGGGCTTAATTAATATTTTGTTTTCAGTTAGGATCCAAGGATTGTTTGGATTAAGTTATGGGCTTTTCAATTTAGGGTTTTGGGTCAGTTTTGAGTGGACCTCATTTAAGTCCACATAAGGGGTCCATTAGGGTTAACTTTTCAAAAACTATTTAAGCTCATGTAAGCCAAAATTTCAGCAGCTTTGAGGATAATTACTTCTGAATTTTTCAGTTTTAACGTGTGAGGGTGATTCTTGCATTCTTCTGTTCTTGAACGAATCGAATCTGACTTATCAAAGATTAATTGGCTTCGTGGCGTCATTCTACTCAATCCAATAGTGTTGGTGCCTTGGGGCAGGTTTCCATTGTGTCACACTCCTATCAAACCTATTTCGGCTTTCTGAGATCAGATCTCAATCTTGATTGTGGGTCGTGTGACCACGTGATCACGAGATTCGCATCAGTTGGTATCAGAGCTAGGCTCCGGAACAAGGTCATATCCTTCTATTATTTTTGTTTTTTTGTGTTCCTTTAAGTTTTTCAGTGTTTGCATCCATCTTCTTGTTCTTCGTGTCTGCGTCATCTAAGCAAAAAAAAAAAGGTTATATTTCATCTTGTTACTGTCTCTAATCATATAAGTATATTGAAAAGAAAGAGAGATGGAGATTAGTTGAAATTTGAAGGATCATTCAATTTTTTGCGCAAAAACAGAACTCTTGGTGAACCATAAGCAAACCACCTCAGAATCAATTGAAACTTTTTATTCCATCTATTGGGGGTGAGATCGCATCATATGTCACATTTGGGCTTATTCTGATATTATTTGCTTGAGGTTTTAATTCGAGGCTCAATTCTGCCGTAGAAACGCTACTCTTTGTAAACCATAAGCAAACACCTTAGAATAAATTGAAACTTCATATTTTGTGTATTGGGGATGAGATCGCATCATATATTAAATTTAGGCTTATTGTGACATTGAATTCTGGAGGTTTTAATTGGAGGTTCAATTCTGCCGCAAACTGATCATACAAGGGGTTTGGGTACCTGGACATAAAAGAACTACCTATAAATTGATTTTCGTTGTTTTCTTAGTATTATAATACTAAATATTGAATTTGAGGTCATTTCAAGATCGTTTGGTCTGGGTTTCAATTCTGTTACGTAAAAATTGCGTAACAGGTTACATTTGCTTCAAGTTTCAAAACGTGATCCTTACTGTTTAGTTTTGTCCAAATATTTTTGTTTCTATTATATTTTGGTTATCTAGGAGTCAAGTAACTGTTTCTCTAGTATTCGCTTCTGTTTTATTTCGTGTCTTCGTTTCGTCCACAATTAGTACGAATTTGCATTGCTACTCGCAAAATCGTAATTGTAGTTTTATTTTGCTTTGTTTTCAGTATATTTATTGATTCTTGAGTCTGAAAATTATAATTAGAGTGTGCTGCGAAAACTACTGACTTTGATTTGTTCATTTCAGTTCCTAAAGAACCAAAAGATAACAAGTTGTGAGGTAAAAGACGTAGTGAGCTTATTAGAGTGAAAAGCCTTGATTTTTTTTTGTGTGATACACGAGAGGTGTGAGAATATATTTTGTGCTACTAACCAAATTTTACAGATTCAAAGAATGTCTAAAAACAAGGAATCAGCTACACAAAAAGCTGACGTAACTTTCCAATTGCGAGTTATAGGCCAGCAACTTGAGCTGACAAAAACAATAATAATAAGTTTAAAGAGAACTTTGAGAAGTGATATTGATGTAAGGATTAAACAAGGATAAAATAATTGTCAATGTTAGAGGATCCAGTAATGGTGATTCAAACAAGTATAGTATAAACTCTTTTTATTACTCAACTGGAAACCACACATAAAGGAGGTTTCAATCGGATTATTACATTAGTTATCTTATTTGAATAATGATAATACTTGTAAATGTTGTCAGGCATTCATGATTATAACTTATGTTAACAACAAATCAAGTTCCTTTCATAGCACATGTGTCGGTTATACCATACGGTTGGGCTATGAAAGTGCCAAGTATTTGTTGTACCAAGGGTTATACAACATAAATCTAGATTAACCAATTAACAAGAAAAAGTATTAAAAGTGAACAAGATAACTAATATAAAACATGTTGTAAAGCTAAAACTAATATGCAAGAGGATTCAGATGGTCCAATAACAAGAGCGAGAGCGAAACAACTACAAAGGGCCTTGATGAGTCAAATTGGAATGATTGAAGCTGCGTCGGAGTTAAAAATTAGCAATGAATTTGAAGTTGGTTCAAGGATGTTTATTTGCCTACAATTGGAACTTGGAGATGGGAAAAGCCCTTAATGGTTCTTTTGATGCTGGGCTACTTGAATTTGGGTTGATATGCAAATAAGTGAAGGAATTGATGCTGTTTATGGTCAGAACAACAAATGAATTTGAACCTGAATTTGAAGTCATCCATTGCATGTGAAAACAAGACTAATCTAGGTGGATTTCAAGTTCAGAACATGTTCTTTCTAGATTGTCCAACCATGATTGCATTGGACTTTTGTGTAAGAAGATATGGTTGTTTTAAATTTGGTCTGTTTATGTTAGAAAGGTCAAAAAACGTGTGCTAGTTAATTTGTCTAGGTTAGTTTGTCAAAGTCTGTTTTTTGGGCTTGACTTCTACCATGTTGAATTTTTCCTAACTTTGGAGGGATGTTCCAGTTATAAATATAGTATCAGAATATGTAATAAAGGACTTTTGGTCAATATTTGAAACTTAATTCACAGAATTATGAGTAGTTCTTCCAAATTGATTTTGTGAAGAACTCTACCTGACTTATCACTCTTCAATCACAAAGAGTGTGGCGTCGAAATCCTAGATTGATCTTTGTGGCGTCCAGATCGACTTATCAAAGTATCATTCTAGTCTATCCCCCATCTTATTTACCTTAAAATCACTATAATCCAGCCTAAACACCAAAAGAAAGACAACACAACCAGACCCATCCTTCATCCATTTTCGTCAGATTCATTGTTGCCGGATTTCAAATCTTCACGGCACATCAATAAGCACGAGATTAATATAAGTAAAACTTATGCATTACAAAATATAAAGAGAGAGCAAGTGTAAATCCCGAGTAAAACCAAGGCTGGATTAAATTAAAGAAAATAAACTAAACTAAAAAGAAGTAGGGGCAAGAACGAATACACTTAAAAAAAATAGGGCCTAAATGCAAATAAGAATAACTATAGAGCATAAATACTCATATTCTCACCAAAAAACAGATCTGCAGCTACATAAAGAAAGAAAAGAGAGAGTTTTTATATCTATTTTTACAAATTAAGAGAGAAACTGATGTGCCGTGAAGATTTGAAATCCGGCAACAATGAATCTGATGAAAATGGATGAAGGATGGGTCTGGTTGTGTTGTCTTTCTTTTGGTGTTTAGGCTGGATTATAATGATTTTAAGGTAAATAAGATGGGGGATAGACTAGAATGATACTTTGATAAGTCGATCTGGACGCCACAAAGATCAATCTAGGATTTCAACGCCACACTCTTTGTGATTGAAGAGTGATAGTCAGGCAGGGTTCTTCACAAAATCAATTTGGAAGAACAACTCGTAATTCTGTGAATTAAGTTTCAAATATTGGCCAAAAGTCCTTTATTACATATTCTGATACTATATTTATAACTGGAACATCCCTCCAAAGTTAGGAAAAATTCAACATGGTAGAAGTCAAGCCCAAAAAACAGACTTTGACAAACTAACCTAGACAAATTAACTAGCACACGTTTTTTGACCTTTCTAACATAAACAGACCAAATTTAAAACAACCATATCTTCTTACACAAAAGTCCAATGCAATCATGGTTGGACAATCTAGAAAGAACATGTTCTGAACTTGAAATCCACCTAGATTAGTCTTGTTTTCACATGCAATGGATGACTTCAAATTTAGGTTCAAATTCATATGCTGTTCTGACCATAAACAGCATCAATTCCTTCACTTATTTGTATATCAACCCAAATTCAAGTAGCCCAGCATCAAAAGAACCATTAAGGGCTTTTCCCATCTCCAAGTTCCAATTATAGGCAAATAAACATCCTTGAACAAATTTCAAATTGATTTCTAATTTTTAACTCCGATACAGCTTCAATTATTCCAATTTGACTCGTCAAGGCCCTTTGTAGTTGTTTCGCTCTCGCTCTTGTCATTGGACCATCTAAATCCTCTTGCATATTAGTTTTATCTTTACAAGATGGATTATAATTCCCATGATGCACATCAAACACCAAAATTTGAAGAACCCATCCCAGATTGAGGGTTATAGGTAAAATAAACCCTGGTGGGAAAGGGATTAACAAGAAAAAATTGAACAAGAAGAGAAGAGGGGAGGGTCGGTTGTCATTAGAAAGAAAAGAAGGGATCGAAGCCTTGATTCGCACCAGGTAAGATATTCTAAACCTGGTCTTGTGAGTCATTTCAAGTCGATGATGAATTGATGCCTGGATGTTAATTTATATATTGAGTTCTTAGACTTGAATTGAGGAAAAAGTAAGAGTTGTTAAAGTAAAGAACTTCATGTGTTTTGTGTAAATGGAAAGGCTGATGAATCTGGACAGTTTAGTCTCTTGACCTTCAAAGAGATTTTGGGTAGGAGAATGAAGGAATTAGGATCAAGTTCCTCCATAGAAATTGTAGTTTTAGATGTTTACTAACTAATGAAATTGGTCTTGCTCAATTTAGAGTCAAAGAACTCCAGTTATGGGTCACTAACCGAGACTGGTCATGACAGACTCTATAGGGTAGTAGGTTTGGTTCATTGATGAGCGATTTTGACTACCTTAGAGTCGAATCGATTCTTCTCAAAACATAGAACTTGTAGCCTCATGTCTTACCTTTCCAATGCCATAAATTTCGCCTTGAATCGAGTTCTATAACTTCGGATATAGTTAAAAATCCGAGGAGAGGTCGACAAGAATAGTTCAAAAACAAGACATTCTGATTCGATGTCCGGACAAGAATAGCATTCAATGTCTAGACAAGAACGGTTCAAAAACAAGACAAGAATGATAAATGTCTAGACAAGAATTGCTCAAAAACAAGACAAGAATAGCTTCAATATCTAGACAGTAATGGTTCAAAAAAAGACAAGAATAGCTTCAAAACGGACAAGAATGATTGGACAGTAACGGTTCAAAAACAAGACAGTAACGGTTCAAAAACAAGACAGTAACAGTTCAATGTCTAGACAGTAACGGTTCAAAAACAAGACAAGAATACAAAAACGAACAAGAATAGCTTGGATAGTAACAGTCCAAGTGTTTGTTAATGAGAGATTTTGACTACCTTAGAGGCAGAACTGGGTTCTTATCAAAACATAGAACTTGTACCCTCACGTCTTACCTTTCCAACGCCACAACTTTCGCTTGAATCGGAGTTCTATAACTCCAGATATAGTTAAAAATCTGAGGAGAGGTCAGACAGAATGCGGTTCAAAAACGAGGCAAGAATAGTTGGACGGTGATAGTCCAAATATAAAAGAAAGGAATGATAACTAGGATTGGACAAAGAACGCACGAGTAATAATGAGTGAAATGAGAAAAACATAAAGTACTAAGAAATGATTGAAAGAAAGACTTATTGGTTGTTGATATGGTTTTTATAAAACATATCCTTGAGTGTGGAAAATTTATGAGATAAACCTTTGATTTGCAGGAGGGACCACAGACGTGGTGCAACAGCAGCAGCAGGGGAGCACGAGTAGAGCTTCTATTGCAAGTAGGTGATTCACACCTATACTTTCTAGTTAAATTCCATGATTTAATAAATTATTGATGTGAAATGTGAATTACTGAATGTATGTGTATTCAAGGTGAAAAGTTGTTATGTCAATTGCCAAGTGATGAAATTCTCACTGACAAAGGAAATATGATAAGTGTGATTTGAGGCATAAACTAGCATACATTGAGTGTATGTTAGAATTCCGGGTAAGAGGATCACCATGTATGGTTTGGCATACATTGAGTGTATGTTAGGATCCCGGGTAAGGGGATCACCCTGTATCGGCTAGCATACATTGAGTGTATGTTAGGATCCCGGGTAAGGGGATCGTCACGAATGGACTAGCATACATTTAATGTATGTTAGGATCCCGGGTAAGGGGATCTCCACGTATTGGCTAACATACATTCAGTGTATGTTAGGATCCCAGGTAAGGGGATCACCATGTATTGGCCAGCATACATTCATTGTATGTTAGGATCCCGGGTAAGGGGATCTCCACGTATTGGCCAGCATATATTCAGTGTATGTTAGGATCCCGGGTAAGGGGATCACCATGTATTGGCCAGCATACATTTAGTGTATGTTAGGATCCCGGGTAAAGGGATCACCTTATATCGACTCCTATGGAGTGGTGATGACGATACCAGTGAAAGTGGTATCGGTAATGTGATATGCAAAAGTAATCACGTTGATCTTATAAGGTCTGGAATGAAGGTTGATAGTGGCAGAGGGAACGGTTATTAATAGTTTGAATAAGGAAGAGGTTTTAACAAAAAAAAAAACTAGAAGGGAGAAGTAAATGAATTATGAATGCATGTTACCCTGTTGAAATTATTAGATATTCATATTGTTATTTTTATTGTGATATTCACCTTGCAATAATATATATTTTGTTTCAGGATCATCGCATGCACGACAGGAGTAGATCCTAACTTATGTTCCCTTCTTGAAATCTAGGTTCTAGGGAGTATACCCTTGTATTTTGTAAACATGAAAATGTTTGTATAATTTAATTTGTATAATAAATGTTTAAACTTGATTGGATGAATTTAACGTTGTAGTTTATATAACCATATTTCATGTCTATGTATCTATATTTATTTAAATTATCCATCCATAATGATATTTTTGTTATATAATGCATATCATAAATATTATGGTTGATAGGTGTGAGTATAATTGTGGAATTGAAACCCAGGATAATTGGGTCGGGAATTAAGTTATGAGATGCAAACTGTTAGAAGTATAAACAGGTTACATGTCTTGGGACCTTCCGGCATAGGGGGGACTCCGTCGAAATTTCAGTAGATGTTAATACGAAGACCATGAATATGTATATACAAAAAAAAAATTTAACTACTCTATTTTTCTATTGACATGAGATTGTTGTTTTATCCCAGAAATGGGGGATGTTACAAAGAAGAGTATGATCTTGATCTAAACACCAAGATGCCTAAATACATGGCAAATGCCTTCATTTATAGGCCAAAATTCAGAAGTATTGATTTGTTGACTAATTGATGAGTGGGTGGCCACATCTTGACTTGGTAACAATTCTTATCTTCTTGTCTGCCAAAAAGGTCATTGATAACGTCATAATTTGAACAGACTTAAATCATGAAAGTTCTAGGACATTGTCTCAGCTTTCCAGGTAAAACATTGAGATCATTTGGACTTCTAGAACTCGAGATATGGGCTGAACACTGAAAAGTATCTAGGTTGCGGAGATGATTCGAACATCTTTGTTGTTGCTACAATTTGGACTTGAAAAGGGCCTTGTTGAATCTTGGACTCCTCATGAAAGTTTTAGGCTTATGTCTTAGATTTCCATCTATATAAGGCAGACCTAAATCCAAGATCTACAGCTCCAGATATGACCCAATTACCGAACAGTGTTCTAGTTTAGACTGAACCAGCATCTCTTTTCTAAGTTTGGCCCTCTCTTTGTCCTTTCAATTTCCGTACTTAAACTCATCAATTAATCCTTTCATTTATATGATAGGTCTGCATTTAAGATGAACATTTACCATAAATTAAAGGTATCTTATGGTATTAGACTTGTTATTATAAAACATGCTTTAGTTAAGGAATTATTGATAGTTCAAGTGCAAAGTGATGATATAAAACCTTGATAAAAATATATTTTTAAGTACTAATCAGTCTCTAAAAACTCGTGCAAAACTTTGAGCGCGATCTAACGGTGGGATCAAAATTTATGGCAATTTTAACCCGTTACTGAAGTCGTGACTACGAGACCTCCTCGGCACTGAGGTGCAATTCCATAACAACCTCAAGGAAAATGGCTTCCAGAAACTCGTGCAAAAATTTAAGCGCAATCCAACGGTCGAATCAAAAGTTATGGCTATTTTCACCCATTATTCAAGTCTAGCGGACAAGACCTACATGTCACCGAGTAGTGATTACATAGAAACCCCAAGGAAAATGACCTCCGCAAACTCGTTCAAAAATTTGAGGGCGATCCTACGATCCAATTAAAAGTTATAGCCATTTTGAGTCGTTACTCAAGTCTAGCTGCCCAGACCTCCTCGTCATCGAGGTGTGATTCCAAAGCAACCCCAAGGAAAAAGACTTTCAAAAACTCGTGCAAAACTTTAAGTGCAATCCAACGGTGGGATCAAAAGTTATGGTCATTTTGACCTATTACTCTAGTTTGGCTGACAAGACCTCCTCGTCACCGAGGAGTGATTCCATCGCAACACCAAGGAAAATGGCCTACGAAAACTCTTGTAAAAATTCAGGGGCTATCAAACAGTCGGATCGAAAGTTATAATCATTTTGAGCCGTTACTCAAGTCTGGCCGCCCAGACGTCCTTATCACCGAGGTGCGATTCCAAAGCAACCCCAAGGAAAAAGGCTTTCAGAAACTCGTGCAAAAATTTAAGCGCGATCCAACGGTCGGATCAAAAGTTATGGCAATTTTGACTTACTCATGTCTGGCTAACCAGACCTCCTCGTCACCGAGGTGCGATTCCATAGCAACCCCAAGGAAAATGGCTTCCAGAAACTCGTTAAAACATTTCAGCGCGATCCAATGGTTGGGTCAAAAGTTATGGCTATTTTAACAACCCCTTACTCCAGTCTAGTCGACCAGACCTCCTTGTCACCGGGTTGGGATTCCTATCCACCCCAAGAAAAACGGCTTCAAGAAACTCGTGTAAAAATTTAAGCGCGATACAATGGTCTGATCGAAAGTTATGGTCATTTTGACTCTTTACTCAAGTCTGGCTGACCAGACCTCCTCGTCATCGAGGTGCGACTCCAAAGAAAATGGCTTTTAGAAACTCGTTCAAAAATTTAAACGCGATCCAACGGTCAGAATAAAAGTTATGGCTATGTTAACCCCTTACTCAAATCTCGTCGACCAGACCTCCTCGTCACCACGTTAGGATTCAATATCAACCCCAAGGAAAACGGTTTCAGGAAACTCGTGCAAAACTTTAAGCGCGATCCAACAGTTGAATTGAAAGTTATGGCCATTTCGACCCGTTACTCAAGTCTAGCCGACCAGATCACCTCATCACCGAGTAGCCATTACATAGAAACCCCAAGGAAAACTGCCTCCGGAAACTCGTGCAAAAGATTGAGGGTAATCCAACGGTCGGATCGAAAGTTTGGCCGACCAGACCTCCTTATCTCCGAGGAGCGATTCCATAGCAACACCAAGGAAAACGGCCTCCAGAAACTCTTGCAAAAATTTAGGGGTGATCAAACGATCGGATCGAAAGTTATAATCATTTTGAGCCGTTACTCAAGTCTGGCCGCCCAGACGTCCTCGTCACCAAGGCATGATTCCAAAGCAACCCCAAGGAAAAAAGGCTTCCAGAAACTCATGCAAACATTTAAGCGCGATCCAACATTCGGATCAAAAGTTATAGCCATTTTAACCCCTTACTCTAGTCTTGTCGACCAGACCTCCTCGCCTCGTCACCAAGTTGGGATTCCATGTCAACCCCAAGGAAAATGGCTTTAGGAAACTCGTGCAAAAATTTAAGCGCGATCCAACGGTCGAATCGAAAGTTATGGCCATTTTGAACTGTTACTCATGTCTGGCCAACCAGACCTCCTCGTCACCGTGTAGCGATTACATAGAAACTCTAAGGAAAATGGCCTCCGACCTCGTGCAAAACTTTGAGCACGATCTAACGGTAGGATCGAAAGTTATGGCCATTTTCACCCGTTACTCAAGTCTTGCCGCCCAGACCTCCTCGTCATCGAGGTGCGATTCCAAAGCTACCCCAAGGGAAATGGCTTCCAGAAACTCGTGCAAAAGATTGAGGGTGAACGAACGGTCGGATCAAAAGTTTGGCCAACCAGACCTCCTCGTCTTGAGGTGCGATTCCATATCAACACCAATGAATAGGCCTCCGGAAACTTATGCAATAATTGAAGGGCGATCAAATCAAAAGTTATGGTCATTTTGAGCCGTTACTCAAGTCTGGCCGCCCAGACCTCCTCGTCACCGAGGTGCGATTCCAAAGCAACCCAAAGGAAAATAGCTTATAGAAAGTCGTGCAAAAATTTAACCGCAATCCAACAGTCGGATCAAAAGTTATGTCTATTTTAACCCCTTACTCAAGTCTCGGTGACAAAACCTCCTCGTCACCAAGTTGGGATTCCATATCAACCCCTAAGGAAAACGGCCTCCGAACTCATGCAAAACTTTGAGCGCGATCCAACGGTAGGATCGAAAGTTATGGCCATTTTCACCGTAACTCAAGTCTGGCCGACCACATCTCCTTGTCACCGTATAGCGATTACATAGAAACCCTAAGCAAAACTGTAACAACCCCGATTTCCCATATCCTTTTTTGCAATATATTGGAAATTTTTAGGTAATTTTTTTTTAATATATACCGGTTCCACCAAATTTCTACCAAAATTTCAGCAGAGTCTCCCCTATACTAGGAGGTCCCAAGTTATCGACAAAACCATATTACACTTCCAATTTTAATTCACATCCTGATCATTACAATCATCCTGGATCTCAACCCAACTAACATCATCAACACAACACATGTTATTCAATAACGTCATATAATGTAATTCAAGTTAAAGATTCGATTTCCAACTCTAAACATGCATGGTTAAATAGGTACTTAAAGTTACAAACATTAGGTTAAAGTCATACATTCAAATTTACAAATTAATATTACATTTCAAGTTTTAGGAGATAAGACTCTTAATTTACAAATAATTACATGGTCAAAAGCAAAAGGTAACTAAACCAATATCATTCCGGACGTGACCCTGATGGACCTGAAAATAGAAATTAACGTGTACACATAAATATAAAAAAGTAGTAACAAACAATAACAATGATAGGCAATAACCTTCATAGAATTTCTTTTGAGACATAAAATTAGGTATAAACCTCTTTTATAAGCATTTTCAATCCATTACCAATATCCATCTAATATCCTTTTCCATTTATTGAGAATAATTTCATCTTAGAAATCTCAACACAACTCAACGATTTTCAACACCATCTCCTTATAAATCAATTCTCCATTATACCCAGACATTTATCTCTTGGTATCATTAGCTTATCTCATTCCTTTGGAATAACTAATCAATATTTTCCCTTTTATTTTCTAGAAAGTAATTGCCGACACTAATAAATCTCATTAGTATCATGAGTCTTTTAATATTGGGCTAGACTAATCACTTACATTCACGTACCCATATTAATACAACTGATTAGTATCATTAACTATTCATATCTAAAGTATTAAATCTTATTCATATCTGATTTACCATCAAAGTTGCCGATGTCAAAAACCCTTGACATTATTAGCCTCCTTACCTGGAGTAGCTAATCACACCAGAAATGGTTGCCGATACCAATGTGACCCATTGATATCATTAACTATTCTTGACCCGGAATAGTTAATAAATTTATCTTTTTCACTGAACCAGGAGTAACCATGCCGATGTTAGTAATCTTTACTAACATCATTAGTCACCCAATTACTCGGGATCGACTAATCAATTTAAGAAATGTCGGCACCAATGAAACCTCATTGATACCATTAGCAATCCAAACCCGCATTGCTAATCAATGTCGTCTGAAATCCTGATACCAATGAAACCTCATTGATACCATTAGCTATCCCAATCCGGATAACTAATCAATGTCACCCTAAATGCCGGTACCAATGAAACCTCATTGATACCATTAGCTATCCAAACCCGGATAGCTAATCAATGTCACTTGAAATTTCCATTCGTATCGATCCCTCTTCTTTCTTTTCTTCTTCTTCTTCTTTTCTTTCTTCCCTTTTTTTTTTTTAACATCATATGCATTATAATAACTGTTGCTAAGTATCATTCACACACAACTTAGTTATCGACAATACGACCATAATAACATAATTAATTCGATACATAACAACGCACGCAAGTCACCCTTATTCGTTCAAACATTATCCTAACTAATAGAGGTATAGCGTTAAACATCAGGTACTCTTACTCATTTCAATATCATCGAAGCAATAAAACAATAAATTCTGAAATTTATCAATAAGTTTACACAACTTAAAAAGACAAGGTGTGATACACCTGCTTCCTTCACATAAATTATTTAAACACATACACATCATCAGTATACATATATAAATCGAGCATCAATAATTTAATCATAATATACCATTAATTTATCACCCTAAAGTCGGTATACCTCATTTTTATTATTACACATATAACTCGACAATCAGTACAATAACGCCACTAACTCTATTCAAGCCAGCTAGTCCACTATATTTTCCTCGACATAAACATTCACAATTACACAAGCACAAGTACATTTATAGAAAATACCATTTATTTAATTCTAACAAGTATTGTAAAAATAAAAGTTTGAGGTGCAAGACACCTACCTACTGCTTGAACTCGCGCAAAAGTCTCATGCTATTGAACAAATTCTGCAATCTCTCTTGTATCATTAAAGATACATATCAAATGTGGCTCCATCATAATTGAAAATTCCATTCTAAAATTCATTTAAATTTAAAATCGCATGACACATGCATTCGCATATTTATTTATTTATTTTCTTTCCTTTCATGACTTGTCTTTCCAGGTTGAATATCTTTAAACATGACCTAACAATTTTATTTTATTTTTGTCTACTCAACCCATCATGTACAGACTTAGTAACTTCACATCCTTACATTTATTCATACCATTGAAGTTAATTCATTTTCCTTATCAAACCAATTCTTGGTCAAATGACCTTATTTTTTTATTTTCATGATGAGTTTTTCAATTCTTTTTCATAAGTTCACTGTACTTCATCTTAAGTAAATTTAACAACATATTTTTCATCATAATTCCATGCACGTCTTAATTTAACCCTTTTCTCCCATTTTATTATCCATTTGGACAACCTTAAAAATCCACAAAAATAAAATTTTCCTCACATTAATCTATTATTTCAAACATAACACAATTCATTTGGCATTCAACAAACCACTATCCCATAAAAATCCTCATAACATTAGGTCGAATAAACTCAAGTTCAAGATTTCCATTTTTGGTTGAATTCCATATTATGATGAGAATTTGGATCCTTTTAAAATTCTTCCCATTAACACTCTACCTAATTTTCTTTATACACATAAATACATCCATACCTAATTTATATAGAAAATGAATCAAAGTCTTATCTCCTTATTTCTTCTTCATTTGGCTGAATGCCTTTATTCATGGCGAGGGATGATTACCTTTTTAATTATTCCAGATAAACATTTGTCCATTCATTTCATATTTATTATAACCTCGTTCAACTCAAATTCCATAACAATTAAAACAATTACGATCATTCTCTCATTTATATGTCTAGGCTGAATCTTTGCATTAAATGGAGGATACAATTTTCTTCAAGTTTTCTTTCAATTATCACTAGACCCAATCCTTTTTAATGCCTAAAAACATATATCCATTAAATCAACAAACTTAATGTCCTCAAAACTTCCCTAACACACTTTACAACACAATTAATCTATAACAACACTAATAACAAGAACATATTTTACCATTACACCTTACATAAACCCAACACCCACACAATTCTAATTTCATCAAAACATGTAATTAAATGAAGCTTCCTAAATTTTTACTAAGACTAGCAATAGATTCAAAAAGCAATAAGTCATCCACCTCTAATTATCTCAAAATCAGAATGATCAAATGGTTTGATCTCCATAGATCTGAATAAAACTGAACTAACTCGAAAATGGACGAGCTACTATTCAACATGAATGTCGCCTTACCGAGAGTGCGTTTCTGATCTTCACCGTCCAGAAGTAAGGAAACATCTAGGCGTACCATATATGCAAAATTAAGCATGATCCAACTGTGGAAGAGAGAAAAATCAATTGGCGACCAAAACTCCCTTGCAGGTGAATTTCCTTTTGTTTTCCAGAAATTTCCGATGATGCTTCCTATCAAACGGATTATGTGCCTTCAAATCCCTCCGGTCAGTTAGTAGAGACGTATGAGAAGAACAACATATCCAAAAATCAACATGATCCAATGGTGGATTCTATAGATATGGCTACCAGAGTATTATTGGTTCCTCCCAATTCTGCATCTCTCTCTAGCCGAATTCTCTATTGTCTCTCACACACTTCCTTTTTCTTTTTTTTGAACTGCTGGCCTTTTGCTGTTTTGAAGGCACACTTTCCCCTAATTACATTTATGTCCCTCATTTATATATTTATGTATTTTATTTTATTTTTCATGTAAACTATACGGTTTTGTTTCTGCTTAAATCGCTAGTTTTTACCAAACTCCCATTAGGATGATATCTTTCACCAAGGTAGGAAAACATATTAATAGATTTCATGAAAATTTCATCCCGATCCGACGATTGGATTGAGAGCTCTGCTTTCTAATGTAAAATTGGTCAGTTCATGACTTTTCATTAACGATCCAAATTTTCTTGTTCAATCCTCACATAAAATAATATTAATTATCCTTCTAAACCTTTAAAGTCATTTTATTATTTTGGAATATATTCTTTTTAAAATTTCCGCCTTTATTTATTTATCAGGTATTATTATCGTTTCAAAGTAACGTTGCAGATTTTTTAATTGATGCTTACACCTTCAGTCTTGTCATTTTCATTGAATCATCCTTTATTACCTCATTTATTTCTTAGAAACATTTTATCATTTCTCTCATTATTTTATCCATCAAAACACGTTACCAATTTCTCTGTATTTATGAATTCTAAAATAAAATTCATTTTATGGAGGTCATCTCCTCCATTATATATCACTTTCAGTCTTATGTTTACATGGCAGGTTATACATCCGCATATTTAAATTATAAATTTTCTAGGGTTTCACAAAAACGGCCTCCGAAAACTCATTTAGAACTTTGAGCGCGATCCAACGGCAGGATCGAAACTTATGGCCATTTTGACCCGTTACTCAAGTCTGGCTGACCAAACCTCCTCGTCACCGAGGTGCAATTCCAAAGCAGCCCTAAGGAAAATGGCTTCTAGAAACTTGTTCAAAAATTTAAGCGCAATCCAAAAGTCGGATCAAAAGTTATGCCTATTTTAACCCCTTACTCCAGCCTCGTCGACCAGACCTCCTCATCACCAAGTTGGGATTCAATATGAACCCAAGGAAAACAGCTTCAGGAAACTCGAGCAAAACTTTAAGGGCGTTCCAATGGTCGGATCAAAAATTATGGCCATTTTGACCAGTTACTCTAGTTTGGCAGACGAGACTTCCTCATCACCGAGGTGCGATTCAAAAGCAACCCCAAGGAAAATGGCTTCCAGAAACTCGTGCACAAATTTAAGCGCGATCCAATAGTCGGGTCAAAAGTTATGGCTATTTTAACCCCTTACTCAAGTCTGGTCGACCAGACCTCCTCGTCACCAGGTTGGGATTCCTATCAACCCCAAGAATAACGGTTTCAGGAAACTCATGCAAAATTTTAAGCGCGATACAATGGTTTGATCGGAAGTTATGGCCATTTTGACCCGTTACTCAATTCTGGCTGACCAGACCTCCTCGTCACCGAGGTGCGATTCCGAAGTAACCCCAAGGAAATTGGCTTCCAGAAACTCGTTCAAAAATTTAAGCGCAATCCAACGATCAGATCAAAAGCTATGGCTATTTTAACGCCTTACTCCAGCCTCGTCGACCAGACCTCCTCATCACCAAGTTGGGATTCCATATCAACCCCAAGGAAAACAACTTTAAGAAACTCGGGCAAAACTTTAAGTGCGTTCCAACGGTCGGATCGAAAGTTATGGCCATTTTGACCAATTACTTAAGTCTGGCAGACGAGACCTCCTCGTTATCGAGGTGCGATTCAAAAGCAACCCCTAGGAAAATGGCTTCCAGAAACTCGTGCAAAAATTTAAGCCGATCCAACGGTCGGGTCAAAAGTTATGGCTATTTTAACCCTTTACTCCAGTCTCGTCGACCAGACCTCCTCGTCACCAAGTTGGGATTCCATATCAACCCCAAGGAAAACAGCTTCAGGAAACTCGTGCAAAACTTTAAGGGCGTTCCAACGGTCAGATCAAAAGTTATGGCCATTTTGACCAGTTACTCAAGTCTGGCAGATGAGACCTCCACGTCACCGAGGTGCGATTCAAAAGCAACCCCAAGGAAAATGGCTTCCAGAAACTCGTGTAAAAATTTAAGCGCGATCCAACTGTCGGGTCAAAAGTTATGGCTATTTTAACCGCTTACTCAAGTCTAGTTGACCAGACCTGCTCGTCACCGGATTGGGATTCCTATCAACCCCAAGAAAAACGACTTTAGGAAACTCGTGCAAAATTTCAAGCGCAATACAATGGTCTGATCGAAAGTTATGGCCATTTTGACCCGTCACTCAATTCTGGCTGACCAGACCTCCTCGTCACCGAGGTGCGATTCCAAAGCAACCCCAATGAAAATGGCTTCTAGAAACTCGTTCAAAAATTTAAGCGCGATTCAACGGTCGGATCAAAAGTTATGGCTATTTTTAACCCCTTACTCCAATCTCTTCGACCAGACCTCCTCGTCACCAAGTTCGGATTCCATATCAACCCCAAGGAAAACAACTTCAGGAAACTCATGCTAAAGTTTAAGCGCGTTCCAATGGTCGGATCGAAAGTTATGGCCATTTTGACCCGTTACTCCAGTCTAGCAGACGAGACCTCATTGGCATCGAGGTGCGATTCAAAAGCAACCCCAAGAAAAATGGCTTCCAGAAACTCGTGCAAAAATTTAAGCGTGATCCAACGATCGGGTCAAAAGTTATGGCTATTTTAACCCCTTACTTAAGTCTGGTCAACCAGACCTCCTCGTCACTGGGTTGAGATTCCTATCCACCCCAAGAAAAACGGCTTCAGGAAACTCGTGCAAAAATTTAAGCGCGATACAATGGTCTGATCGAAAGTTATGGCCATTTTAATCCGTTACTCAAGTTTGGCTGACCAGACCTCCTCGTCACCGAGGTGTGACTCCAAAGCAACCCCAAGGAAAATGGCTTCTAGAAACTCGTTCAAAAATTTAGCGCGATCCAACGATCGGACTAAAAGTTATGGCTATGTTAACCCCTTACTCAAGTCTCGTCGACCGGACCTCCTCGTCACCAAGTTAGGATTCCATATCAACCCCAACAAAAAAGACTTCAGGAAACTCGTGCAAAACTTTAAGCGCGATCCAACGGTCGGATAGAAAGTTATGGTCATTTTCACCCGTTACTCAAGTCTGGCCAACGAGACCTCCTCGTCACCGAGTAGCCATTACATAGAAACCCCAAGGAAAATTGCCTCTGGAAACTTGTGCAAAAGATTGAGGGTGATCCAACGGTCGGATAGAAAGTTTGGCTGACCAGACCTCCTCGTCTCCGAGGTGCGATTCCATGGCAACACCAAGGAAAATGTGATGCGATCCAACCATCAAAGGATCCATTAGAGGTTCCAGGTGGTCCAGTTACTAGGCTTAGGGCTAAGAAGTTCAAAGAAGCTTTCAATGGACTTCTTCAAGATATATGGGCTAAGGTGGACTTCAAGAGGATTTGTAATAATAAAGAACAAGCCTTGATTAATCTGATTCATGTTCAAGAGGGGCTTGTTGGTGGAACCAAGACCATTACACAAGGATTGGGAGAAGAAGACTAGATTCGGACAGTTTGACCTTTCATTACTCTTTTAGTCATTACTGGAGCTATAGATTGAATTTTAATGTGATTCTAGTTGGGCTGGAAACTACACTTCCATACCGTTCCAACGGTATATGGCAAGCCTTCTAATTCATTACGACGAGAGAAAACCATCCGTCTTAAGTTGGGCCTTGCAGCATACCAAACAGAATGCAGAAACAATGAACTTGTCTTATTTATTTTGAGAGGAGACAATTTTTTTGGGTTTTAGACTTGTTTATTTTGTTTATTTTAATTAGTTTGTGCTAGTTTTAACTTGGGTTGATTATTATTTAAATTGGGTTTATGTGATACCCATTAGGGAAACTCAGGTTATGATAATATTTTCAGCATTGTAGCTGAATTTTGGTTGCTCAATCTTGGTTCTTGATTGAACTTTCAACTCTTCAAAGAATTGATCATTCTTTGTTGTGAATTTATATTTCTTTTGCTCGTCTCCAAGTGTAGACGTTGTGATCGAGTTGGTTTATGGTCTTATTGTCTTGGAGCAAGTCTTCCATTGTGATAAGCTCATTCAAATCTCAACAAACTTGGGTTAGATTGATCTTGGGGTTGCGAATACCATTAAATTCTACTAGGGTTCGCATCAGCTGGTATCAGAGCTGATCTAATCACAGGTTATATCCTTCAATTTGACTCTTTATTGTTTCTTGTTTGATTTTTGATAGATTTGGCCACCTATATATATATATATATATATATAAAGATCCCTATATATATTTAGTCTTCTTTGTGCGTCTTTGTTCTTTGGGTTGGAAGGAGTTTCACTGCTTGTTTTTAGGTCTCCTAGCTGATGTTTTCATTGTATGCTATTTTGTTTTGCCTTATGGCTTTGATGTTTGTTCAAGGGAGCCTGTTCCCTTTGATTCTAGGTTGATCCAGGGAGTCTGTTCCCTTAGTCTTTCTATTCAGCAAGCTTGTCTTGCTTGTGGTTTGTACAAGGGAGTCTGTTCCCTTTGCTTTTTATTCAGCAAGCTTGTCTTGCTTTTGTATTGGTCAAGGGACTTTGTTCCTTTCTCCTTGTATTGCTGGTCTCCAGCGCCTTTTTGATCTATAATATTCTTACATTTGATAAAAAAAATCCCTATATAAAGATGTTCCCTTTTCCTTATATTGCTGGTCTCCAGCTTCTTTTTTATCTATACATTTGATAAATAAAAAGATCCCTATATATATATATATATATATATATAAGGAGGCTTGATCTTGAAATCTTGATTTTTGCCGCACAAAAAAAAAAAATATATCACTTTTTTTTTTGTTTTGGCCGAATCTTTTGGCAGTGTTTCTTGAAAATTTGGGTAGTTTAGTTGATTTTCTTGAGTTTCTGGATTTTTTTGAATTAAATCCTTAATTCTTGATAATTCGTAATTGTTTAGCTCTTTTCTGATTTTTTTTTCGGTGTCTTCAAATTGTCATATTATTCGTACAAATTTGCATTGCTATTCGTGAATTTGTTATCGAGTTTTGTTTTGTTAGTTTCATAATTTCTTGCTTCTAGAGTCTATATCAAATTTATAAATTCATTACATAGTTGGTTGTTTTTTTTCTGAATTGTTTTTTTTTTGGTAAGTTGATGTATGTATTAAAAGAAGAAGATACAAACATTATAAGGGGCATACCCCAGATTTACAATGATAACAGAAACATAAAACAACAGATGGCTACAGGCTAGCCACCGACCCTGAAACTGAAACCTCACTAGATTCGTGAGGGAAACCAATACAACCAGCTAACTAACAAATTAAGAATCTATGGTATTCACCCTCCAAGCTCGTTGGATCCTTTTGTTTTCATTTGTTGGTACGACATTCCTCATCAAATCAAGCTTATCACGAATGATACATTCGATTTGATTGAAGACCAAATTCGAAGTTCTAGACATTCCAGCAAAGATCCTTGCATTCCGTTCTTGCCATACATGATACACTGTAGCTGCAAAACTTAGTTTACGAGAAAAATTGACGAAACTCTTGCCATTCCAAGAGATGGTGGCCCATCGAATCCATTCATCCCAACCTTTTGTCATTCTTAGAATGTCGCATCTGTCACAAACATCCCACCAGATCGCTTTAGTATAGGAGCATTCAAAGAACAAGTGGTTGTGATCCTCATTGTTGCGGAGACAGAGTGAGCATCTATTGGGACCATGTATACCAAACCGATGAAGTTTATCTTGAGTTGTGAGTTTCTGTTGGACAGCCATCCATAGAAGAAATGAATGTCTTGGAACAGCATTCTTGAACCACACAATGTCATGCCATTCAACAGAAACCACACAATTTTTTTCTGAATTGTTGCTAAGTGATTTCAAGAACTAAAGAAAGGCAATTTGAGTGGAAAAAGGCATAGGGAGCATATTCGAGTGAAAAGCCTATACATTTGTGTGAAACACGAGTGTGTGAGGTGTTATTTTTATTGCTAACGATTTTCGTGCAGGTTTAAAAAAATAATGTCTTCTAATAGTGTGCCACAGAAGAACGGTGAAATCCAAGAAGATGGGCTTTCGAGAATACAACAGATGGAATTTATGTTTGGCGAGCTGATGACTAGGATTGAAAAATTAGAGACTAAGTCTGATGGAGGGCGTAGTAAAGGGGTAGAGAAGCTAGGAAGGAGGAGAGTGTTGCTGGAAACTCTGCAGATGAAGTCGAGGATTATCTTAATCGTGGTGATGGGTTCCCTACACATAAGGAAGAGAGGTATGAGAATCGGTCAGGGAGGGGACATATTCGACCACATAGGGATTTTAAGCATAGAGGGGATTTTGATGATTTGGGAGATATAGACCAAAATGTGGGTAGTATTAAGTTAATAATCCCAGCCTTTAAAGGAAAAACTGAACCGGAAGCTTATTTAGATTGAGAAAAAAAGGTAGAGATGATTTTTGACATCCATAGGTACTCTGACGAAAAGAAGGTTAAGTTAGCTGTAGTGGAGTTTACTGACTATACCATGGTTTGGTGGGAGAGATTGGTGGTAGAAAAAAGAAGGAATAGAGAAAGACCAGTTAGCACATAGGAGGAGTTGAAGACAATAATGAAGAAGAGGTATGTTCCTAAACATTATTATTGGGAGTTGTTTAATCGTTTACAAATGATTACACAGGGTAATAAGAGTGTGGAGGAGTATCAAAAAGAATTAGAGGTGGCTATGATTAGAGCTAATGTTAATGAAGATGAGGAAGTTACAATGTCTAGGTTTTTGAATGGCTTGAATAGAGACATAACTAATGTTGTGGAGTTGCAATCATATGTTGATTTGGAGGAGTTAGTACACTTAGCCATTAAGGTTGAAGGATAGTTGAAAAGCAATGGTAATACACGATCTAGAGCTTATACGAGGTCTTCTTCGGGTTGGAAGATGAATTATAGGAGAGAGGGTAATGCGTCATCGAAGCCTTTTGTGACTTCTAAAGTTGCCGAACCTAACTCCATGAAGAAGCAGGTTTTGACGAATGATCAAAAACTTAAGGGAGAAGTTCAACCGAAGCGTAATCGTGATATAAAGTGTTTCAAGTGTCAAGGATTGGGACACTATGCATCAAAATGTGCAAATCGTCGAGTTATGATTCTAAGGGATGATGGAGAGATTGTGTCCACTAGTGATGATTCTAATTGTGAAGACATGCCACCACTTGAGGATGCTAGTGATTTAGAGTATGCTGTTGGTGATAATGTTTTGGTGATTAGAAGGTCACTTAGTGTTCAGACTAAGGAGGATGATGTGGAGCAACAAAGGGAGAATATCTTCCATACTAGATGCCTAATCAATGATAAGGTATGTAGTATGATCATTGATAGTGGTAGTTGTACTAATGTTGCTAGTGTTACTTTGGTTAGAAAGTTGGAATTGAATACCATAAAGTATGAGAGGCCTTATCAACTTCAATGGTTGAATGAATGTGGTGTTGTTAGGGTGAATAGACATGTGATGATTTCTTTTTCAATAGGCAAATATAAGGATGAAGTGTTATGTGATGTTGTGCCTATACATGCTACTCATCTGTTACTAGGGAGGCCTTGGCAATTTAATAGAAAAGCCATGCACGATGGGTTTAAGAACAAGTATTCATTGGAAAAGAATGGAAGGATTTATACACTTGCCTCACTTTCACCAAAGCTAGTGTATGAAGATCAAATTCAATTGAAGAAGGGTTATGAGGAAGAGTAACATGTTTCGGCCAAAGTGGAGGAACAAAAATATTTGGCTAAAATGGAAAAACAAGTTGAACAACATGGTGATGATGTGAGGAAGAGAGAAAAGAAAGTGAGCCATGAGTTGAAAACAAAAGGATGAAAGAAGGCCGAGAGTGGAGAGAAAATGAGTGGAGAGAAGAAAGAAAGGGTGAGAAAAGAAGAGTATGTAGAAAAAGTGGGGAAACAGCTTAATTTTTTTTTGCAAAATCTAATGATCTTAAACATGCCTATCTTTCTGACTTGCCTATGATTTTACTTGTGTATAAGGTGGCATTCTTTAACTCGGATGATATAGATTCTTGTGTTCCTAGTGTTGTTAAAGTTCTTTTGCAGGAATTTGAGGATGTCTTTCCGGATGACATTCCTAGTGGTTTGCCGCCAATTAGAGGTATTGAGCATCAAATTGACTTTGTTCCAAGAGCATCTATACCAAATAGACCGGCTTATAGGAGCAATCCTGAAGAGACTAAAGAGCTTCAAAGGCAAGTGGGGGAGTTGATGTCAAAAGGATACATTCGAGAGAGCATGAGTCCTTGTGCAGTTCCCGTGCTTCTTGTTCCAAAAAAGGACAAAACTTGGTGAATGTGTGTGGATTGTCGAGCTATCAATAACATCACTGTAAAGTATCGACATTCCATTCCTAGATTAGATGATATGTTGGATGAATTACATGGTTCTAAATTGTTTTTGAAAATTGATTTGAAAAGTGGTTATCATCAAATTAGGATGAAAGAAGGGGATGAATGGAAAACTGCTTTTAAAACTAAGTTTTTATGAGTGGCTGGTTATGCCTTTTGTACTTACTAATGCACCTAGTACTTTTATGAGATTGATGAATCATGTGTTGCGACATTCCAAGAATGACAAAAGGCTGGGATGAATGGATTCGATGGGCCACCATCTCTTGGCATGGCAAGAGTTTCGTCAATTTTTCTCGTAAACTGAGTTTTGCATCTATAGTGTATCATGTATGGCAAGAACGGAATGCAAGGATCTTTGCTGGAATGTCTAGAACTTCGAATTTGGTCTTTAATCAAATCGAATGTATCATTCGTGATAAGCTTGATTTGATGAGGAATGTCGTACCAACAAATGAAAACAAAAGGATCCAACGAGCTTGGAGGGTGAATACCATAGATTCTTAATTTGTTAGTTAGCTGGTTGTATTGGTTTCCCTCACGAATCTAGTGAGGTTTCGGTTCGAGTGGTCGTGGCTAGCCTGTAGCCATCTGTTGTTTTATGTTTCTGTTATCATTGTAAATCTGGGGTATGCCCCTTATATTGCTTGTATCTTCTTCTTTTAATACATACGTCAACTTACCAAAAAAAAAGAATCATGTGTTGCGTGCTTTTATTGGTATGTTTGTAGTCGTTTACTTTGATGATATCTTGATTTATATAGTAAAGAGATTGATGAGCATATAAGTCATTTGAGACAAGTTCTTGATGTGCTTAGAAAAGAGTCCTTATATGCTAATTTGAAAAGGTGTGACTTTTGCATGGATATGATTGTTTTTCTTGGATATGTGGTTAGTGCAAAAGGTATAGAAATGAATGAGGTTAAGGTTAAGGCTATTCAAGAATGGCCTACACCAAAATCCATAACAGACGTTAAGAGTTTTCATGGTTTGGCTAGTTTTTATAGGAGATTTGTTAAAGACTTTAGTACAATAGCCTCTCCATTAACTGAAATTGTTAAGAAAGCCATGGGTTTCAAGTGGGAAGAAGAACAAGAAAATGCTTTTAGCTTGTTAAAATCAAAGTTGATTTCGGCACCTTTACTATCTTTACTTGATTTTAATAAAGCTTTTGAGATTGAATGTGATGCTTCAGGAATAGGTATTGGAGCCGTTTTAATGCAAGAAAAACGGCCCATTGCTTATTTTAGTGAGAAACTCAATGGTGCAACTCTTAACTATCCCATTTATGATAAAGAGTTGTATGCAGTCGTGCGGGCTTTGGAGACTTGGCAACATTATCTGTGGCCCCGAGAATTTGTCATACATATTAATCACCAATCGTCGAAACATTTGAAGGGTCAAGGTAAGTTAAGTAGGAGACATGCTAAGTGGGTTGAGTTGAAACTTTTCCATATGTTATTAAATACAAGCAAGGTCAGGAAAATGTGGTCGCCGATGCCTTGTCGCGAAGGTATGTTCTTCTTAATACTCTTAATACTAAATTGCTAGGATTTGAGTATATTAAGGAATTGTATCTTGATGATCATGATTTCGGTGCTATATATGACACATGCAAGGTTTTGGCTATGGATAAATATTTTAGGTATGATGGATTTTTGTTTAAGGAAAATAAGTTATGTGTGACTAATTGTTCTTTACGTGAATTGCTTGTGAGGGAAGCACATAGGGGAGGTTTAACAGGGCATTTTGGAATTACTAAAACTTTGGAGGTTCTGCATGAGCAATTTTATTGTCCTAATATGAAAAGAGATGTGCAAAGAATGTGTGATAGGTGCATAACATGTAGACAAGCTAAGTCTAGGGTAATGCTTCATGGACTATACACACCTTTGCCTGTTCGTAAGGAACCTTGGGTTGATATTTCTATGGATTTTATTTTGGATCTACCTGGGTCTAGGAAAGGGAGAGATTCTATATTTGTTGCTGTGGATAGATTTTCTAAGATGGCACATTTCATTGCTTGCCATAAAATAAATGATGTAATAAATATAGCTGACTTATTCTTCAGAGAGGTCATTCGGCTACATGGTCTTCCTAGGAGCATTGTATCTGATCGAGATGTTAAGTTTTTGAGTTACTTTTTGAAAGTTTTGTGGGGTAAGTTAGGAAATAAACTTTTATATTCTACTACTTGTCATCCACAAACAGAAGAATCTTAAAAATTAGAAAGATTGTTTGTCATTCAATGAATTTGCATATAATTGTAGTGTGCATTCTACTACTGATTATTCCCCATTTGAGATTGTTTATGGTTTTAACTCTTTGACACCATTAGATTTGATTCTTTTGCCTGTTGATGAAAGGGTTAGTCTTGATGGTAATCAAAAAGCATAGGTGGTGAAAGATCTCCATGCAAAAATTCAGCAATAAATAGAAAAGAAGAATGAACAATATGCAAACAAAGCCAATAGGGGATGCAAATTAGTGAGATTTGAACCAGGTGATTGGGTTTGGGTGCATATGAGGAATGAAAGGTTTCCTGAACAAAGAAGATAAAAGTTGATGCCTTGAGGAAATGGTCCTTATCAGATCATAGAAAGGATTAATGATAATGCATACAAAATGGATCTACCAGGTGAGTATGGTGTTAGAGCTACATTCAATGTTTCTGATCTTTCTTCATTTGATGTAGGTGATGATTCGAGGTCAAATCCTTTTAAGGAGCGAGGGGATGATGCGGTCCAACCATCAAAGGATCCATTGGAGGTTCTAGTGGGTCCAGTTACTAGGCTTAGGGCTAAGAAGTTCAAAGAAGCTTTCAATGGACTTCTTCAAGATACATGAGCTAAAGTGGACTTCAAGAGGATTTGTAATAATAAACAACAAGCCTTGATTAATCTGATTCATGTTCAAGAGGGGCTTGTTGGTGGAACCAAGACCATTACACAAGGATTGGGAGAAGAAGACTAGATTCGGACAGTTTGACCTTTCATTACTCTTTTAGTCATTACTGGAGCTACAAATCGAATTTTGATGTGATTCTAGTTGGGCTGGAAACTAGACTTCCATACCGTTCCAACGGTATATGGCAAACCTTCTAATTCATTACGACGAGAGAGAACCATCCGTTTTAAGTTGGGCCTTGCTGCTGCCAAACAGAATGCAGAAACAACGAACTTGTCTTATTTAATTAGTTGGGCTATCAAACTTTAATTATTTTGAGAGGAGACAATTTTTTTGGGTTTTAGACTTGTTCATTTTGTTTATTTTAATTAGTTTGTGCTAGTTTTAACTTGGGTTGATTATTATTTAAATTGGATTTATGTGAGACCCATTAGGGAAACTAAGGTTTTGGCTTGGAGTATAAATACTCTTTAGGAATAATTTTAGGGCAGACTTTTGATAATATTTTCAGCATTGTAGCCAACTTTTGGTTGCTCAATCTTGGTTCTTAATTGAACTTTCAACTCTTCAAAGAATTGACCATTCTTTGTTGTGAATTTATATTTCTTTTGCTCGTTTCCAGGTGTAGGCGTTGTGATCGAGTTGGTTTATAGTCTTGTTGCCTTAGAGCAAGTCTTCCATTGTGATAAGCTCATTAAAATCTCAACGTACTTGGGTTAGATTGATCTTGGGGTCACGAATACCATTAAATTCTGCTAGGGTTTGCATCAAAATGGCTTCCAGAAACTCATGCAAAAATTTAAGCGCGGTCAAACAATCGGATCGAAAGTTATGGCCATTTTGACTCGTTACTCAAGTCTGGCCGACAAGACCGCCTCATCACCGTGTAGCCATTACATAGAAACCCCAAGGAAACCTACCTCCGGAAACTCGTGCAAAACATTGAGGGTGATCCAACGGTCGGATCGAAAGTCTGGCTGACCAGACCTCCTCGTTTACGAGCTGCGATTCCATAGCAACCCCAAGGAAAATGGCCTCTGGAAACTCATGCAAAAATTTAAGCGCGATCCAACGGTTGGATCAAAAGTTATGGCTATTTTAACCCTTTACTCAAGTATCGTCGACCAGACCTCCTCGTCACCAAGTTGGGATTCCACATCAACCCAAAGGAAAACGACTTTAGGAAACTCGTGGAAAAATTTTAGAGCGATCCAATGGTCGAATCGAAAGTTATGGCCATTTTTAACCGTTACTTAAGTCTGGCCGACCAGACCTCCTCGTCACCGTGTAGCGATTACATAGAAAACCTAAGGAAAACGACCGTCATAAAATTTTGAGCGCTATCCAACGGTTGTATTAAAATTTATGGCAATTTTAACCCGTTACTCAAGTTTGGATGACTAGACCTCCTCGTCACTGTGGTGCAATTCCATAGCAACCCAAAGGAAAATGGCTTCCAGAAACTCGTGCAAAACATTAAGCGCGATCCAATGGTCGGATCAAAAGTTATGTCTATTTTAACCCCTTACTTAAGTCTGGTCGCCAAGACCTCCTCGTCACCGAGTTGGGATTCCTATCAACCCCAATGAAAACGATTTCAGGAAACTCGCGTAAAAATTTAAGCGCGATCCAATGTCTGATTGAAAGTTATGGCCATTTTGACCCGTTACTCAAGTCTGGTTGACCAGGCCTCCACGTCATCGAGGAGTACATAGAAACCCCAAGGAAAAGGCCTTCGAAAACTCGTGCAAAAATTTAAGGGAGATCTAACGGTCGGATCGAAAGTTATGGCCATTTTGACCCGTTACTCACGTATGGCTGACCAGACCTCCACGTCACCGAGTAGCGATTACATAGAAACCCCAAGGAAAACGCCCTTCGGAACCTTGGGTAAAAATTTAACGGCGATCCAACGGTCGGATCGAAAGTTTTGGCCATTTTGACTCGTTCCAAAAGTCTGGCCGACTAAACGTCCTCGTCACCGAAGTGCAATTCCTTAGCCGAAGAAAAATGGCTTCCAAAAACTCATGCAAAAATTTAAGAGTGATCCAACGATCGGATCGAAAGTTATGGCCATTTTGACCCGGTACTCAATTTTGGCAGACAAGACCTCCTCGTCACCGAGGTGCGATTCCAAAGCAACCCCAAGGAAAATGGCTTCCAAAAACTCGTGCAAAAATTTGAGCGCGATCCAATGGTCTGATCAAAAGTTGTGGCTATTTTCACCCGTTACTCAAGTTTGGCCGACGAGACCTCCTCGTCACCGAGTAGCCATTACATAGAAACCCCAAGGAAAACTGCCTCCGGAAACTCGTGCAAAAGATTGAGGGTGATCCAATGGTTGGATCGAAAGTTTAGCAGACGAGACCTCCTCGTCACCGAGATGCGATTCCAAAAAAACCCCAAGGAAAATGGCTTCCAGAAACTCATGCAAAAATTTAAGTGCGATCCAACGATCGGATCGAAAGTTATGGTCATTTTGACCCATTACTCAAGTCTAGCCAATAAGACCGCCTCGTCAACGAGTAGCCATTACATAGAAACCCCAAAGAAAACTACCTCCGGAAACTCGTGCAAAAGATTGAGGATGATCCAATGGTTGGATCGCAAGTTATGGCCATTTTGACCTGTTGCTATAGTCTGGCCGACCATACCTCCTCGTCTCCGAGGTGTGAGTCTATAGCAACCCCAAGGAAAATGGCTTCTAGAAACTCGTGCAAAAATTTAAGTGCGATCCAACGATCGGATCGAAAGTTATGGCCATTTTGACCCATTACTCAAGTCTAGCCAATAAGACCGCCTCGTCAACAAGTAGCCATTACATAGAAACCCCAAAGAAAACTACCTCCGGAAACTCGTGCAAAAGATTGAGGATGATCCAATGGTTGGATCGCAAGTTATGGCCATTTTGACCTGTTGCTATAGTCTGGCCGACCATACCTCCTCATCTCCGAGGTGCGAGTCCATAGCAACCCCAAGGAAAATGGCTTCTAAAAACTCGTGAAAAAATTTAAACGCGATCCAACGATCGGATTGAAAGTTATGGCTATTTTGACCCGTTACTCAAGTCTGGTTGACAAGACCGCCTCCTCACCGAGTAGCCATTACATAGAAACCCAAGGAAAATTGCCTCCGAAAACTCGTGCAAAAGACTGAGGGTGTAAATCCCGAGAAAAAAAAAGAAAAATAAGAAAAGGGCTGGATTAAATTAAAGGAAATAAACTAAACTAAAAGGAAGTGGGGGCAAAACGAATACACTTAAGGGAAATGAGGCCTAAATGCAAATAAGAATAATTATAGAGCATAAGTACTCCTCTTCTCACCAAAAATAGATTTGCAGATAACATAAAGAAAGAAAAGAGGGAGTTTTTATATTTATTTTTACAAATCAAGAGAAAAACACCAAAATTTCAAAAACCCATCCAAGATTAAGGGTTATAGGTAGAATAAACACTGGTGGGAAAGGGATTAACAAGAGAAATTGAAAAAGAAGAGAAGAGGGGAGGATCGACTGTTATTAAAAAGAAAAGGAGGGATCGAAACCTTGATTCGTACCGGGTAAGGTATTCTAAACCTGCTCTTATGAGTCATTTCAAGTCAATTATGAATTGATACTTGGATGTTAATTTGTAGATTTGAGTTCTTAGACTTGAATTGAGGAAAAAGTATGAGTTGCTAAATTAAAGAACTTCATGTGTTGTATGTAAATGGAAAGATTGACGAATCTGGACAGTTTCATCTCTTGAGTTTCAGAGAGATTTCAGGTAGGAGAATAAAGGAATTAGGATCAGGTTCCTCATAGAAATTATAGGTTTGGATGTTGGCTAAATAATGAAATTAGTCTTGCTCAATTTGGAGTTATAGAACTCCAGCTATGGGTCACCAACGAAGATTGGGTCATGACAGACCCTATAAGGTAGTAGGTCTGGTTCGTTGATGAGAAATTTTAATTGTCTTAGAGGTAGAACTGGGTTCTCTTTCCTTCAGAGAACTTGTAGCCTCATGCCCCTTATAATGTTTGTATCTTCTTCTTTTAATAATACATACGTCAACTTACCAAAAAAAAAGGAATTAAAAAGCAGAAAGGAGACAAGAATAGCAAAAAAGGAGACGATAGAATGTCAATGTCTAGATAGTGATAGTTAACAGTTAAAAAAGGAGATGGTATCAATTCAAAAAAACAAGACAATAACAATTAATGTCTAAACAGTTAACAGTGACAATTTTATTAAAGGAATGATAATTGTGGAAAGAATGACAATATTAGTGGGTGAAATGAGAAAAATGTAAAATATTAAGAAATGATTGAAAGAAAGACTTATTGGTTGTTGATATGGTTATAATAAAACATATCCTTGGGTGAGGAAAATTTATGAGATAAACCTGTGAATTGCAGGAGGGACCACAGACATGGTGCAGCAGCAGCAGGGGAGCACAAGTAGAGCTTCTATTGCAGGTAGGTGAATCGCACCTGTACTTCCTAGTTAATTCCATGAATTATTTATGTTACCAATGTAAAATGTGAATTACTGAATGTATGTGTATTCAAGGTGAAAACTTGTTGTGTGAATTGTCAAATGATGAAATTATCACTAACAAAAGAAATATGAGAAGTGTGATTTGAGGCGTAAACTAGCATACATTTAATGTATGTTAGGATCCCGGGTAAGGGGATCGCTATGATTCGACTAGCATACATTTAGTGTATGTTAGGATCCCGGGTAAGGGAATCACCTTGCATTGACTCCTATAGGATGGTGATGATGATACCAGTGAAAGTGGTATCGGTAATGTGATAAGCAAGAATAATCATGGTCGATTTCATAAAATCTGGAATGAAGGTTGAAAGTGGCAAAGGGAACAATTATTAATAGTTGAATAAGGAAGAGATTCTAATAAAAATTAGAAAGGAGAAGCGAATGAACTATGAATGCATTTTACCTTGTTGAAATTGTTAGATATTTGTGTTGTTATATTTATTGTAATATGCACCTTTCAATAATATGTATTTTGTTTCAAGATCATGGCATGCACGACAGGAGTAGATCCTAGTTTATGTTCCCTTCTTGTAATCTAGGTTCTAGGGAGTATACCCCTGGTATTTTGTAAAAATGAAAATGTTTGTATAACTTAATTTGTATAATTAATGTTTAACCTTGATTAAATGAATTTAATCTTGTAGTTCATATAATCATATTTCATGTCTATGTATTTATTTTTATCCATCCATAATGATATTTTGTTATATAATGCATATCATAAATATTGTGGTTGATAGGTGTGAGTATAAGTGTGGAATTGAAACCCAAGATGAAGGGGTTGGGAATTAAGTTATGAGAAGCGAACTATTAGAAGTGTAAACAGATTCCATGTCAATAACTTGGGACCTTCCGGTATAGAGGGGACTCCATCAAAATTTTGGTAGATTTTAATACAAAGACCATGAATATATATATATATATACAAAAAAAAATTAATTACTCTGTTTTTCGATTGACATGCGATTGTCGTTTTATCCTGGAATGGAGGATGTTACAGTTTGGTATCAGAGCCTAGGTTGCTATTCTGGGGACATGAATAATTAGATGATTTTGAAATGTGTTTCAGGATGGTGAGAACAAGGCAAGGAGCCAGGACTGATCCATCCCCAGTTCGAAGAAGTGACCAGAGTTTTCATAATGAAAGTGATCCAGATTGAGATCCCTTGGCAGACACCTCCTCTCATATACCTGCAACATCAGTGTACTCAGAAGGGGGTGAATCAGTGAGACTTCAAGATGATTCGTTGTTCTGTCAGGCATATGTATCTATGCCCGAGGTATCAAACAGACAGGGGGGAGATAATAAACCCTACCAGTGGCGCTGGTAGCTGGAACATACCCATTTTTAGATCTTGCTTTTATGAAACATATAATGAGCAACAGGAATGGTAGCGGGAGCCTCAAATACGAATCCTAGAGTAGGGGGTGGTCACCATAGTGTAATGGGTGAAGGGTATGAGAGAGATGAGTTGTATGACTTACCGTGGCGAAGAGGATGCTGAGGTTGCTGGGCATTGGCTGAGGAAAGTGGAAAGAGTTATAAATTAGATGCAGGTGCTAGAGGAGCTATGGGTGGATTGTATGACTCAGTTATTGGTTGAAAATGCCTACTCTTGGTGGGAGACCATTAGAGAGAGGAGATCAGGGGAGGTATTGAGATGGAGGGATTTCCATGAAGAGTTTGAGGAGAGGTACTATTCTTGGGAGCATAGGAGGGGAGAAAGAACAAGAGTTTTTGGATTTGAGGCAGGGAGATTTGACAGTTCTAGAGTATGAGAGGAGATTTCAGGATTTAACAGCTTTTACCTCCACTTACCTTCCCACAGAGCGCCACAGGGTGGAGAGGTTCCGTGATGGACTGAGGCAAGAATTGAGGATGATATTGATAGCCATGCAGTTTCAGTCTATGCGGGAATTGTTACGGGCTGCTCAGGGTATGGAAAGGGTAATAAAGGATACCCCGAAGCCAGTGGTCGAGCAGAGTCAAACAATGGGAGCTAAAAGGAGAGATTTTAAGTTTTTGACTAGGAGACCTCCTCTCCCAAAGAAAGGGAAGAGCGGGCAATCATCAAGACAATTCCAGAGAAGAGGTGAGAGTTTCACCCAGGAGGGAGCTAAGGAGGATCTAGACAGGTCAGTAGAAGAGGAGCTTAGGGAGGACACTCAAGATAGGGAGTCAAACTGTTGGAGGGTCTACAGAGCAGAAGGGACCAGGATATCCATTTTGTCAGAGGTGTGAGCAGCGACACCCTAGAGATTGCTCTGTGATGCCGGGGAGATGTTATATTTGTAGAGGTGAGGGGCATTGATGGAGAGAGTGCCTGCATGTAGGCAGAGGCTGTTACTATTGTGGGGACATGGGTCACAGGAAGAAGTATTGTTCTCGTAGAACCACTGAGGGAGTCCATGGTTAGAGGATTGAGGTTCAGAGCCAACAGCAATCAGTGACAGTTGATCGTCCTATTAGGCCTATCGAGTCAGAGACGAGTGCTACTCGTGGGAGGCCTAGAAATCAGGAGGGGAGGACTCAGGGTCGGGTATATCACATGACCTATGAGGATGTGGGAGCTGTACCTGATGTGGTGGCAGGTACTTTATAATTAGATACAATGTAAGTTTATGCTTTAATTGATCCTGGAGCTAGTCATTCCTTTGTATCTTATAGAATTATGAATAACTTGCATGTGTTATCTAGTAACTTGGGTATAGGTGTGATGGTTAGTACACCTCTGGGAGAGAATATACATATTGATGATATTTATAAAGGGGTAAAACTATATATTAGAGGATTAGAGTTGAGGGTAGATCTTATGCCATTAGAGTTATATGATTTTGATGTGATTCTGGGCATGGACTGACCAAGTAAACATAAGGCATAAGTGGATTGTTTCACCAAAACAGTGACAATCCAAGGAATAGGTGATAAAAGAGTAGTGTTTAAAGGGGAAAGAAAAGTAATTCCAAGTTGTGTAATCTCGGTCTTGGTGGCTAGAAAATTACTAAGGAAAGATTGTTTTGCTTGGTTAGCCCATGTAAGAGAGCTGGAGAAGGGTAGCATAGATTTGGCTAGTATTCCTGTTGTGAGGGAGTTTCAAGATGTATTCCCAGAAGAGTTGCCTGGATTACCTCTAGTTAGAGAAATTGAAGTTTCCATAGAAACTATTCCAACAGTTTCTCCTATAGCCCAGTCTCCTTATAGGATGACACCTATGGAATTGGCGGAATTGAAGGTTCAGCTTCAGGAATTGTTAGATAAAGGCTTCATCTGGCCTAGTAACTCGCCTTGGGGAGCTCCGGTATTGTTTGTAAAGAAGAAGGATGACACCCTTCGTTTGTGCATTGATTATCATCAATTGAATAAAGTGACGGTGAAGAACATATACCCACTCCCACAAATAGTGACTTGTTTGATCAATTGAAGGGTGCTAGAGTGTTCTTTAAGATAGATCTGAGATTTGGATACCACCAGTTGAGAATCAAGGAACAAGACATACAAAAGACTGCCTTCCGAACTCGTTATTGGCATTACGAGTTTTCGGTGATGCCTTTCGGGTTAACCAATGCTTCGGTCATGTGTATGGACTTGATGAATCGGGTGTTTCAGCCTTACCTGGACCAATATGTGATTATATTTATTGATGATATTTTGGTGTATTCAAACTCTCACTTGGAGCATGAATAACATCTAAAGGTTGTGCTACAGACTTTAAGGGAGAATCAATTATATGTAAAGCTGGATAAGTGTGAGTTCTGGCTCAAAGAAGTAGTCTTTTTAGGCCATGTAATATTCGCAGAAGGAATAATTATGGATCTAAGAAAGGTTGAGGCCGTGTTAAAATGGGAAAGGCCTACCAACGTGATAGAAATCCAGAGTTTCTTGGGTCTTGCCGGATATTACTAGAGGTTTATTGAGGGTTCTCCACCATAGCATCACCTTTAACTAAGCTGACCCACAAGGAAGTCAGGTTTGTTTGGTCGGAAGAATGTGAAGCGAGCTTTCGAGAACTGAAGAAGAGGTTCACTTTTGCTCCTGTGCTGGCCCTTCCATCGGGGACAAAAGGGTTTGTGGTATATAGTGATGCCTCAAAAAGGGGTCTGGGATGTGTATTAATGCAACACGGACGTGTGATTGCTTATGCATCAAGACAATTAAAGTCGCATGAGGTGAATTACCTGGTTCATGACCTAGAACTTGCAACGGTGGTGTTTGCCTTAAGAGTATAGAGACATTATTTATATGGGACACAAGTTCCATTCTTTACAGACCATAGAAGTTTGAAGTATTTGATGTCACAGAAGTATTTGTATGCGGCAGAGAAGACGGGTAGAGTTAATAAAAGATTACAGTTATGTTATTGACTACCATCCTGGTAAGGCTAATGTAGTAGCTGATGCCTTAAGCAGAAAGGGAAAAACAGTGATGAATGATGTGGAGCATAAGGAACAGGAAAGTATAGTGGAGTTAAAGAAAATGGGCTTGTGGCTAAGTGTAGGGCCCGAGGGATCACTATTAGCTCAGTTAAAGATCCGATCTGTGCTTCGAGACAAGGTCTTGGTGGCTCAATAGGTAAATGGGAAAGCAAGAAAGATCAAGGAGAGGGTAAACAAGGGTATAGAGACATCATTTCAAATGATATCCGATGGGCTAATAGCTATGGGTAGACGAATTTATTTGCCTAAGGATAAGATTTTGAAAGATGAAATACTAAGAGAAGCTCATGAATCTCGATTTGCTACTCATCCTGGGAGTACAAAAATGTATAGAGATTTAAAGGAATACTATTGGTGGCCAAATATGAAGAGGGAAATAGCAGAATTTGTGTCGAACTATGGGATCTGTCAACAAGTAAAGATAGAACACCGAAAACCCAGGGGAATTACAGTCATTATCAATTCTGGAAAGGAAATGGGAGGATATTTCTTTGGATTTTGTGACGGGATCACCTAGGAGAAAAAAGGGGAATGATGCCATATGGGTGGTCGTGGATCGACTAATAAAATCTGCTTTGTTTTTGCCTATAAAGATGATTGATTCGGTGGATACACTGGTAAAATTGTATGTAAATGAAGTAATCAGACTTCAGGAGTGCCAGTTTCAATTATATCAGATCGGGATCCAAGGTTCACATCGAGATTGTGGCCTAGCTTACAACGAGCAATGGGGACAAAGTTGAATCTGAGCACGACATTTCATCCTCAGATGGATGGTCAATCCAAAAGGACCATTCAAACTCTTGAGGATCTCCTGAGGTCCCGTGTGTTGGAGTTTGGAGGGAATTGGGAGGATCTCCTGTCATTGGTGGAGTTTACTTATAATAATAGCCATCAAACTACTATTGGTATGGCTCCTTATAAAACATTGTATGGGAGGAAATGTCGTACCCTAATTTGTTTGGAGAAAGTAGGAGAAAGGAAGCTTTTGGGACCTGAAATGGTGCAACTGACAACTGACAAGGTGAGGGTGATCAAAAAGAGGATGAAAGAAGCCCAGGATAGACAAAAAAGTTACGCAGATAGCCGAAAAAGGCCCTTGGAATTCCAAGTGGGGGATAAAGTATTTCTAAAGGTGGCTACTTGGAAATGCATCATTCGATTTGGAGTAAAAGGGAAATTAGCCCCGAGATATATTGGCCCTATTGTGATTAACGAAAGAATCGGGCCAGTAGCATATCGATTAGAATTGCATGTATATTTGGATAAGATTCACAATGTATTCCATGTGTCATTGCTGCGAAAGGCCAAAATAGACCCCTCACGGGTATTACCACAAGTTCCCATGAAGATTGAAGGGGATCTAACCATGAAAACTAAGCCCGTCAAGATCTTAGATCAAGATGAGAAGTTGTTGAGGAATAAGAGAGTTCCCTTAATGAGAGTATTATGGAGAAGCTCTCGAATAAAAGAACAAACATGGGAAAGAGAATCCGAGATGAAGGAGAAGTTTCCGCACTTATTCTCCGACATAGGTACGTAACTTGAATTTCGAGGATGAAATTTTATTAGGAGGGGAGAATGTAAATCCTGAAAAAAGAGAGAAAAAAAGGGCTGGATTAATTAAAGGAAATAAAATAAACTAAATAGAAGTGGGGGCAAAACGAATACACTTAAAGAAAATGGGACCTAAATGCAAATAAGAATAATTATAGAGCATAAGTACTTCTCTTCTCACCAAAAACAGATCTGCAGATAACGTAAAGAAAGAAAAGAGGGAGTTTTTATGTTCATTTTTACAAATCAAGAGAGAAACACCAAAATTTCAAAAACTCGTGCAAAACTTTAAGTGCGATCCAACGGTCGGATCAAAAGTTATGGTCATTTTGACTTGTTACTCAAGTCTGCCCAATTAGACCTCCTCATCCCCGAGTTGCGATTCCATAGCAACCCCAAGGAAAATGGCTTCCAGAAACTTGTGTAAAAATTTAAGCGCAATCCAATGGTCGGATCGAAAGTTATGGCTATTTTGACCCGTCACTTAAGTCCGGCCAAGTGACCTCCTCGTCACCAAGTTGCGAATACATAGAAACCCCAAGGAAAACTGACTCTGAAAACACGTGCAAACATTTATGCGCGATCCAACAGTCGGATCAGAAGTTATTGATATTTTAACCCCTTAATCAAGTCTGGTCGACGAGACCTTCTCGTCACCGAGTAGCGATTAAATAGAAACCCAAAGGAAAACGGCCTCCGAAACGCGGTGCAAAAATTATAATGCGATCCAACGATCGGATAAAAAATTATAGCGCGACAAGGCCTCCTCGTCACCGAGTTGGGATTCCATATCAACCCCAAGGAAAATGGCTTCAGGAAACTCGCGCAAAAACTTAAGCGCGATACAATGGTCTAATTGCAAGTTATAACCATTTTGACTCGTTACTCAAGTCTAGCCGACCAAAGCTCTTCGTCACCGAGTTGCGATTCCATAGCAGCCCCAAGGAAAACGGCCTCCTAAAACTCGTGCAAAAATTTGACGATCCAACTGTCCGGATCAAAAGTTAAGGCTATTTTTACCCATTATTGAAGTCTGGCGATCAGACCTCATTGTCACCGAGTTGCGATTCCATATCAACCCCAAGGAAAACAGCCTCTGCAAACTCGTGCAAAAATTCAAGCGCGATCCAATGGTGGGATCAAAAGTTATGGCCATTTTTAGCCGTTACTAAAGTCTGGCTGGCCAAACCTTCTCGTCACCGACTTGGAATTCCATAGCAACCCCAAGGAAAACGGCCTCCTAAAAGTCGTGCAAAAATTTAACCGCAATCCAACGGTCAGATTGAAAGTTATGGCCATTTTGACCCGTTAACAAGTCTGCCCGACTAGACCTCCTCGTCCCCGAGTTGCGATTCCATGGGATTCCATATCAACCCCAAGGAAAACGGCTTAAAGAAACTCGTGCAAAAATTTAAGCGCGATCCAATAGTCTGATTGCAAGTTATAGCCATTTTGACCCGTTACTCAAGTCTGGCTGACCAGACCTCCACATCGCTGAGTAGCGATTACATAGAAACCCCATGAAAACAGCCTCCAGAAACTTGTGAAAAAATTTGAGGGCGATCCAACGGTCGAATCGAAAGTTATTGTCATTTTGACCCGTTACTCAAGTCTGGCCGACAATTCCTCCTCGTCACCGAGTTGCTGATGTAACCATATTATTCGATAGTTTTTGGATGAAAGATGTAAAAAGGAGTAAATTGGAGGTAATTGGCAGATTTGACGTTCAGTCGATGTTTTGTGCAGAGCATGAGTTTTAGAGATCGAAATGAAGTGATTCTAGTGGCACTAAAAAGCTAACATCCATACCTTTCTGCAAATGTAATGCAAGAAAAATAAAAAGAGAAAGATCATGGAAATCACATCCTACAAAGTCAAATCTCGCATTCTGCTAGTGTTGACCTTTGGCCATTCAAAATTTAATATCTGGAGCTACAGAAGTCCAATTGATGCAAACTCAATTTGTTTGGATTCCTAACGCAATGAAATATCAACGCTCTAATTTTCAGCCAAAAACAATGTTATATGAAGAAGATATGATTTTTCAAAGAGGACAACTAAATTCTGCTAGCAAACAGGTTTCGTGAGGAAACGAGTCTAAATTACATTCCGAAGCATCTAAACCGACATCCAAGTTTTTATATCAGCAATTTAGCTCCTCTAAGTCAGAGCTTGAAGATTTCATGCAAGGCTATTTCTCCTTTTTAGGGAAAATAGTTATTGAAGTACTTAAATGTAAACTGTCAACTTAAGGAAGGACTATTTTGTAAAATAGAGACTAGGGTTTCTTAGCATATAAAAAGAAAGAGAGAAGGGGCTAGCAGCCAGCAGAAAAGAGGGAGAGTAGAAGGAGGCTGCAGCCAGCAGCGAATGAACACAAATTCTCTCCTCTACAAACCCAAAAATCATGCTCTCTTTAATCTTTAGAAGTAGTTGTTCAATAGTTATGCAAGGCTAAGCTCTTTTCTTGGTTGCAAGGATGCAAAAACCTTCGGATTTCAAGAACCGTGAGATTTATTCTTCCTTCTATTTTCAGTTTATGTTATAAATGAGTATGATTGTTTTCCTATGCATATTTCCTATGATTGTTGTTGATGATTGCTAGAGCGGACTCTAATTTATTGTTGTGAACAATCTATTGCTAAGTTTAATATCAAAATCGGAGTTGTGATATATGAACTTGTGAAGCAACTAAGCTTGATAATTATGGCGGAACTACGTTATTGAACTTAGGGAGAACATTTGAACAAAGTGACACAAGTCGCGACAGATTGTATGTTAATCTTGATGAAATTATCTAGTTCTTAAAGCTACCATTAAATTGAATCATTAGTGCAGACACTTTGATGATTGTTTGTTGGTTAGGATTAGTTATACGGTGGATCCGTTAATTAATCAACGTTAAGAAAAGATAAAATTTCAGAACATAAACTGTAATTTTCGTTTCAAGGATCGGTTCTAATTTCCATAGGTGGATGTTTGCTTGCGACTAAGATTTGTTTTCTTGATAAGTTTCGGTTTTAATTGATTTTTTTTGCTAATTTAATTGCTGTCATAGTTTAGATAATCACAAACCAAATCCCCGCAATTACATAACTTACAACATAAAAATCTGACTTGAAACTTCCTTGTGGGATCGACCCATTGCTTGCTCTATACTATCTTGTGTGTTTTAAGTTAGGGTAATTAATTTATGCGAACACGACATCGCAACAGTTGCGATTCCATAGCAACACCAAGGAAAATGGCTTTCAGAAAATCAGGCAAAAATTTGAGCACTATCCAACTGTCGGATCTAAATTTAAGGCCATTCTGTCTCGTTACTCAAGTCTGGTGACAACACCTCCTCGTCACCGAGTTGGGATTCCATATCAACCCCAAGGAAAACAGCTTTAGGAAACTCGTGCAAAAATTTAAGTGCGATGCAATAGGCTGATTGAAAGTTATAGCCATTTTGACCCATTACTCAAGTTTGGCTGATCAGACCTCCACGTCACCGAGTACCGATTACATAGAAACCCCAATGGAAACAGCCTCTGGAAACTCGTGCAAAAATTTAAGGTCGATCCAACGGTCGGATCGAAAATTATGGCCATGTTGACCCTTTAGTTAAGTTTAGCCGACTAAACCTCCTCGTCACCGAGTTGGGATTCCATATCAACCCCAAGGAAAATGGCTTCAGGAAACTTGTGCAAAAATTTAAGCGCGATCCAACGATTGGATCAAAAGTAATGGCCAATTTTACCCCTTACTCAAGTCTGGCCGACGAGACCTCCTCGTCACCGAGGTGCAATTCCATAGCAACCACCAGGAAAAGGGCTTCCAGAAACTCGTGCAAAATTTTAAGCGCGATCCAACTGTCGAATCAAAAGTTATGGCCATTTTGACGAGTTATTCAAGTCTGTCCAACCAGACCTCTTCATCACCGTGTAGCGATTATATAGGAACCCTAAGGAAAACGGCCTCTGAAAACTCGTGCAAAAATTTGAGCGCAATCCAACGATCAGATCGGAAATTATGGCCATTTTGATCCGTTACTCAACTCTAGACGACCAGACCTCCTCGTCACCGAGTTTTGATTACATAGCAACCACAAGGAAAACTGCTACTGGAATATCGTGCAAAAAATTTAAGGACGATCCAACTGTCAGATAGAAATTATGGCCATTTTGAACTGTTATGTAAGTGTGGCCGACTAGACCTTCTCGTCGCCGAGTTGCATTTCCATTGCAACCCCAAGGAAAAGAGCCTCCAGAAACACGTGCAAAAATTTGAGCGCGATCCAACGGTCGAATCGAAAGTAATGATCATTTTGACCCGTTACTCAAGTCTGCCCCACCAGACCTCGTCGTCACTGAGTTGTGATTCGATAGCAACCCCAAGGAAAACAGCCTCTGGAAACTCGTGCAAAACTTTGAGCACGATCCAACAGTCAGATCGAAAGTTATGTCTATTTTGACCCGTTACTAAAGTGTGGCTGATCAGACCTCCTTGTCAAGGAGTAGCGATTCCATAGAACCTGTTGCGATGTCGTGGTCACACAAATTAATTACCCTAGCTTCAAACACAACACAAGATAGTATAGAGCAAGCAAGGGGTCGATCCCACGAGGAAGATTCAAGTCAGATTTTTATGCTAGATGATATGCAATTTGGCGAGGGGGTTTGGACGTTATCTAGGCTAAAGCAAAAGAAAACAGAAAACTATCAAACAAAATTTAATAAAATCAGAAAATTATCAAGAGAACAAACCTTGGTTACACACACACATCCACCTACAAAAAATCAGAACTGATCATGGAAACGAAACATCAATTTATATTCTGAATATTTATCTCTTCTTAACATTGGTTAGTTAATGGATCCGCCGTATAACTATCCCTAACCATCAAACAACCACAGTGTCCGCACTAGTAATTTAATTCAATAACAGCCTTAAGAACTAGATAAGTTGATTAATCAAGAAAACATAATTGTCCGCAGTCTAAGTTGGATTTGATTGAATGTTCCCCCTAAGATTAATAATGTAGATCCACCATAATTATTAAACTCAGTTGCTTCATAAGTTCATATACCACAACTCCAATTTTGATATCAAACTTAGTAATAGATTGTCTACAATAATAACTTAGAGTCCGCTATAGCAATTAAAATAAATAATCATAGGAAAAATAAGCATAGGAAAACAAACATATTTATCATATAAACTGAAAAGAAAAGGTAAAATAAATCTCACAGTTCTTGAAATCCAAAGGTTTCCATGTCCTTGTAACCAAGAAAAAGTGTTTAGCCTTGCATGTTTGTTGAACAACTAATCAAAAAGAAGGAAGAATGCATAATTTCGAGTTTTTTAGAGGAGGGGGCGTTTTTCTCCTCTTGGCTGGCTGCCCCCCTTCTCTTCTCTCATTCTTTTTATATCCTAGGAAACCTAGTCTCTGTTTTACAAAATAGTCCACCTTTAAGTAGACTATTTACATTTAAGTACTTCAATAACTATTTTCCTAAAAAAAGAGAAATAGCCTTGCATGAAATCTTCAAGCTTTGACTTAGAGGAGCTAAATTGCTGAAATAAAAAATTGGATATCGGTTTAGATGCTTCGGAACGTAATTTGGACTCGTTTCTTCACGAAACCTGTTTGCTGACAGAATTTAGTTGTCATCTTTGAAAACTCATATCTCCCTCATATGCCATCGTTTTTTACTGAAATTTGGAGCATTTATAGCAATTTGAGTCAGGAATCCAACAAAATTTAGTTTGATATAAATTGGACTTCTTTAGTTCCAGATATTCAAGTCGGAATGGCGAAGGTCAACACTAGCAGATAGTAGATTTGACTTTAAAGGCCGCGATTTCCATGCTCTTCCTTATTTTATTTTCTTGCCTTGGATGTCCAGAAAGGTATGGATGTTAGCTTTTTAATTCCACTGGAATCACTTCATTTCAACCTCTAGAGCTCACGCACTGCACAAAACATCGACTGAAGGTCAAATCTGCCAATTATCTCCAATTTACTCCTTTTTGCATCTTTCATCCAAAAGTGCCTTCAAAACATAAAACAAAGAATATCAAGGCATTTTATATATAACATAGGCAAAACACTAGTTAAATGTCGGTGAAACTATCGAATAATATAGTTGCATCAAATACCCCCACACTTAGCTCTTGCTTGTCCTCGAGAAAGGATAGGTAAAATCAAATTGAAGTTAAATTAAATTAAATCACTATGAGTAATCTTCTAATCTTCCATCAATATCCAAGAATATATGCATTATAAACAAGAACACAATTAAGAAGGATAAAGAGTATAAATTTTCATGAATTTATTTACATGCAAACTTCAAAACTCAATTAATCGTCGGGATTTAAATAAAATCTATACCATGCCAAAGTGATAGGTCATCTCATTGATATGCACTCCGACACTCACGTGTTTAAGGCTTATGTGTTTAAATCTCTCAAATTCAATCAATGAATATGTTCTACCACAAGCTTCCTCTTCAATCTCATCTCCATTACTAACATGTTATAAACAATGCATGAATCAAAAATTCTTATTTTCTGGTTGTAATTGGGCTAAGGTTAAGGTGGGGTAAAAGAGAGTAAAAGAAAAGGTTCAAACCAGAGAAAGTAGAGCATTCTGAAAAATGATATTTCAAACAAGATATTCCATCAAAGCACATAAATTTTCCATCTTTAATCACCAATGCTTAACTTCTTTTGATTTCAAGCTTTTTCAACATAAAATCTTAAGAACATAAAGAAACACTTTTTTACTTTTTTTCCTTTTCTTATTCTTTTTTTTTAACCTTTGGCAACTTTGCCCATCTTTTCATCAAGCATCACTTCTTCTTTCTTTTCATATAATTTCCAACCATAATTCCATGAGATATCATAAGTATATGCTCTCCTAATCCTTGGCCAGGGGAAAAGGAAAACATAAAAAAAGTTAAGGTTTATACCATAAAACAAAGAAAAGATAAACAAGCTCAAAAGGGGCTCACTCAGGATAATATGCTTTAGGTTGGCTTTTTGGCTCAAGTGGTTAAAATTCCTAATGCCTTTATCATCTTCACGTATATATGTAATGTGAATGTAATCTCAATAAGATATGAAGCAAGTTTTAGAGATACATATCATTGAAAGAAGGCACAATCAAAGAATATAATGTTGAAGGCTCAAAAGATTGCATTGATATAACACTATAAAGTCAACATGACATATTTTCAAAGTCAATCCCTAAACCAATTAAATCTTAAAACTTGCATGCACACTCCTTCATTCGATTTATATCTTCATCTATCTCAATTAATTCTCATATATAATACTCACATTCTCATAAACCAATAGGAGTTCAAAAGATCAAACATAGAAATTTTTTATTTTTTTTAGAACAACAAAGAAAATCAAAATAAGAAAACCAACATTCTCCTAATACCCCCACACTTAAAACACGACATTGTCCTCAATGTTGAAATAAAAGAAAAGGAATATAGGAGAATGAAAAAAATAAAGTAAAATGCAAAAAATAAAAGATAAGGGAAAAAGAAAGCAAATCTGTTTTTTATTTGTGCTGGGTTGCCTCCCAGTAAGCACTTTTGCTTTTTGTCATTGGCTCAACATGTTGCATGCTCATTCTTCATAGATTGGTTCAGCTAACTCTGTAGAAGTGGTGAGTTTTGTCGTCCAACCTTCATAGAAAGGTTTCAAGCGATGCTCATTGACCTTAAGTACTTTGTTGGTTTATAAACTTGTAATTTCAACTACACCATAAGAAAAAACATTAGAAACAACAAAGGGTCCAATCCAACGAGAGCGCAACTTTCCAGGAAAAAGTTTCAAACGCGAATGATAAAGAAGGACTTTGTCTCGATTATAAAACTCTTTTCTTGTAATCATTCGGTCATGGAGACTCTTAGTCTTTTCTTTGTAAATCCCTGCATTCTTATAAGAATCATTTTGCATTTCTTCCAATGTAATTCCAATCTTTTTAGGCACTAAAAGGATAGGCGCCACTAATTCACTGTCCATGATGGGGTGAATAACTCTTGCATCATGGGGAACATTTTGCAAAGCTTGCAAAGCCAATGCTGATTCATGCACGTTTTGAGGAACACATATATGCCTCGCCATCTCTTCTATCTTGGTAAAATCATAGTCATAGCTCAAAGCTACGCTTAATCCAACCTCAGTATCAAAATCACAAACTTGCTGCACACACTTATCAACTTGGTCATAACATGTGATAGAATAAACATTGCTATACGATATGTCATTGCATCATGAAAATTAAATTCAATTTTTTCATCTCCTACCTCTATAGACAAAGTATCCATACCACAATCAATTTTTGTATTGGTAGTTTTCAAGAATGGTCTCCCAAACAATATAGGAGTACTATTTGATGAATCACAAGAATCATGTTCCATATCAAGAATATAAAAGTCGCATGGAATGACCAAACTATCAATCTCGACTAAGACATCTTTTATCACACTAAGTAGGTAAACAAAACTATGATCCGCAAGTAGTATTACAATGCTAATTTTATTTAAAGGCTCAAGACTAAGAGAATCATAAACATGTTTAGGCATAACCCTAATGGATGCACCTAAATCGCACGAGGCCCTTTTGAAACTAGCATTACCAATAACACATGGGATAGTAAACGCACCTGGGTCTATTTGCTTCAAAGGCATATTCTTTTGAACAATAGCAGATACAACTTCACCCATACTTACCATTTCATGACCTTTTAGTTTGAAAGCTCTCTTGGTAGTACACAACTCCTTCAAGAATTTGGCATATTTAGGAATTTGGTTGATAGCATCAAGTAAAGGAATGTTGAGTTCTACTTTCTTTAAAACCTCTAAAACCTCTTTTTCTTTGTCCTTTTTCTTTGACCTAGAAGAACTCACAGGAAAGGGTGGAATTGTTTTCAAACTAGAATTCATTGAGTGATGAGTTACCTTTGGAGTGTTGGTCGATGTTTCAATTTGTAGAGGAGGAGGATTTTCCTTCTTTGTACTTAATTCGGTTTCTATCTCTTCTTCTTCCTTCATCTCAATTTGTTTCAACTTTTTCTCTTCAAGTTCTTTCCCACTTCGCAGCATGATCACACTAACATTCTCTATTGGATTCAATGCTTGGCAGGGCAATTTTCCATTCATTTGTGCTTCCAATTTCCCCACACTTGAAGCTACTTGCCCCATTTGCTTCTCCAAGTTATGAATACTTCACCTTGTTTCCTGTTGAAAAGACAACATTTTGTTGTAATGTCATAGTGTTATTAGAAGCCAAAGTTTTCATCATCTCACGAAGATCATCACTGGATGACGACCCCATAACATTGAAGTTTGTGAATGGAGGGGGTTGTCTTGCTTGATAATTCTGTTGGGGTTGGAACTATCGGCCTTGATTGCCTTGTTGGGGTGGGTTCCCATAACATAAGTTTGGATGATCTCTCCATTCGGGATTGTACGTGTTGGAAAAGGGATCATATTTACACTGGGACTGTCCGTTGAATCCTCCATCAACTGCATGAACCTGTTCAATGTAATCTTCTTGCATTGTTGAGCACATATCAGAGGTATGTCCTTGTAAGGAACATATGCTACAACTTTCACCTACTGTACATTTCCACAAGCCAAAGAACGCACAAGAGAAGTAAGATCATTAAGTTTATTTTCAAGGTTAGAAATACTTACCTCATTTACTCGTTTGTTTGCGAAGTCTCCACGCGTGCCAAAAATTTAAGCGCGATCCAATGGTCTAATCTAAAGTTATGGTCATTTTGATCCATTACTCACGTCTGGCTAACCAAATCTTCACGTTGCCGGGTAGCGATTACATAGAAACCGCATGGAAAACGGCCTTGAAAACTTCGTGCAAAAGTTTAAAGGCGATCTAACGGTCGAATTGCAAGTCACGATCATTTTGACCTGTTACTCAAGTCTGGCCAACCAGACCTCCTTGTCACCGTGTTGTGATTCCATAGCAACCCCAAGGAAAATGGCTTACGGAAAATCAAGCAAAAATTTAAACGCGATCCAACGGTCGGATCAAAAGTTATAGCAATTTTGACCCGTCACTCAAGTCTGGCTGACCATACCTCCACATTGCCGAGTAGCGATTACACAGAAACCATATGAAAACAACCTTCGGAAACTCGTGTAAAAATTTATGGGCGATCCATTGGTCTGATCGAAAGTGATTGCCATTTTGACCCGTCACTCAAGTCTGGCCAAGGAGACCTCTTCGTCGTCGAGTAGCGATTCCATAGCAACAGTAAGGAAATCGGCCTCCGAAAACACGTGTAAAAATTTGAGCACGATCCAACGATGGGATCAAAACTTAAAGCTATTTTAACTCCTTACTCAAGTCTAGGCGACCAGACCTCCTCGTCATCGAGTTGGGATTCCATATCAACCAAAAGGAAAACAGCTTAAGGAAACTCGTGCAAAAAATTTAAGCGCGATCCAATGGTCTGCTCGAAAGTTATGGCCATTTTGATCCGTGACTCAAGCATGGCTGACAATACCTCCACGTCGCTGAGTAGCGATTACATAGAAACCCTATGAAAACGGCCTACGAAAACTCGTGCAAAAATTTAAGGGCGATCCAACGGTTGAATCGAAAGTCATGGCCATTTTGACTCGTTACTCAAGTCTGGCCGACCAGACCTCCTCGTCAACATGTTGTGATTCCATAGTAACCCCAAGGAAAATGGTTCCCGGAAAATCAGGTAAAAATTTAAACGCGATCCAACGGTCGGATCGAAAGTTATAGCCATTTTGACTCGTCACTCAATTTGGCCGACGAGACCTCCTCATCATCGAGTAGGGATTCCATAACAACCCTAAGGAAAACAGCCTATGAAAACTCGTGCAAAAATTTGAGCGCGATCCATTGGTCTGATCGAAAGTGATTGCTATTTTGACAGTTACTCAAGTCTAGCCGACGAGACCTCCTCATCGTCGAGTAGCGATTCCATAGCAACACTAAGGAAATCGGCCTCCGGAAACGCGTGCAAACATTTGAGCGCGATCCAACGGTCGTATCAAAACTTAAGGCTATTTGAACCCTTTACTCAAGTTTGGGCGACCAGACCTCCTCGTCACCGAGTTGGGATTCCATATTTACCTAAAGGTTAGCTTAAGGAAACTCGTGCAAAAAATTTAAGTGCAATCCAATGGTCTGCTCGAAAGTTATGGCCATTTTAACTTGTTACAAAAGTCTGGCTGACCATTCCTCCACATCGCCAAGTAGCGATTACATAGAAACCATATGAAAACAACCTCCAGAAACTCGTGCAAAAATTTGAGGGCGATCCATTGGTCTGATCGAAAGTGATTGCCATTTTGACCCATCACTCAAGTCTGGCCGAGGAGACCTCCTCGTCGTCGAGTAGCGATTCCATAGTAACAATAAGGAAATCGGCCTCCGGAAACGCGTGTAAAAATTTGAGCACGATCCAATGGTCGGATCAGAACTTAAGGCTATTTTAACCCCTTACTCAAGTCTGGGCAACCAGACCTCCTTGTCACTGAGTTGGGATTCCATATCAACCCAAAGGAAAATAGCTTAAGGAAACTCGTGCAAAAAATTTAAGCGCGATCCAATGGTCTGCTCGAATGTTATGGCCATTTTGATCCGTGACTTAAACATGGCTGACCATACCTCCACGTCGCCTAGTAGCGATTACTTAGAAACCCTATGAAAACGGCATCTGAAAACTCGTGCAAAAATTTAAGGGCGATCTAACGGTCGAATCGAAAGTCATAGCCATTTTAACTCGTTACTTAAGTCTGGCCAACCAGACCTCCTTGTCACGGCGTTGTGATTCCATAGCAACCCAAAGGAAAATGGTTTTCGGAAAATCATGCAAAAATTTAAACGCGATCCAACGGTCGGATCGAAAGTTCTTGCCATTTTGACCCGTCACTCAAGTCTTGCCGACAAGACCTCCTCGTCATCGAGTAGGGATTCCATATCAACACTAAGGAAAACGGCCTCACTGGAAACTCGTGCAAAAATTGAGTGTGATCCATTGATCTGATAGAAAGTGATTGCCATTTTGACCCGTCACTCAAGTCTGGCCGACGAGACCTCCTCGTTGTCGAGTAACGATTCCATAGCAACACTAAGGAAATCGGCCTCCGGAAACGCATGTAAAAATTTGAGCGCGATCCAACTGGTCGTATCAAAACTTAAGGCTATTTTAACCCCTTACTCAAGTCCGGCGACCGGACCTCCTCATCACCGAAGTTGGGATTCCATATTTACCTAAAGGAAAACAACTTAAGGAAACTCGCGTGCAAAAATTTAAACGCTATCCAAGTGTCTGCTCAAGAATTATAGCCATGTTAACCCGTGACAAAATTCTATCTGACCATACCGCCACATCGCCGAGAAAGCGATTACATAGAAACCATATGAAAACAACCTCCGAAACTCATGCAAAAATTTAAGTGCGATCCAACGGTCAAATCGAAAGTCATGGCCATTTTGACCCGTTAGTCACATTTGGCCGACCAGACCTCCTCATCACCGTGTTGTGATTCCATAGCAACCCAAAGGAAAATGGCTTCCAGAAAATCATGCGAAAATTTAAAATTGATCCAACGGTTGGATCAAAAGTTATGTTATTTTAACCCCTTACTCAAGTCCGGCGACTATACCTCTTCGCCACCGAAGTTAGGATTCCATATCAACCCTAAGGTAAACGGCCTCCGGAAACTCGTGCAAAAATTTGAACGCGATCCATTGGTCTGATCGAAAATGATTGCCATTTTGACCCGTTACTCAAGTCTGGCTGACCATACCTCCACGCCACCGAGTAGCGATTACATAGAAACCCCATGAAAACAACCTCTGGAAACTCGTGCAAAAATTTAAGGGCGATCCAACGGTTGAATCGAAAGTCATGGCCAATTTGACCCGTTACTCAAGTCTGGCCGAGCAGACCTCCTCGTCACCGTGTTGCGATTCCATTGCAACCCTAAGGAAAATGGCTACCAGAACATCGGGCAAAAATTTAAATGCAATCCAACTGTCGGATTGAAAGTTCTTGCCATTTTGACCCGTCACTCAAGTCTGGCCGACGAGACGTCCTTGTCATCGAATTGGGATTCTATATCAACATTAAGGAAAACAGCCTCTAGAAACTCGTGCAAAAATTTGACCTCGATCCATTAGTCTGATCAAAAGTTATGGCCATTATGACCTGTTACTCAAGTCTGGTCAACCAGACCTCCTCGTCGACGAGTAGCGATTCCATAGCAACACTGAGGAAATTGGCCTCCATAAACGCGTGTAAAAATTTGAGCGTCATCCAACGGCCGGATCAAAACTTAAGGCTATTTGAACCCCTTACTCAAGTCTGGGCGACCAGACCTCCTCGTCACCAAGTTGGGATTCCATATTAACCCAAAGGAAAACAGTTTAAGGAAACTCATGCAAAATATTTAAGCGCGATCCAATGATCTGCTCGAAAGTTATGGCCATTTTGACTCATTACTCATTTCTGGTTGACCATACCTCCACGTCACCGAGTAGCAATTTCATTGAAACCCCATGAAAACAACCTCCGGAAACTCATGCAAAAATTTAAGGGAGATCTAACGATCGAATCGAAAGTCATGGCCATTTTGACCCGTTAGTCACTTCTGGCCGACCAGACCTCCTCGTCACCCCAAGGAAAATGGCTTTCGGAAAATTAGGCATGAATTTAAATGCGATCCAATGGTCGGATCAAAAGTTCTTGCCATTTTGACCCGTCACTCAAGTCTGGACGACGAGACCTCCTCGTCATCGAGTTGGGATTCCATATCAACCTTAAGGAAAACGGCCTCCAGAAACTCGTGCAAAAATTTGAGCTCGATTCATTGGTCTAATCGAAAGTTATGGTCATTTTGACCCGTTACTCAAGTCTGGCCGACGAGACCTTGTCGTCGACGAGTAGCGATTGCGTAGCAACCTAAAGGCAATCGGCCTCCAAAAACGCATGCAAAAATTTAAGCGCGATCTAACGGTCGGATCAAAACTTAAGACTATTTTAAACCCTTACTCAAGTCTGGGCAACGAGGACCTCCTCGCCACCGAAGTTGGGATTCCATATCAACCTAAAACGGCTTAAGGAAACTCGTGCAAAAAATTTAAACGCCGATCCAATGGTCGCTCGAAAGTTATTGCCATTTTGATCCGTTACTCAAGTATGGCCGACCATATCTCAAGTCACCGAGTAACGATTACATAGAAACTTCATAAAAACAGCCTCAAAACTCGTGGTAAAAATTTGAGGGCAATCCAACAATCGAATCGAAAGTCATGGCCATTTTTATCCATTACTCAAGTCCGCCGACTGGACCTCCTCGCTACGTGTTGCGGTTCTAGAGCAACCCCGGGAAAATGGCTTACGTAAAATCTTGCAAAAATTTGAGCGCGATCCAACCGTCGGTATCAAAAGTTATGGCTATTTTAACCCTTTTTACTCAAGTCCGGCGACGGACCTCCTTGCTGCCAAGTTGGGATTCCATATCAACCCCAAGGAAAATCAGAAGGAAACTCATGCAAATATTTAAGCGCGATCCAACAGTATGATCGAAAGTTATGGCATTTTGATCCGTTACTCAAGTATGGTCGACCATACCCCCACGCGATTTTGATCCGAGTAGCGACTACATAGAAACCCAATGGAAAACGGCCTCCTGAAACTCGTGCAAAAATTTATGGGCGATCCAACGATCGAATCAAAGTCACGACCATTTTGACTCATTACTCATGTCTGGACGACCAGACCTCCTCATCACCGTGTTTCGATTCCATAGCAACCCCAAGGAAAATGGCTTCCGGAAAATCAAAAACTTAAACGCGATCTAACGATCGGATCGAAAGTTCTTGCCATTTTGACCTCCTCGTCATCGAGTTGGGATTCCATATCAACCCTAAGGAAATCAGCCTATGGAAATGCGTGTAAAAATTTGAGCGCGATCCAACACTCGGATCAAAACTTAAGGCTATTTTAACCCCTTACGTAAGTCTGGGCGACCAGACCTCATCGTCATCGAGTTGGGATTCCATATCAACCCCAAGGAAAACAGTTTAAGGAAATTCATGCAAAACATTTAAGCGTTATTCAATTTCTGATCGAAAGTTTTGACCATTTTGACTCGTTACTCAAGTCTAGAGGACAAGACCTCTACGTCACCGAGTAGCGATTATATAGAAACCCCAAGGAAAATGACCTCCGGAAACTCATGCAAAAATTTGAGGGCGATCCAACGGCCAAATCAAAAGTTATAGCCATTTTGACACATTACGCAAGTCTAGCTGACCAGACCTCCTCGTCTATGAGTATTGATTCCATATCAACCCTAAGGAAAAGAGCTTCAGGAAACTAGTGCAAAAGTTTTGGCCATTTTGACTCGTTACTCACGCCTAGTCGACGGATCTCCACATCGTCGAGTAGCGATTACATAGAAACCCCATGAAAAATGGCCTCCGGAAACTCGTGCAAAAATTTAAGGGCGATCCATTTGTCTAATCGAAAGTTATGACCATTTTGACTTGTTACTCAAGTCTAGCCGACGAGACCTCCTCGTCGTCGAGTAGTGATTCAATAGCACCCCTAAAGAAATTGGTCTCTGAAAATACGTGCAAAAATTTAAGCGCGATCCAATGGTCGGGATCAAAACTTAAGGCTATTTTTAATTCTAGTGCCTTGACTTTTCTAGCTAAATATGCAAACTTGGCTTGAAGGTTATGATCTTTCCTAAGGTTGTACGTACCTCCACTAGTTGTATGAGGTTGAGTTTTACTTGGTGCCTCATAAGTGTCTGTAGTATTCCAATTTTGTGTATTTTGAGCTAGCAAGTCTAGGTACTACATTGCTTCATTAGGGTCTTTATCTTCAAAATTTTCATTGCACATCAATTCAACCATCCGCCTATCTCTAGGTGTTAACCCTTCATAAAAATATGGAACCAATCTCCATATTTCAAAACCTTGATGAGGGCAAGTATTAAGCAAGTCTCGATACCTATCCCAACATTGGTAAAATGTTTCTCCTGGTTTTTGAGTGAAAGTGATGATTTGTCTTTTAAAAGAGTTTGTTCTATGAGGCGGAAAAAATTTCTTTAAAAATTGTTTTTGCATTTCATCCCAAACACAAATGGGCGACAAGACCTCCTTGTCATCGAGTTGCGATTCCATATCAACCCCAAGGAAAACAGCTTCAGGAAACTCTTGCAAAATTTAAGCATAATCAAATGGTTTTATCCAAGTTATGGCCATTTTGACCCGTTACTCAAGTTTGGCTGACTAGACCTCCATATTGCCGAGTAGTGATTACATAGAAACCCCATGAAAACAGCCTTCGGAAACACATGCAAAAATTTAAGGGCAATCCAACGGTCAAATCGAAAGTTACGGCCATTTTAACCAGTTACTCAAGTTTGGCCGACAAGACCTCCTCGTCATCGAGTTGCGATTCCATAGCAGCCCCAAGAAAAATGGCTTCAGAAAAATCAGGCAAAAATTTAAGCCCAATCCAACAGTCGGATCGAAAGTGCTTGCCATTTTAACTTGTCACTCAAGTCTGGCCAATGACACCTCCTCATCATCGAGTTGGGATTCCATATCAACCTTAAGGAAAATGACTTTTAGAAACTCGTGCAAAAATTTGAGCGCCATCCATTAGTCTGATCGAAAGTTATGGCCACTTTGACCCGTTACTCAAACTTTAAGGAAAATAGCCTCTAGGAACTCGTGCAAAAATTTGATCGCCATCCATTGGTCTGATCGAAAGTTATGGCCATTTTGACCCGTTACTCAAGTCTTGTCGATGAGACTACTCGTCACCAAGTTACGATTCCATAGCAACCCTAAGAAAAAATTTAAGCGCGATCCAACGGTCGGATAAAAAATTATTGTTATTTTAATCCCTTACTCAAGTCTGGGCGACCAAACCTCCTCACATCAGAGTTGGGATTCCATATCAACCCCAAGGAAAACAACTTCAAGAAACTCGTGCAAAAATATAAACGCGATCCAATGGTCCGATTTAAAGTTATGGCCATTTTGATCCGTTACTCAAGTCAGGCTGACCATACCTCCAAGTCTTTGAGTAGCGATTACATAGAAACCCCATGAAAATGGAATCCCAAATTGTGCAAATATTTAAGGGCGATCTAACGTGCTCATCGAAAGTTATGGCCATTTTGACCGTTTACTTAAGTCCGCGACCACACCTCCTCGACAACGAAGTTGCGATTCCATAGCAAGTCCAAGGAAAATGGCTTCGGGAAAATCGAGCAAAAATTTAAGCGCGATCCAACGATGGACGAAAATTGCCATTTTCACCCGTCACTCAAGTCTGGCCGATGAGACCTCCTCGTCATGGAGTTGGGATTCCATATCAACCGTAAGGAAAACAGCCTCCGAAAACGAGTGCAAAAATTTGATCGCGATCCGACGGTCGGATTAAAAGTTATGGTCGTTTTGACCTGATACTCAAGTCTGGCTGACAAGACCTCCTTATCGCCGAGTAGCTATTCCATAGCAACCCTATCGAAATCAGTCTCCAAAAACACGTGCAAAAATTTGAGAGTGATCCAATGGTCGGATCAAATGTTATGGCTATTTTAACCCCTCACTCAAGTCTGGGCCACCAGACCTCCTCGTTACCAAGTTGGGATTCAACATCAACCCCAAGGAAAATAGCTTCAGGAAACTCGTGCAAAAAATTTAAGCGCGATACAATGATCTGATCGAAAATTATGGCCATTTTGACACGTTACTCAAGTCTGGCGGACCAGACCTCCACATCACTGAGTAGCGATTACATAGAAACCTCAAGGAAAACGGCCTCCGAAAACTCGTACGAAACTTTGAGGGTGATCCAACGGTCAGATCGAAAGTTATGGCCTTTTTGACTTGTTACTCAAGTCTGGCCGACCGCCTCCTCGTCACCGAGTTGCGATTCCTTAGCAACCCCAAGGAAAATGGCTTTCAAAAACTTGCACAAAAATTTAAGTGTGATCCAACGGTTAGATCAAAGGTTTTGGCTATTTTAACTCGTTACTCAAGTCTGGCCGACCAGACCTCCTCGTCACTGAGTTGTGATTCAGATAGCGACCCCAAGGACAACAGCTTCAGGGAACTCGTGAAAAAATTTGAGCGATCCAACGGCCGGATCTAAATCTATCCCAATTTGTGTCGTTACTCTATTTTAGCCAACAAGACCTCCTCGTCATTGAGTTTTGATTCCATAGCAACCCCAAGGAAATTGGCTTCAAGAAACTCGTGCAAAAATTTGAGTGCGATCCAACCGTCAGATCAAAAGTTATAGCCATTTTGACCCGTTACTCAAGTCTGGCTGACTAACCTCCTTGTCACCGAGTTGCGATTCTATAGCAACCCCAAGGAAAACATCCTCTGAAAACTCGTGAAATAATTTGAGCGCGATACAACGGTCGGATCAAAAGTTATTGCCATTTTGACTCGTTACTAAAGTCTGGCCAACCAGACCTCCACATCATCGAAGTTGTGATTCCATATCAACCCCAAGAAAAACAGCTTCTAATGGTCTGATCGAAAGTTATGGTCATTTGACCCGTTACTCAAGTTTGGCTGACTAAACCTCCACGTCACCGAGTAGCGATTACGTAGAAGCCCAGGGAAAACGACCTCCGAAAACGCATGCAAAAATTTGAGCACGATCCAATGGTCAGATCAAAAGTTATGGCCATTTTAACCCCTTATTCAAGTCCGGCGACTGGACCTCCTCGTGGATCGAAGTTGGGATTCCATATCAACCCCTAGAAAAAAAGCTTTAGGAAACTCGTGCAAAAATTTAAGCGCGATCCAAGGGTTTGATCGAAAGTTATGGCCATTTTGAGTCGTTACTCACGTCTGGCTGACCAGATCTCCACGACGTCGAGTAGAGATTACATAGAAACCACAAGGAAAACGGCCTCTGAAAACTCGTGCAAATATTTGAGGGTGATTCAACGATTGGATCGAAAGTTATACCCATTTTGACTTGTTACGTAGGTCTCGTGGACCACACCTCCTCGTCAATGAGTAGCGATTCCCTCGCAACCTAAGGGAAAAGGCCCTCCCGAAATGCGTGCAAAATTTTAAAAGCGATCTAACGGTCGGATCGAAAGTTATGCCAATTTTAACCTGTTAGTCAAGTCTGACTGACCAAACTTCCTCGTCACCGAGTTGCGATTCCATAACAACCCTAAGGAAAATGGCTTCAGGAAACTCGTGTAAAAATTTAAGAGCGATCCAATGGTCTGATCGAAAGTTATGCCAATTTTGACCCGTTGCTCACTTCTGGCTAATCAAATCCACACGTTGCTGAGTAGTGATTACATAGAAACCCCAAGGAAAATGGCCTCCGGAACCCCGTGCAAAAAATTTTAAGGGCGATTCAACGGTCGGATCGAAAGTTATGGCCATTTGAACCCCTTACTCAAGTTTGGGCGACCAGAACTCCTCGTCACTGAGTTGCGATTCCATAACAACCCCAAGGAAAACTCGTGCAAAAATTTAAGCGCGATCCAATGGTCTGATCAAAAGTTATGGCCATTTTGACCTGTTACTCACGTCTGGTTGATCGGATCTCCAATCACCGAGTAGCAATTACATAGAAACCTCAAGGAAAATGACCTCCGAAACACTTGCAAAATTTCCGAGGCGATCCAATGATCGAATCGAAAGTTATGGCCATTTTGACCCGTTACGCAAGTTTGGCGGACCAGACCTCCTCGTCATTGAGTAGCGATTCCATAGCAACCCAAAGGATTACGGCCTCTAGAAACTGGTGCAAAAATTTGAACGCGATCCAACAGTCAAATTGCAAGTTATGGCCATTGTGATGCGTTCATCGAGTCCGCCGACCGGACTCATCGTCACCGAGTTACTATTGCATAGCAACCCCAAGGAAAATGGCTTCCAGAAACTCGTGCAAAAATTTAAGCGTGATCCAAAAGTCGGATTGAAAGTTATGACAGTTTTGACCCGTTACTAGAGTCTGGCCGACGAGACCTCTTTGTCGCCCAATTGGGATTCCATATCAACCCCAAGGAAAAAATGTTCAGAAATTCAGGCAAACATTTTGAGCCGTTACTCAAGTCTGGCTGACCAGACCTCCTTGACACCGAGTAGCGATTACATACAAACCGCAAGGAAAACGGCCTCCGGAAACTCATGCAAAAATTTTGAGAGAGATCCAATGATCGGATCAAAGGTTATAGCTATTTTAACCCCTTACTCAAGTCTGGGCGACCAGACATCCTCCAAACTGAGTTAGGATTCCATACCAACCCCAAGGAAAAAAGCTTCAGAAAACCCGTGCAAAAATTTAAGCGTGATCCAATGGTCTGATTGAAATTTATGGCTATTTTAACCCCTTACTTAAGTCTGGGCGACCAGACCTCCTCATCACCGAGTTAGGATTCCATACCAACCCCAAGGAAAAAAGCTTCAGGAAACTCGTGCACATATTTAAGCGTGATCCAATGGTCCGATCGAAAGTTATGGCCATTGTAACCCATTACTCAAGTCTGGCCGATGAGACCTCCTCGTCGCCAAGTAGCGATTCCATAGCAACCCTAAGAAAAGCGACCTCGAAACGCTGCGGCAAAAATTTGAGCGCGATCCAACAATCAGATCAAGTGTTATGGCCATTTTAACCCGTTACACAAGTCCGGCGACTAAACCTCCTCGTATCGAAGTTGGGATTTGATATCAACCCCAAGGAAAACAGCCTGTAGAAACTCGTGCAAAAATTTAAGCACGATCCAATGGTCTAATCGAAAGTTATGGCCCTTTTGACCATCACTCAAGTCCGGCCGACGAGACCTCCTCTTCATCGACTAGGGATTCCATATCAACCCTAAAGAACATGGCCTCCGAAACTCGAGCAAAACTTTGAGCGCGATCTATTGGTTTCATCGAAAGGATTGCCATTTTGACTCGTTACTCAACTCGAGCAAAATCGAGTTGGGATTCCATATCAACCCAAAGGAAAACAACTTAAGGAAACTGGTGCAAACAATTTAAGCGCGATAGAATGGTCCGCTTCGAAAATTATGGCCATTTTAACCCGTTACAAAAGTCCGGTCGACCATACCTCCACATCGCGAGTAGCGATTCCATAGAAACCATATGAAAACAACCTCCGAAAACTCATGCAAAAATTTGAGGGCAATCCAACGGTTGAATCAAAAGTCATGGCCATTTTGACCCGTGAGTCACGTCTAGCCGACCATACCTCTTCGTCACCGTGTTGCGATTCCATAGCAACCCCAAGGAAAATGGCTTCCGGAAAATCATGCAAAAATTTAAACGCGATCCAACAGTCGGATAAAAAATTATGGCTATTTTAACCCCTTACTCAAGTTTAGGCTACTGCACTCCTCGCCCCCGAAGTTAGGATTCCATATCAACCCTAAGGAAAATGGCCTCCGGAAACTCTCACAAAAATTTGAGTGCGATCTAATGGTTGGATCGAAAGTTATGGCTATTTTAACCCTAACAGCTTCAGGAAACTCGTGCAAACATTTAAGGGCGATCCAATGGTCGGATTGAAAGTTATGGCCATTTTGACCGGTTACTCAAGTCTGGCGGACCAGACCTCCACGTCGAGTAGCGATTACATAGAAATCCCAAGGAAAACGGCATCTAGAAACTCGTTCAAATTTAAGCGCGATCCGATGGTAGGATTGAAAATTATGGCCATTTTGACCCGTTACTCAAGTCTGGCCAACGAGACCTCCTCGTCGCCGAGTAACGATTCCATAGCAACCCTAAGGAAAACGGTCTCCAGAAACGTGTGCAAAACTTTAAGCGATGTAATGGTATGATCGAAAGTTATGCCTATTTTAACCCCTTACTCAAGTCTGGGCGACCAGACCTTCTCGTCATTAAGCTAGGATTCCATATCAACCCCAAGGAAAAAAGCTTCAGGAAACTCGTGCAAATATTAAAGCACGATCCAATAGTCTGATCAAAAGTTACGGCCATTGTGACTCGTTACTCCAGTCTGGCAGACGAGACCTCATCGTCGTCGAGTAACGATTATATAGAAACCCCAAGGAAAACAGCCTCCGAAAACTCGTGCAAAAATTTGAGGGCTATCCAATGGTTGGATCGAAAGTGATGGCCATTTTGACCAGTTACGCATGTCAATGAGTAGCGATTCCCTAGCAATCCAAAGGAAACATCCTCCAGAAAATTGTTGAAAAATTTGAATGCGATCCAACGGTCGGATCGAAAGTTAAGGCCATTTTGACGCGTTACTCAAGTTTGGCCAACAAGACCTCCTCGTCACCGAGTAGCGACCTAAAGGAAAACTGCGTCTGGAAACTCGTGTAAAAATTTGAGCATGATCCAACGGTCAGATTGAAAGTTATAGCCATTTTGACCCATTGCTCAATTTTGGCCGACTAAACCTCCTCGTCACCAAGTAACGATTCGATAGCAACCCGTCGAAAAAATTTGAGCGCGATCAAAAGTGATCCAACGATCGGATCAAAAGTTATGGTCATTTTGACCCTTCGCTCAATTCTGGCCGACCAAACCTCCTTGTCACCGAGTAACAATTTGATAGCAACCCATGGAAAAATTGGAGGCGATCAAAAGGTCGGATCGAAAGTTGTGGCCATTTTGACCCGTTGCTCAATTCTGGCCGACCAGACCTCCTCGTCACCTAGTAATGATTTGATAGCAACCCAAAGAAAACAACCTAAAAAACTCGTGTAAACATTTGAGCGCGATCCAACGGTGGGATAAGAAATAATGGCAATTCTAACCTATTACTCAAGTCTGGCCGAATAGACTTCCTCATCACCGAGTAATAATTACATAGAAACCCCAAGGAAAACAGCCTCTGGAAACTCGTGTAAAAATTTGAGAGCAATCCAACGGTCGAATAAAAAAGCTATGGTCATTTTGAACCGTTACTAAACTCTGGCTGACCAGGCCTCCTCGTCACTGAGTTGCAATTCCATAGCTACCCCAAGGAAAACAGCCTCCGGAAACTTGTGCAAATATTTGAGCATGATCTAACGGTCGGATCGAAAGTTATGGCCATTTTGACCCGTTGCTCAATTTTGGGTGACCAAACCTCCTCGTCACCGAGTAACGATTCGATAACAACCATGGAAAAAATTTGAGCGTAATCAAAAGGTCGGATCAAAAGTGATCCAACTAGCGAATCGAAAGTTATGGCCATTTTGACCCATTGCTCAATTCTGGCCGACCATACCTCCTCGTCACCTAGTAAGGATTCGATAGCAACTCAAGGAAAATGACCTCCAGAAACTCATGCAAACATTTGAGCGCGATTCAACTGTGGGATAAAAAATAATGGCCATTTTAACTAATTACTCAAGTCTGGTCAAATAGACCTCCTCGTCACCTAGTAATGATTACATAGAAACCCAAAGGAAAACGACCTCTGGAAACTCGTGCAAAAATTTGAGAGCGATCCAACGGTTGAATAAAAAAGGTTCGACCATTTTGACCCGTTACTAAATTCTGGCCGACCAGACCTCCTTGTCACCGTGTTACGATTACTTAGCAACACCAAAAAAAAACAGCCTCTAGAAACTCGTTCAAATATTTGAGCACGATCTAACGGTGAGATTAAAAGTTATGGCCATTTTGACCAGTTACTGAAGTCTAGCCAACCACTCCTCCTCGTTACCGAGTAGCCATTACATATAAACCCCAAAGAAAACGCCTTCCAAAAACTCGTGTAAAAATTTGAGCGCAATGCAACGGTCTGATAAAAAGTTATGACCATTTTAACCCATTACTCAAGTCTGGTCGAACAGACCTCCTTGTCGCTGAGTTGCGATTCCATAGCAACCCCAAGGAAAATGGCCTCCGAAAACTCTTGTCAATATTTGAGCGTGATCCAACAATCGGATTGAAAGTTATGGCCATTTTGACCCGTTACTCAATTCTGCCCGACCAGACCTCCTCGTCACTGAGTAACGATTCGATAAAAACCCCAAGGAAAATGGCTTACGCAAACTCCTGCAAAAATTTATGCACGATCTACCGTTTGAATCAAAAGTTATGTGCGTTTTGACCCGTTACTCATTTCTGGCCAGCTATACCTCCTCGTCACGGAGTAGAGATTCCATAGCAACCCTAAGGAAAACAGCCTATGGAAACTCATGCAACAATTTGAGTGCGATCTAACGGTAGGATCAAAAGCTTAAAATGGCTTACGGAAACTTGTGTAAAAGGTTTAGCACGATCCAACGGTCGGATCGAAAGTTATGGCCGTTTTGACCCGTTGCTCAATTCTGGCCAACCAGACCTCCTCGTCACCTAGTAATGATTCGATAGCAACCCAATGAAAACGACCTCCAGAAACTCGTCCAAACATTTGAGTGCGATCCAACAGTGGGATAAAAAATAACGGCCATTTTAACCCTTTACTCAAGTCTGGCCGAACAGACCTTCTCGTTACCGAGTAACGATTACATAGAAACCCCAAGGAAAACAGCCTCTGGAAACTCGTGCAAAAATTTGAGAGCGATCCAACGGTCGAATAAAAAAGGTATGGCCATTTTGACTCATTACTAAACTCTGGCCGACTAGGCCTCCTCGTCACCGAGTTGCGATTCCATAGGTACCCCAAGGAAAATTGCCTCCGGAAACTTGTGCAAATATTTGAGCGTGATCTAACGGTCGGATCGAAAGTTATGGCCATTTTTGCCTGTTACTCAATTCTGATGGACCAGACCTCCTCGTCACCGAGTAACGATTCGATAGAAACCTCAAGGAAAATGACCTTTAGAAACTCGAGTAAAAATTTGAGCGCGATCCAACGGTTTGATAAAAAATTATGGCCGTTTTGACCCGTTACTGAAGTCTGGCCGACCACACCTCCTCATCACCGAGTAGCGAATACATAAAAACCCCAAGGAAAACGCCATCTAAAAACTCGTGTAAAAAGTTGAACGCGATCCAACAATCGAATAAAAAAGGTATGGCCATTTTGACCCATTACTAAACTCTGGCCGACCAGACCTCCTCGTCACTGTATTTTGATTACTTAGCAACCCAAAGGAAAACAGACTCTGAAAACTCGTTCAAAAATTTGAGCGCGATCCAATGGTGGGATTAAAAGTTATGGCCATTTTGACCCGTTACTGAAGTCTGGCCGACCACACCTCCTCGTCACCGAGTAGCGATTACATAAAAACCCCAAGGAAAATGCCCTGCAAAAATTCATTTAAAAATTTGAGCGCGATCCAATGGTCTGATAAAAAATTATGGCCATTTTAACCCATTACTCAAGTCTGGCCGACCAGACCTCCTCGTCACCGAGTAACGATTACATAGAAACCCCAAGGAAAACAACCTCTGGAAACTCGTGCATAAATTTGAGCGCGATCTAACGGTCGAATAAAAAAGGTATGCCCATTTTGACCCGTTGCTAAACTCTGGCCGACCACACCTCCTCGTCATTGTGTTGCGATTACTTAGCAACAACAAGGAAAACAGCATCCGGAAACTCGTTTCAAAATTTGAGCGCGATCCAACGATCAAATCAAAATCTATGGTCATTTTGGCTCATTAATCAAGTCTGGCCGACCAAACCTCCTCGTCTCTGAGTAGCGATTCTATTTTAACCCCATGGAAAATAGCCCACACAAACTCCTGCAAAAATTTATGCACGATCCGCCGGTTGAATCAAAAGTTATGTGCGTTTTGACCCGGTACTTAATTCTAGCCAACCATAACTCTTCGTCACGGAGTAGAGATTCCATAGAAACCCCAAGGAAAACAGCCTATGGAAACTCGTGCAACAATTTGAGTGTGATCTAATGGTAGGATCAAAAGCTTAAAATGGCTTCTGGAAAGTCGTGTAAAAATTTTAGCGCGATCCAACGGTCGGATCGAAAGTTATAGCCATTTTGACCAATTGCTCAATTCTGGCCGACCAGACCTCCTCGTCACCTAGTAACGATTCGATAGCAACCCAAGTAAAACAACCTCTAGAAACTTATGCAAAGATTTGAGCGCGATCCAACAGTGGGATAAAAAATAATGGCCATTTTAACCCTTTACTCAAGTCTGGCCGAATAGACCTCCTCGTCACCGAGTAACGATTACATAGAAACCCCAAGGAAAACAACATCCGGAAACTCGTGCAAAATGTTGAATGCGATCCAACAGTCGAATAAAAAAGATATGGCCCTTTGAACCATTACTAAACTCTGACCGACCAGATGTCCTCATCTTCGTGTTGCGATTATTTAGCAACCCAAAGGAAAACGGCCTCCACACCTCCTCGTCACCGAGTTACGATTCGATTGCTACCCAACGAAAACGATCTCCAGAAACTTGTGCAAACATTTGAGCGCGATCTAACGGTCGCATCAAAAGTTATTGCCATTTTGAGCTCTTAGTCATTTCTGGCCAACCAGATCTCCTCTTCACTGAGTAGCGTTTCCATAGCAACCCCAAGGAAAACGTCTTATCGAAACTCGTGCAAAAATTTAAGCGCGAGCCAACAGTCGGATCAAAAGATATGGCTATTTTGACCAGTAACTCAAGTCTGGCCGACCATACCTCCTCGTCACCAAGTACCGATTACATAAACACCCCAAGAAAACGACATCCAAAAACTCGAGCAAAAATTTGAGAGCCATCTAACGGTCGGATCGAATGTTATAGCCATTTTGACCCGTTACTCAAGTCTGGCCAAGCAGACCTCCTTGTCATCAAGTTGCAAATCCACGATAAATGGCCTACGGAAAATCATGAAAACATTGGAGCGCCATCCAACGATAGCATCAAAAGTTATTGTCATTTTGACCAGTTACTCAAATCTGCCTGACCATACCTCCTCGTCATTGAGTTGCAATTCCATAGCAACCCCAAGGAAAACAACCTATGGAAACTCGAGTAATAATTTGAGCGTGATCCAACGATACTTTCAAAAGCTTAAAACAGCCTACGGAAACTCTTGAAAAAAGTTCAGCGCGATCCAACAGTTGGATCAAAAGTTATGGCCATTTTGACCCATTACTCAAGTTTGGCCGACCATACCTCCTCATTACCGAGTCGCGATTACATAAAAACCCTAAAGAAAACGGCCTCCATAAAATCATGCAAAAATTTGAGCGCCATCCAACGGTCGAATCGAATGTTCTAGCCATTTTGACTCGTTACTCAAGTTTTGCCAACCAGTTCTCGTCATCACTAAGTAACGATTCGATAGCAACCCCAAGGAAAACGGCCTCCGGAAACTAATGCAGAAATTTGAGCGTGATCCAATGGTTAGATAAATAATTATAGTCATTTTAATCCATTACTCAAGTTTAGCTAACCAAACCTCCTTGTCACCGAGTAACGATTACATAAAACCCCCAAGGAAAACAGCCTCTGGAAACTTGTGCAGAAAATTGAGCGCGATCCAACGATTGAATAAAAAAGGTATGGCCATTTTAACCCGTTACTTAATTTTGGCCAACCAAACCACCTCGTCACCGAGTTACGATTCGATTGCAACCCAAGAAAAACGATCTCCAGAAACTCATGCAAACATTTTAGCGCGATCTAATGGTCGCATCAATAGTTATTGCCATTTTGACCCATTAATCAATTCTGGCCGACCAGATCTCCTCTTCACCGAGTAGCGTTTCCATAGCAACCCCAAGGAAAACGGCCTCTGAAAATTGATGCACAAATTTGAGCGCATTTCAACGTTCGGCTCAAAAGTTATGGCCATTTTGAGTCGTTACTCAAGTCTGGCCGACCAAACCTCCTCGTCAACAAGTTGCAATTCCAAAACAACCCCATGGAAAACAACCTCCGGAAATTTAAGCACGATCCAAAGATCGGATCAAAAGTTACGATCATTTTGACCCGATAATCATGTCTGGCCGCCTAGATCTCTTCATCATCGAGTTGCGAGTACATAGGAACCCAAAGGAAAATGGCCTTCAGAAACACGTGCAAAATTTGAGCGATATCAAACGATCGGATCGAAAGCTAGACCATTTTAACCTGTTCCTGAAGTCTGGCCGACCAAACATCCTAGTCGCCGAGTTGTGATTCCATAGCAAGCCCAAGGAAAACGGCATCCAAAAACTCGTGCCAATATTTGAGCGCGATCCCATGGTTGGATCGAAAGTTATGGCCATTTTGACCCTTACTCAATTCTAACCGACCAGACCTCTTCGTCACCGAGTAACGATTCCATAGAAACTCCAAGGAAAACAGCCTCCAGAAACTCATGTCAAAATTTGAGTGCGATCCAGCGATCTTATCGAAAGTTATGCCCATTTTAACCTATTACTCAAGTCTGGCCGACTAGACCTCTTCGTCACCGAGTATTGATTTCATAGCAACCCCAAGGAAAATGGCCTGTGGAAACTACTACAAACATTTGAGTGCGATCCAACGGTCGGATCGATAGTTATGGCCATTTTGATCCGTTACTCAATTCTGGCTAAGCAGACCTCCTCGTCACTGAGTAACGATTCGATAGCAACCCAAAGAAAACAGCCTTCAGAAACTCATGAAAACATTTAAGCACGATCCAACAGTCGGATACAAAATAATGGCCATTTTAACCCATTACTCAAGTCTAGTCGAATAGACCTTCTCGTCACCAAGTAACGATTTCATAGAAACCTCATGGAAAACGACCTCCGGAAACTCGTGCAAAAAATTAAGCGCGATCCAACGGTTGAATTACAAAGGTATGGCTATTTTGACCCATTTCTAAACTCTGGCTGACAAGACCTCCTCATCACCGTGTTGCGATTACTTAACAACCCCAAGGAAAATAGCCTACGGAAACTCGTTCAAATATTTGAGCGTGGTCCAACATGGGGATCAAAAGTTATGGCCATTTTGACTCGTTACTCAAATCTGGCCAACCAGACCTCCTCGTCATCGAGTAGCGATTACATAGAAACCCTAAGGAAAACGACCTCCAAAAACTCGTGCAAAATGTTAAACGCGATCCAACGGTCGAATAAAAAAGGTATGGCCATTTTGACCCGTTACTAAACTTTAGTCGACCAAACCTCCTCATCACCGTGTTGCGATTACTTAGCAACCCAAAGGAAAACGGCCTCCACACCTCTTCGTCACCGAGTTATGATTCGATTGTAACCCGAGGAAAACGATCTCTAGAAACTCGTGCAAACATTTGATCGCGATCTAAAGGTCGCATCAAAAGTTATTGCCATTTTGACCTGTTAGTCATTTCTGGTCGACCATACCTCCTCGTCACCAAGTAGCGATTAATTAAACACCCCAAGAAAACAACATCCAAAAACTCGTGCAAAAATTTGAGAGCCATCTAACATTCAGATCGAATGTTATAGCCATTTTGACCCATTGCTCATGTCTGGCCAAGCAGACCTCCTTGTCATCGAGTTGCAAATCCAAGGAAAACGGCTATGGAAAATCGTGAAAAAATTTGAGCGCCATCCAATAGTCGCATCAAAAGTTATTGCCATTTTGACCCGTTACTCAAGTCTTGCCAACCAGATCTCGTCATCACCAAGTAACGATTCGATAGCAACCCCAAGGAAAACAGCCTCTAGAAACTAGTGCAGAAATTTGAGCGCGATCCAATGATCGAATAACAAAGGTATGGCTATTTTGACCTGTTTCTAAACTCTGGCCGACAAGACCTCCTCATCACCATGTTACGATTACTTAGCAACCCCAAGGAAAACATCACCATTAAAATTGATTTGGACCAAGACTTACTTTTTCTTGTCATTTAAAATCTATGTACACCTTTTCATCTTTGAAAACAAATCCATCAATCATTTTCAACCAAGTTATTGTTAATTTAATTTCTCTTGAGTTTTTTTTGTTACCTAGCCGAATTTCCAGATCTAGCTCTCTATGGATATAACCTCGATCTTACCGAGTTAATTGCTACATCGCACACTCGTGCACTTGCGAATTAAAACAAGCCGATCATAAAAAGCGGTCAAGCAATTTTGGCGCCGTTGTCGGGGAGCTAGTAGGCAAAGGTAACAAATTTATATTTGATTATTGGAAAACAAAAAAAAATACATATAAATAAAAAATCAAATGGCTGGTTTTACCGCCTAAAAAAAAAAATTTCCTCAACTTTTCGGATATTGGACTGTGGACTGGACTATTAATTATTGGATTTTGGTTGGTTCAACCATTTTTCTTTTATTGTCTATTCTAATTAGTTTCTAATATTTATTGTTTATATTATAAGGCTGGTTTTACCGCCTCTTGTTTATTCTATTTTATTTTGTTGTTATTATTTTTCTTATATTTATTGTTTGAAGTGCTTGGCCTGGTATACGTGCTTTTTGTTTATTTTATTTTCTTTTGTTGTTTTGTTGTGATTATTTTTCTTATATTTATTGTTTGAAGTGCTTGGCCGGTATTACCGCCTTTTTATTCATGCTTGTTATAATTATCTTTTAATGTTTATTGTTGTTAATATTGCTTATTAGTTGGAGAGTGAATTTCTTAATTTGCTGTATTTTTATTTTTGAGCTATTACTTTATCTTTTACGTTTCATTTACTTTTATTTGCAATTTTTTTTTTTCTTTCCTTTCCTTTCATATTCATATAATTGTTATATTATTTTTCATCATGGCTAATGTTGAAGATGTAGAGGGTGAAGGGAGTGTTCAAGGTAATGGACCTCCACAATTCAATGATCAACCTAATTTTCAAACTCTTAGGGAGTATCTTCACCGGGCTAGATAAAGTACACCTTCGTGTATTATCTTGCCTCTTAACCAACAAGCTTTCAATTTGAAACCGGGCATGATTCAACTTCTTCCCACATTTCACGGTATGGATTCTGAAAATCCATACATACATATTAAGGACTTTGAAGAGGTATGTAATACTTTTATTGATAGAACATGCACCGAGGAAACTATTCGGCTTAAATTGTTCCCATTCTCTCTAAAGGATAAAGCCAAGCTTTGGCTAAACTACTTGCGTCCTAGGTCTATATAGGTACATGGAGAGAAATGCAAGCTGAATTTTTGAAAAAATACTTCCCCACTCATAGGACGGCAGCCTTACAACGTCAAATGATGAATTTTTCTTGTAGTCCAAATGAGTAATTTCACCAAGCTTGGGAAAGGTTCAAAGACTTGTTAAATGCATGCTCCCACCATGGTTTTGAGATGTGGAGGTTAGTGAGTTTCTTCTACGACTCTCTTACCGTAGATTTTAAAAAGCTAGTGTCAACCATGTGTAATGGTGAGTTTTATGACAAAGAACCAAGTGAAGCCTTTGATTTCTTTGATCAATTGACTGAAAATACAAAGCAATGGGAGACTTCTCTCCCATTTCATATTGAGTCTAGAAACACCATTTCTCATTCAAGTGGGAAGTTCCAATTGAAAGAGACTGATGACCTTAATGCTAGATTAGCCTTATTGGCTAGGAAAGTAGAGTCTCTTGAAATTAAAAAAGTGCATGTCATGAGTGAACAACAAGAGGAAAGTTGTGTTGTTTGTGAGAGTAAAGGGCATAGGACAACTGAGTGTCCTACCATTCCAGCCTTCAAGGAAGTGCTATATGGCCAAACTTTCCTTTGATTCAAGTAATGTTAGGAAGCCATTTTCAAACCAAGTAGGTAATCCCTACTCTGAGACCTATAATCCTGGATGGAGGAACCACCTAAATTTTGGATGGAGAAATGAGGGCTCTTCAGTACCTCAAACATTTCAACCTCCACCCCAACCATTTCATGCTCCCACACATAACACATACCAGCCACCTCATAAGAGATCCTTAGAGGATACTCTTCAACAATTCATGCAAACACAAGGAGGAATCAACAACCAAGCTTATAAATTTCAAGACCAGACCAATAGAACCTTAGAAGACATTCGAAGTCAACTAACCAAGTTGACTCAATCACTAAGCATTCAAGAGAAGGGAAAGATCCCAGCTTAACCAATGCCAAATCCTAGAGGTCAGGTACACATGAGTGAACCTTCAAACCATGAACAAGTCCAAGCCATCACAACCCTTAGAAGTGGAAAGATTGTTGACAAAGCTATAGGTTTTGAGATTCCTAGAGGTATTGTGGAGGAGAAATCTAAGGAAAGTGAACAGGAAATCAAAACACAAGTGACAAATGAGAGCTTGAGTGACAAAGAAGGTGAGATAAATAAGAAAGAGATGAGTGAGAAAGGAGATGATTCAAGAAAAATTGGAGTCAAAGTGAGTGATTTAGAATTTGTTCCTAGAGCACCATTTCCACAAAGGTTAGGGAAACCTAAACATGATCTTATGAACTCGGAAATCTATGAATTGTTCAAACAAGTGAAAGTCAACATTCCACTCCTTGATGCAATTAAACAAGTCCCATCTTATGCAAAGTTCCTCAAGGACTTATGCACAGTCAAAAGGAGATTGAATGTGAAAGAAAAAGCCTTTCTAACTGAACATGCTAGTGCCATCATCCAGTTTAAGACCCCTCCTAAATACAAAGATCTTGGTTGTCCTACCATTTCATGCATTATTGGAAGTCATAAGATAGATCAAGCTTTGTTGGATTTAGGAGCAAATGTGAATTTAATACCCTACACTGTTTACAAACAGTTAGGTTTAGGAGAAATCAAGCCTACTCGAATCACCCTTCAATTAGCTGATAGGTCAATCAAGATTCCCAAGGGTATTGTTGAGGATGTGTTGGTCCAAGTAGATAAATTCTACTTTCCTGTTGATTTTGTAGTGCTAGACACCGCACCAATTCAAGGTTCTAATGCTCCCATCCCAGTCATCTTAGGTAGACCTTTCCTAGCTACATCCAATGCTTTAATCAACTGTAGGAATGGGGTGATGAAATTGTCTTTTGGGAATATGACTGTGGAGATGAACATATTCAATGCCTCCAAACAAATTGGTGAACATGAGGACATTAGAGAGGTGGATTTGATCCAAACAGTTTGTCAAGAACACTTTGAGAGAGAGTGGATCAAGGATCCATTAGAGAGAACTTTAATTCGTGATGAAAGATTTTGTTCTTTGGAATGTGTTGATGAGGAAGTAAGAGAACTCGAGACTTATCTAGATCCAATGCCTATTATGTTAATAGGTCAATGGACCCCATCGTTTGAGCCTTTGATTTCACCCCAAGTGAAAGTTGAGGCATCTCTTGTCCAACCTTATAAGCCAGAAAGGAAGCCTTTACCGAGTGATTTTAAGTATGCATTTTCTAGGGGAAGATGAATCATATCCTATTGTGATTTCATCAAAACTTAGCATAGAGCAGGAACAAGAACTTTTGAGAGTGGTGAGAAAACACAAGAAAGCAATTGGGTGGACTATTACTGACTTGAAAAGCATTAGCCCTCTTTTATGTACACATAGAATCTATCTTGAAGAAGAGGCTAAATCTGTGAGGCAAATGCAAAGACGATTGAACCCAAACATGAAAGAAGTAGTGAGAGGTGAAGTGCTTAAGCTACTTGATGCAGGTATCATTTACCCCATTGCAAACTCAAAATGGGTTAGTCCAACCCAAGTTGTCCCAAAAAAATCTAGAGTTACGGTAGTGACGAATGAAAATAATGAGCTAGTACCAACTAGAATCCAAACTGGATGGCGTATGTGCATTGATTATCGTAAGTTGAACATGGTGACTAGGAAGGACCATTTTCCACTTCCATTTTTAGACCAAGTGCTTGAAAGAGTAGCCGAAAGAGCTTTTTATTGTTTTCTTGATGGATACTCAGGTTACAACCAAATTGAGATTTCTTTAGAAGACCAAGAAAAAACCACTTTCACTTGTCCTTTTGGTACCTATGCTTACAGAAGAATGCTTTTTGGTTTGTGTAATGCCCCAGCCACTTTTCAAAGGTGTATGATGAGTATCTTTAGTGACATGGTGGAAAATTTTTTGGAAGTTTTCATGGATAATTTTTCAGTTTATGGGGATTCTTATGAGTTGTGTCTAATGCATTTAGAAAAACTTCTTGAAAGGTGTGAGGAGAGCAATCTTGTACTCAATTGGGAGAAGTGTCATTTTATGGTGACACATGGCATTGTTTTAGGTCACATTGTCTCTTCAAAAGGGATAGAGGTAGATAAGTCAAAGGTTGAAGTCATTCAAAAATTACCTACCCCTAGGACTGTGAAAGATATGAGATCCTTTTTAGGATACGCTAGTTTTTACCGAAGATTCATTCATTCTTTTAGTATCATTGCCAAACCATTGTGTAACTTGTTGTCACAAGATGTTCAATTTGATTGGACATCAAAATGTCAAGAAGCTTTTGAAAAACTTAAAGGGTTGTTGACCACTTTGCACCAATCATGCAAGCTCCCGATTGGTCTTTACCATTTGAACCGATGTGTGATGCTAGTGATTTTGCAGTAGGGGCTGTTTTAGGGCAAAGAAAAGATAAGAAGCCTCATGTCATTTATTATGCTAGCAAGACTTTTGAATGATGCTTAATTGAATTACACTATAACTGAAAAAGAACTTTTAGTCGTGGTCTTTGCATTGGACAAGTTTCGGTCTTATTTGGTTGGATCTCTTGTTATTGTTTTCACCGATCATGCAAAGCATTGAAATACTTGCTCACAAAACAAGATGCCAAGCCACGTTTGATTCGATGGATCCTCCTACTCCAAGAGTTTAACCTTGAAATTCGAGATAAAAAGGGAGTAGAGAATGTAGTGGTCGATCATTTGTCCCGATCTTTCAAGCTATGAAACCACAATTGATGAATCTCTAATAAATGAATTCTTTCTTGATGAAAATTTATTTTGTGCAGTGCTTGCTTCCTACCTTGGCTCTCCATGGTATGCTGACATAGCAAATTACCTAGCCACAAGTCAGATTCCTTCTCATTGGTCTAAACTTGACAAACAAAAATTCTTGCGCAACGTGTACCTTTTTTTGGGATGACCCCTACCTATTTAAATACTGCCCTGACCAAATTGTTAGGCGGTGCATCCCTGATCATGAAATTCCAAGTGTAATTAATTTTTGTCATGCATTAGCCTGTGGTGGGCATTTCTCTTCCAAGAAAACCACTGCCAAGATCTTGCAGTGTGGTTTTTGTTGGCCCACCATATTCAAAGATGTCCATGCCTTCTGTGTTGCATGTGACCGATGCCAACGACTAGGTAACCTCACTAGGCGTAACATGATGCCCCTAAACCCTATTTTTGTTTTGAAAATATTTCATGGGACCTTTTCCACACTTTCATTTGGTTACCAATTCATCCTTGTAGCTGTTGATTATGTGTCTAAATGGGTGGAGGCCATTGCATCTCGAACCAATGACCATCGAGTTGTGGTCAAATTCTTGAAAGAAAATATTTTCTCTCGTTTTGGCATGCCCCGGGCTATGATTAATGATGGGGGAAAACATTTTTGTAACAAGCCCGTTGGGATTTTGATGAGAAAATATGGTGTAATTCACAAGGTCAGTACCCCCTATCACCCATTGCACTAGTGGCCAAGCTGAGTTGGCAAATAGGGAGATCAAGAACATTTTAGAGAAAACAGTCAATCCAAACCGTAAAGATTGGTCCCTACGACTAGTTGATGCTTTGTGGGCATATCACACTGCTTACAAGACCTCTTTAGGAATGTCTCCTTAAAGGCTAGTTTATGGAAAGCCTTGTCATCTCCCTGTTGAGATTGAGCACCGTGCATATTGGGCCATCCGACAATTCAATGACAATGAAAATGAGGTTGGCAAAAATAGAAAGCTTCAATTGGATGAATTAGAGGAGCTGAGAAATGATGCATTTGAAAATACAAAAATTTCAAAAATAAGATGAAAGCTTTACATGATAAACATATTTTTAGAAAATCCTTTCATGTTGGTCAAAAGGTTCTCTTGTATAATTCACGATTAGATCTCTTTCCTGGGAAGTTGAGGACAAAATGGATTGGTCCATTTGTGATTAAATCCATCTCTGAGTATGGTGCATTTGAGGTAGAAAATCCTAAGAATGGAAATGTTTTCAAAGTAAATGGTCATCGATTGAAACCTTATCTTGAAAACGTTGTGGCTGAAGTTGAGACATTGGATCTTGAAGATCCAATACCATTGTAGTATCAGAAGTAATGAGTTTTTATTTTTATTTTTATTTTTATTTCATTTTTATTTATTTATTTATTTTTCGTTCTTCCATCTCTTATATTTTCTTTTTTTTTGGTAAGTTGACGTATGTATTAAAAGAAGAAGATACAAACATTATAAGGGGCATACCCCAGATTTACAATGATAACAGAAACATAAAACAACAGATGGCTACAGGCTAGCCACCGACCCTAAAACTGAAACCTCACTAGATTCGTGAGGGAAACCAATACAACCAGCTAACTAACAAATTAAGAATCTATGGTATTCACCCTCCAAGCTCGTTGGATCCTTTTGTTTTCATTTGTTGGTACGACATTCCTCATCAAATCAAGCTTATCACGAATGATACATTCGATTTGATTAAAGACCAAATTCAAGTTCTAGACATTCCAAGCAAAGATCCTTGCATTCCGTTCTTGCCATACATGATACAATCGGAGCCGCAAAACTCGGTTCTACGAGAAAAATTGACGAAACTCTTGCCATGCCAAGAGATGGTGGCCCATCAAATCCATTCATCCCACCTTTTGTCATTCTTGGAATGTCGCATCTGTCACAAACATCCCACCGGATCGCTTTAGTATAGGAGCATTCAAAGAACAAGTGGTTGTGATCCTCATTGTTCGTGAGACAGAGTGAGCATCTATTGGGACCATGTATACCAAACCGATGAAGTTTATCTTGAGTTGTGAGTTTCGTTGGACAGCCATCCATAGAAGAAATGAATGTCTTGGAACAAGCATTCTTGAACCACACAATGTCATGCCATTCAACCATCCGACGATGACGTCTTAGTTGTTCCCAAGCTACTTTGACCGAGAATCCGTGATTTGGCGAATCCAACCAAACTATCTCATCCTTTTGCCCCATCTTAGGATTAGAATTGGAAGGAATGGCTTCTATAATGGGGTGCCGCCAATAGCTTGGGTGGTAGGAGTTTTCCATTCGAGTTCGAATTAGCACATTCACCTTCACGTTCTTGGCCATACCGAATCATAGATGAATCTTTCCCCGTAAGAATCCGCGAGTGGGTTGTGAGGATGCCAATTATCAAACCATAGAGAGGTTGTCATTCCATCTCCTATGATGTACTTCATCTTCGGCCATGCTAAGGATCTGAGCTTTAGAATCTTTCCCCAAGCCCAAGAGCAATTCCGTGGCGTCTTGATTGTCCAGGAATTCCTACCTGCAATGCATTGGATCTGATCCAAGTAGACCATATTGAGCCATCTGAGTCATTGCACAGGTTCCAAATGTGTTTCAACAAAGCAATCTTGTTCCATTCTGTTATCCTTTTTATTCCTAGCCCCCCCTCCTTTTTTGGAAGACATACCTGATCCCAAGCCACTTTAGCCCCAGTAGTTCTCATATCTGAACCTGACCAAAGAAAGGATTTCATAATTTGCTCCACATTTTTAATTACTTGCCCAGGTAGGTGACACGACCAAAAGATTGATGTCTTCTCCCAAGTGCAGGAGTGTCGAAGTAATAAATAACCCGGCAAGGCCGGGGTCGAACCACAGAGAGGTTAATTGTATAAATTATAGTTAACAACAACACAATAACAACAACAATAATAGTAATAATAATAATAATAAAGAAGAAGAAGAAGTTGATGAGAACTTTGAGATGGAAGATTAACGTAAGGATTAAACAATGATAACAACAAATGTCAAGGTTAGAGGATCCACTAATGGTACGTCAAACAAGTATAGTATAAACCTTTTTTATTCAATTGGAAACCACACACAAAGGAAGTTCCAATCGGATTATAAATTGTTAACATGATTACATTAGTTATCTTATTCGAATAATGCTAATACTTGTAAATGTTGTCAGGCATTCATGATTATAACTTATGTTAACAACAAATCAAGTTCCTTTCATAGCTCGGTGTCGGTTATACCATACAGTATGGGCTATGAAAGTGCCAAGTATTTGTTGTACCAAGTGTTATACAACATAAATCTAGATTAACCATTTCACAAGCAAAGTATTAAAAGTGAACAAGATAACAAATATAAAGCATGTTAGTATCCAACATTAAGGTCCATGTTAAGTTTATATTATACTTATTCTTACACCATTAGTGTACCCTTTTCACCTTGACATAATTAACTTAGCAACACATAATGAAAGAAAGAAACATAAATAAACAAGGGAAGGAAATGAAAAGCATAAGCAAGAAATTAATATAAGCAAAACTTAAGCATTACAAAACATAAAGAAAGAGCAAGAGCATGATCTTGATCTGAACACCAAGATGCCTAAATACATGGCAAATGCCTCCTTTTATAGGCCAAAATTCGGAACTATTGATTTGTTGACTAATTGATGAGTGGGTGGCCACATCTTGACTTGGTGACAATCCTTATCTTCTTGTCTGCCAAAAACGTCATTGATGACGTCATAATTTGAACAAACTTCAATCATGAAAGTTCTAGAGAATTGTCTCATCTATCCAGGGTAAAAATTTGAGATCATTTGGACTTCTAGAACTCGAGATATGGGCTGAACACTAAACAGTGTCCGGGCTGCGGGACAGATTCGGACTTCTTTATTGTTGCTGCAATTTGGACTTGAAAACGGCCTTTTTAAATCTTGGGCTTCACATGAAAGTTGTAGGCCTATGTCTTATCTTTCCATCCATATAAAATGGACCTAAATCCAAGATCTAAAGCTCCAGATATGACCCGATTACCGAACAGTGTTCCAATTTGGACCGCACCAAAGATCTCTTTTCTAAGTTTGGCCATCTCTTTGTCCTTTCAATTTAAGTACTTCAACTCATCAATCAATTCTTTCATTTATGTGATAGGCCTGCATTTAAGATGAACATTTACCATAAATTAAAGGTATCTTAATATATTAGATACGTTATTATAAAACATGCTTTAGTTAAGGAGTTATTGATACTTCAAGTGCAAAATGATGATATAAAACCTTGATAAAAATGCACTTTTAAGTACTAATCACACCCCCCAACCAGCTTATTACTAGTCCCTAGTAATCAAAGCGTTAAAAAAAACAATTTGCAAAGTCCACAAAGCAAGGCATTCATCATTCAACTTCCATTAATCTATCCAGATAAACAAACTCTCATTAAATTTATATATCTGCTCAATACCTCTTAAACAAAATATTAATAAACCTTCCTTTTTATGTGCTCAATGTATGAAAACATAGATGATGGGGCTTTGATTGGAAGAAAACAATATTCTGTTCTAATGTTTAAGGTTAACTTCCTTGGGTTGGGATTATTATCTTCTTGTTTTTTTTTTTCTTTTCTTTTTCAATATATATACATATACTTAAAACACAATGCATCTTTAACCCATGTAACGAGCTTTCGGCTAATGACTCCCAGACCGGTTGGTCTTAGGGCATTAGGTGTTGAGACACCCCTACGAGCTTAGTAACTTCGGGTTGCAGATACTGATGCGTAGATAGTGCAATGTTTGATTCCCTTAAGCTTTTCTCCTTAACCCATGTAACAAGCTTTGGGCCAATAGCTCCCAAGTCAGTTGACTTTAGGGTATTAGGTGTTAAAACACCCCTTCGGGCTTAATTGCTTAGGTTAGGGAGGCTACAAAATCAAACTTATCTACGTTTTTATTATCATCATTTTCTTTTTTCTCTTTTTTTTTGTTTTTTTGTTTTTTTGTTTTTTGTTTTTTTTTTTTTGCAAATTATAGACTATCCCTATCCCTTAGTTGTTACCTTTAACAAAAGAACATAAATAATGTAATAATCCAATGTGCAACCCACAATCATATGTTAAAGTGTGTGTGTGAAAATGAAGGTTTAAGAATACTTGTTAAATGAGTATATGAGCAGAATCATGTGATAAGAATGCGAGAGTTTGTAAACCTGAATATTTCAAGAAGTATTCTAATAGGCCTTGTTATGAATATTGCAAATGACCATTAGAAAATGTTTACTAAGATGCGTCTCAAGAGTCAATAAAATTACTCCTTACTCGCCATCTTAATAATAATGAGTTTTGTCAAATGGCTTTAAAAACAAAAACAGTTAGTTGGTTAGTTTTTTTTTTTTTTTTTTTTTTTTTTTTTTTTTTTTTTTAATGTCAACTACTACCCTCTCCCCCCAACCAAAACGAGACATTGTCCTCAATGTCCTAAGGTAGAAAGATAGAGTATAGAAGACATCACATGAAACAACGAACAACGACAAACCCGAAACACACTTAAACAAAACAAAATAATATGCTAATAATAAAACTAAAAAACACACAGGATTCACAAACGAAGGCTCAAATCCAATCTAAGCTTTTTTACGGCTTTACGGAGTTAACCAATTGATGCGACTCATGGAAGGATCAATTACAGGGTGAAAGATTGTAGTTTGTCGATCAATTGCTCAACAAGAGCGCAGAGATTATGATTTGTCGTGCCAAGATGTTAGAAATTCCTGTTCCACGACTTGATCAAGAAAAGACAACAAATTATCATAAAAACCATTAACATTGAGCAAACCTATAGGTTTATGGTGAATGTGAAGTTGGGCCCAAGAGGAAATATGAAAGATCTCTTCCAATGTGCCCAAACCACCGGGTAAGGCAATGAAGGCATCAACAGATGGTTAAACATTGTATTCATTCGATCAAACATTGTGGAGACCCGTAGTTCCTCTCCAATTGTTCTTCCAATGATGTCCCCTTTTGTTAAAGCTTCGGGACGACCTCCAAAACTTGACTACCTCCTAAAAATGCAGCTATTGCCACACCCCCCATTAACCCAAGGCTGCCTCCCCATACACTAAATGAATCTTTTTCTCGGCTAGTACCCGACCAAGATGATTTCCTTGCTTCCAAAAAAGCTATTTCCTTCCCGGGATTTGGATCCACCAAAAAACACAAATATTTTTTATGTGATAACTTGAGGGACCTGCCATTTCTACACACTTCTATATCCCGTCTAATGTAAGGGTTGAGTAGAAATGAGGGGAAGGAAGAGAAGATTTTATAGATGAGGATTTGAAAATGCAATCATATCACCTAGATATAGGCCACTGAGTCTCACACACTCCCTCTCTCTTTATGTATTTATTTATTTATTTATTTTGAAAAGCATGTGTATGTACAGGTAGTTGTGATTGTGGCTCACATCTTCCCTTGGTTTTACGTCCAAGAACGGCTTAAACGCCCTCTATGGGTCGGGGATAGGCTTCCCATCCAGTTTTCTTAAAAACGGCAAACGAGGTCTTTTTAGTCAGATTCCCAAGACTAAGTCGATCATGTTCTTTATGGAAATGGGGCCATAAATCATGAATTGCACGATGCACATCTCCACTAGGATGCGTCTCAAGGGTCAATAGAAGATTATCTAAAGACCCCTTACTCAGGGCCATCCTTAATGAATTGTATTTTATCTTCACGGTTTATAGATACCATTCCTAAAGAACGACATGTTGCATTACAAGTCCATCCGCACATCCGGATGACTTTCGATCGTTTTGCACGACGTTTCTTTGCAAAAGTGCTTTTACCTGTTCCAGGCATGTGTGAAATGAAAGAATTAGAGGACTCACCTGATAATCGGACCTTTGCTTCAATCAGCCAACGAATATCTTCAGGAATTCCATGATTCATTAACAACCTCAATCTTGCACACCTAGCACGGTAAATTTTTGTAATCGCATTCTGAGGCAAAGCGGGAAAGTACTTTTTCAATTTTTCAAGAGTGATGTTCATTTTCAAATGAGAATTGGAGAAGAGAGTCAAAGAAGGGAGAAAGAGCAAAGAATTGCACAAATATATACAGATATCAGTTATTATGGGAAACCGAAAGAACCGATCAAGTCACGAGTACCGTTATCCGCCATTTGACCAGGGTGAGAGAGACTAACAAAACAAAATTCACACCAAAAAAGAAACACAAAACAATGTGAGAAAAACAAAATAATCAACCTTTATCTATAGGATCATTCAAACCAATGGATTCATTTTCACTAGGAAAATTATCAAAGTAAGCTTTCAAACGATGTCCATTTCCCTTAGAAACATTGTCATTCTTTGGATTCTCAATATCAAAGGCCCCATAAGGATACACATGTTTCTCAATAAATGGACCGCTCCATCTTGATCTTAGCTTTCCAGGAAATAAATGGAGTCGAGAATTATAAAGAAAAACTTTTTGACCAGTATCAATTTTTTGACAATTTTCACAAGTTTTGCAGAATGCATGTGTGTCCTTGAACATGGTGGGCCAATAAAATCCCTTTTGTAAGATTTTCAATTGTCTTTTTTTTGACGAGAAATGATTCCCACATGCTTCAGAATGACAAAGTTTAATGACATTACTTACCTCATTGTCAGGAATGCATCTTCGAAATATTTGATCAGGACAATATTCGAATAAGTAAGGGTCAGCCCAATAAAATTTCTTTACTTCGTTCAAAAACTTACCTTTGTCTTCGGTCATCAAATGCTTTGGCAAATCACCTGAGGCAAGGAAATTGATATTTTTAGCAAACCGAGGCATTGAACTAAGAGAAAGTAAGGATTTATCAGGAAAGTAATCATCGGTTGGTGTGATGTCAGATATTGAATCTATTGTCACTCTTGACAAAAGATTCGCATCAACATTTTCAATGCCCTTTTCATCCGTGATTTCTTCCTGAGAATAAGTCATTTGCAAATCTTCAAATTCATCAAGCTCGGGATTACTCAAAGTAGATTCAAGTTGATCATAAACTAATTCTTCAATAGAATCTACTTCTTGTAAATCATTATCATCTCCAGGGTTGCTTGCAAATGTTGAAAATATTCATCTCCAATGTCATGTTTCCAAAAGATAGCTTCATCAGTCCATTCCTACAATTAATCAATGCATTAGAAGTTGCAAGAAACGACGTCCTAAAATAACAGGAAATGAATTACATGCTTCAACAGGTTGTGTGTCCAAGACAATAAAATCCACAGGGATAAATGAACTTATCGACTTGTACTAACACATCTTCAACTATTCCTCTAGGCACTTTTACGGATCTATCGGCAAGTAAAAGAGTTACGGAGTTGGTTTTAACTCACCTAGATTGAGACTTTGAAAAACTGAATATGGAAGTAAATTCACACTAGCTCCAAGATCAAGTAAAGCTCTTTCAATTTTATGTTCTCCAATAAAGCAAGAGATCGTAGGACAACCAGGGTCTTTATATTTCAATGCATTATTGTTCTGAAGAATGGCACTTACTTGTTCGGCTAAAAAGGCTTTCTTTTTCACATTCAGTTTTCTCTTCACAAAGGCACGAATCTTTCAAAAATTTAGCGTAAGAAGGAACCTGTTTAATAGCATCCAACAAAGGTATATTGATCCTTACCTGTTTGAAAGTTTCAAGGATTTCAGAGTTGTGATTGACTTTCCTTTGTTTGGTCATGGCATGAGGAAATGGAAGTGCTGGTGGAGAATCAGTCTTTTCTTTGCAATGATCAGATTCAACCCCTTCCTTACCCTTAGAGATTGACTCATCATCATTCTCACAAGGTTCAAGAATGGGTTTTTCAATAACCTTACCACGCAAGAGTGATGACCGATTTGGCTTGATCCATGTGCGGCTTCCCGAACTACTTGCATTCGCATTGTATTGCCCCTTTGGATTTTGCTGAGGTTGAGATGGAAACTTACCTTTCTCTTGGAAACTAAGAGCAGTTGTGAACTTTGCAAGAGTATCTTTAAGATCTGTCATGCTTTGAGCAAGTTGAGTGTTAATTGTCTCTTGCTTTTCCATGAATGCATGCAATGTTTCCTCAAGATTTCTTCTAGGAGGTGGAGCATAAGGAGGTGCATATCCATGAGAATTTTGGAAGTTATGGTGTGCTTGAAACGGTGGTTGTGAAGTTTGTGCATTATTGTTATCACTCTTCCAATTAAAATTTAGGTGATTTCTCCAACCAGGGTTGTATGTTTGCGAGTATGGGTTATGATTGGGCCTTTGGAAACTGTTTAATGCATGGGCTTGTTCATGGAGACATTCCCTAAAAAGAGGGCAAAGTTGGACAGTCATGGGTTGAATGTTCATTGGTTTCACAGATTTGACACACAATGTCTTGAACAGATTTTAGTTGACCACTCTTTTTTAATTCTAATGCCTCGACTTTTTTAGCTAAAGATGCAAACTTGGCTTGGAGGTCATGATCTTCCCTAAGGTTGTACATACCTCCACTAGATGTATGAGGTTGGGTTTTACTTGGTGCCTCATAAGTTCCCTGTAGTGTCCCAATTTTGTGCATTTTCAGCTAGCAAGTCTAGGTATTCCATGGCTTCATTGGGGTCTTTATCCTCAAAAGTTCCATTGCACATCAATTCAACCATTTGCCTATCTCTAGGTGTTAATCCTTCATAAAAATGTGAAACTAATCTCCATGTTTCAAAACCATGATGGGGGCAAGTATTAAGCAAGTCTCGATATCTATCCCAACATTGGTAAAATGTTTCTCCTGGTTTTTGAGTGAAAGTGATGATTTGTCTTTTGAAAGAGTTTGTTACTGTGAGATGGAAAAAACTTCTTTAAAATTGTTGTTGCATATCATCCCACGCATCGAATGGATCCAGTCTCAAATTTTGTAGCCATGTTTTAGCTTTATCTTTTAATGAAAAAGGAAAAAGCTTTAACCTAATGGTGTTCATGCTACAATTTGAGTCATTATAGGTGTTACAGACCTCAAATTCCCTTAAATGCAAGTATGGATTTTCTAAATCTAAACCATGAAAAGAAGGTAAAAGTTGAATAATGCCTGGCTTAAAATTAAAATGAGATGCATCGGGGAGGAAAAACTATGCATGAGGGTGCACTTGTTCTTGTGGGATTCATGTGGTCTCTAAGTGTTGTAACCCGAATATTCTCATTATTCTCATTATGAAGCGATTGGTTATCTTCTTCGGCCATATTTTCTGAAAATGATGAGGATACTCTACAAAGTCTACCACTTAACGTACGTGACCACACTCTCATGCACGTGCAGGAAGAGAATAAAAGAAAGAAAAGAAAAACAATAGAAAAAGAAACAAAACAAAAGAAACAAAGTTAGATACAAGAAAAGAGAAAAGAGAAAATAAAATAAATATTATAATTTGTACAAGAATTTACCTCCCCGGCAACGGCGCCAAAAACTTGACACGACCAAAAGATTGATGTCTTCTCCCAAGTGCAGGAGTGTCGAAGTAATAAATAACCCAAAGACCGGGGTCGAACCACAGGGAGGTTAATTGTATAAATTATAGTTAACAACAACACAATAACAACAACAATAATAGTAGTAACAATAATAATAATAATAAAGAAGAAGAAGAAGAAGTTGATGAGAACTTTGAGTTGCACGATTAACGTAAGGATTAAACAATGATAACAACAAATGTCAAGGTTAGAGGATCCACTAATGGTACGTCAAACAAGTATAGTATAAACTCTTACTAATCAACTGGAAACCACACACAAAGGAGGTTCCAATCGGATTATAAATTGTTAACATGATTACATTAGTTATCTTATTCGAATAATGCTAATACTTGTAAATGTTGTCAGGCATTCATGATTATAACTTATGTTAACAACAAATCAAGTTCCTTTCATAGCTCAGTGTCGGTTATACCATACGGTATGGGCTATGAAAGTGCCAAGTATTTGTTGTACCAAGTGTTATACAACATAAATCTAGATTAACCATTTCACAAGCAAAGTATTAAAAGTGAACAAGATAACAAATATAAAGCATGTTAGTATCCAACATTAAGGTCCATGTTAAGTTTATATTATACTTATTCTTACACCATTAGTGTACCCTTTTCACCTTGACATAATTAACTTAGCAACACATAATGAAAGAAAGAAACATAAATAAACAAGGGAAGGAAATGAAAAGCATAAGCAAGAAATTAATATAAGCAAAACTTAAGCATTACAAAATATAAAGAGAGAGCAAGAGCATGATCTTGATCTAAACACCAAGATGCCTAAATACATGGCAAATGCCTCCTTTTATAGGCCAAAATTCGGAACTATTGATTTGTTGACTAATTGATGAGTGGGTGGCCACATCTTGACTTGGTGACAATCCTTATCTTCTTGTCTGCCAAAAACGTCATTGATGACGTCATAATTTGAACAAACTTCAATCATGAAAGTTCTAGAGAATTGTCTCATCTATCCAGGGTAAAAATTTGAGATCATTTGGACTTCTAGAACTCGAGATATGGGCTGAACACTAAACAGTGTCTGGGCTGCAGGACAGATTCGGACTTCTTTATTGTTGCTGCAATTTGGACTTGAAAACGGCCTTTTTAAATCTTGGGCTTCACATGAAAGTTGTAGGCCTATGTCTTATCTTTCCATCCATATAAAATGGACCTAAATCCAAGATCTAAAGCTCCAGATATGACCCGATTACCGAACAGTGTTCCAATTTGGACTGCACCAGCATCTCTTTTCTAAGTTTGGCCATCTCTTTGTCCTTTCAATTTAAGTACTTCAACTCATCAATCAATTCTTTCATTTATGTGATAGGCCTGCATTTAAGATGAACATTTACCATAAATTAAAGGTATCTTATATTATTAGATATGTTATTATAAAGCATGCTTTAGTTAAGGAGTTATTGATACTTCAAGTGCAAAATGATGATATAAAACCTTGATAAAAATGCACTTTTAAGTACTAATCATATATTGATCCTTACCTGTTTGAAAGTTTCAAGGATTTCAGAGTTGTGATTGACTTTCCTTTGTTTGGTCATGGCATGAGGAAATGGAAGTGCTGGCGGAGAATCAGTCTTTTCTTTGCAATGATCAGATTCAACCCCTTCCTTACCCTTAGAGATTGACTCATCATCATTCTCACAAGGTTCAAGAATGGGTTTTTCAATAACCTTACCATCGGAAGAGTGATGACCGATTTGGCTTGATCCATGTGCTGGCTTCCCGAACTACTTGCATTCGCATTGTATTGCCCCTTTGGATTTTGCTTGAGGTTGAGATGGAAACTTACCTTTCTCTTGGAAACTAAGAGCAGCTTTGAACTTTGCAAGAGTATCTTTAAGATCTGGTCATGCTTTGAGCAAGTTGAGTGTTAATTGTCTCTTGCTTTTCCATGAATGCATGCAATGTTTCCTCAAGATTTCTTCTAGGAGGTGGAGCATAAGGAGGTGCATATCCATGAGAATTTTGGAAGTTATGGTGTGCTTGAAACGGTGGTTGTGAAGTTTGTGCATTATTGTTATCACTCTTCCAATTGAAATTTGGGTGATTTCTCCAACCGGGGGTTGTATGTTTGTGAGTATGGGTTATGATTGGGCCTTTGAGAACTGTTTAATGCATGGGCTTGTTCATTGAGACATTCCCTAAAAGAGGGCAAAGTTGGACAGTCATGGGTTGAATGTTCATTGGTTTCCACGATTTGACACACAATGTCTTGAACAGATTTTAGTTGACCACTCTTTTTTTAATTCTAATGCCTCGACTTTTTTTAGCTAAAGATGCAAACTTGGCTTGGAGGTCATGATCTTCCCTAAGGTTGTACATACCTCCACTAGATGTATGAGGTTGGGTTTTACTTGGTGCCTCATAAGTTCCTGTAGTGTCCCAATTTTGTGCATTTTCACTAGCAAGTCTAGGTATTCCATGGCTTCATTGGGGTCTTTATCCTCAAAAGTTCCATTGCACATCAATTCAACCATTTGCCTATCTCTAGGTGTTAATCCTTCATAAAAATGTGAAACTAATCTCCATGTTTCAAAACCATGATGGGGGCAAGTATTAAGCAAGTCTCGATATCTATCCCAACATTGGTAAAATGTTTCTCCCGGTTTTTGAGAGAAAGTGATTATTTGTCTTTTGAAAGAGTTTGTTACGTGGGATGGAAAAAACTTCTTTAAAAATTGTTGTTGCATATCATCCCACGCACGAATGGATCCAGGTCTCAAATTTTGTAGCCATGTTTTAGCTTTATCTTTTAATGAAAAAGGAAAAAGCTTTAACCTAATGGTGTTCATGCTACAATTTGAGTCATTATAGGTGTTACTGGACCTCCTCAAATTCCCTTAAATGCAAGTATGGATTTTCTAAATCTAAACCATGAAAAGAAGGTAAAAGTTGAATAATGCCCGGCTTAAAATTAAAATGAGATGCATCGGGGAGGAAAAACTATGCATGAGGGTGCACTTGTTCTCGTGGGATTCATGTGGTCTCTAAGTGTTGTAACCCGAATATTCTCATTATTCTCATTATGAAGCGATTGGTTATCTTCTTGACCATATTTTCTGAAAATGATGAGGATACTCTACAAAGTCTACCACTTAATGTCACGTGACCACACTCTCATGCACGTGCAGGGAAGAGAATAAAAGAAAGAAAAGAAAAACAATAGAAAAAGAAACAAAACAAAAGAAACAAAGTTAGATACAAGAAAAGAGAAAGGAGAAAGGAGAAAATAAAATAAATACTATAATTTGTACAAGAATTTACCTCCCGAAGAACGGCGCCAAAAACTTGACACGACCAAAAGATTGATGTCTTCTCCCAAGTGTAGGAGTGTCGAGTAATAAATAACGCAAGGGCCGGGTCGAACCACGAGAGGTTAATTGTATAAATTATAGTTAATAAAGAACACAATAACAACAACAATAATAGTAATAATAATAATAATAAAGAAGAAGAAGAAGTTGATGAGAACTTTGAGATGGAAGATTAACGTAAGGATTAAACAATGATAACAACAAATGTCAAGGTTAGAGGATCCACTAATGGTACGTCAAACAAGTATAGTATAAACCTTTTTTTATTCAATTGGAAACCACACACAAAGGAAGTTCCAATCGGATTATAAATTGTTAACATGATTACATTAGTTATCTTATTCGAATAATGCTAATACTTGTAAATGTTGTCAGGCATTCATGATTATAACTTATGTTAACAACAAATCAAGTTCCTTTCATAGCTCAGTGTCGGTTATACCATACAGGATGGGCTATGAAAGTGCCAAGTATTTGTTGTACCAAGTGTTATACAACATAAATCTAGATTAACCATTTCACAAGCAAAGTATTAAAAGTGAACAAGATAACAAATATAAAGCATGTTAGTATCCAACATTAAGGTCCATGTTAAGTTTATATTATACTTATTCTTACACCATTAGTGTACCCTTTTCACCTTGACATAATTAACTTAGCAACACATAATGAAAGAAAGAAACATAAATAAACAAGGGAAGGAAATGAAAAGCATAAGCAAGAAATTAATATAAGCAAAACTTAAGCATTACAAAACATAAAGAAAGAGCAAGAGCATGATCTTGATCTGAACACCAAGATGCCTAAATACATGGCAAATGCCTCCTTTTATAGGCCAAAATTCGGAACTATTGATTTGTTGACTAATTGATGAGTGGGTGGCCACATCTTGACTTGGTGACAATCCTTATCTTCTTGTCTGCCAAAAACGTCATTGATGACGTCATAATTTGAACAAACTTCAATCATGAAAGTTCTAGAGAATTGTCTCATCTATCCAGGGTAAAAATTTGAGATCATTTGGACTTCTAGAACTCGAGATATGGGCTGAACACTAAACAGTGTCCGGGCTGCGGGACAGATTCGGACTTCTTTATTGTTGCTGCAATTTGGACTTGAAAACGGCCTTTTTAAATCTTGGGCTTCACATGAAAGTTGTAGGCCTATGTCTTATCTTTCCATCCATATAAAATGGACCTAAATCCAAGATCTAAAGCTCCAGATATGACCCGATTACCGAACAGTGTTCCAATTTGGATTGCACCAAGATCTCTTTTCTAAGTTTGGCCATCTCTTTGTCCTTTCAATTTAAGTACTTCAACTCATCAATCAATTCTTTCATTTATGTGATAGGCCTGCATTTAAGATGAACATTTACCATAAATTAAAGGTATCTTAATATATTAGATACGTTATTATAAAACATGCTTTAGTTAAGGAGTTATTGATACTTCAAGTGCAAAATGATGATATAAAACCTTGATAAAAATGCACTTTTAAGTACTAATCAGTAGGAGAAAGAGAGATGCCCAATAGACCTGTATGGAAAATAAGACTGAATTAATCAATTGTACCCGTCTTGCATACAAGAGTGTTCTACAAGTCCAATGTCGAACTTTAGAGGTGATTCGATCCACGAGGCCCTTACAATAAATAGCCTTTAGTGCGGGCAGAGAAGAGGTACTCCCAAATATTTCATAGGGAGCTCCCCCTCTCTAAACCCAAGAATATGAATAATTTGTTCCTTCTCAGCATTTAACACACCGCTCAAGAAGATGTCGCTTTTGTTTGGATTTGGATACAGACCTGATAGATCTTGAAACTTTGTGAGCACAGTTTTGATCATACGGATTGAGTTTACATCCCCGTTGCTAAAAATCATCAAGTCATCAGCGAAAACAAAGATGAGAAATTCTGTCCTTCTTGCATCTCCGAAGGAACTTGAATTCTTGGTTGGCACTCATCTTGCAGAATAGCCCCGACAGGATTTCCATACATAGGACAAACAAATATGGGGACAATGGATCCCCTTGTCTCAGCCCTCTTCCCCCTTGAAAGTAACCTGCAAGCTCACCATTGACGTTGATAGAGAATTGACATGATGTAACACAAACCATGATCCAATCAATGACTGTTCTAGGGAATCCCATTTTTATTAACATAAGCGTCAACGAAATCCCACCGCACCGAGTCATAAGCCTTCATCAGATCAACTTTCATAGCACAACGAGCGGGTCCCGTAGATTTATGATAGCCTTTCATTAGTTCCTGACATAAAAGAATGTTATCACTGATTCTCCGTCCTGAGATAAAAGCTGTCTGATATAGGCCAACTAAGGATGGCAAAACAACTTTGATTCTCCCACTAGAATCTTAGCGATGCATTTGTACAATCGTATTGCGGCAAGATATAGGACGGAAATCATCAACCTTGTAGGATTAGCAACTTTAGGAATAAGGGAAATGGATGTAGCATTCATTTCTTTAAGCATTCTACAGTCCGAAAGAAGGATCTAACAACGTTGATTACATCTTCCCCAACTATGTGCCACATTCTTTTGAAGAAACCTGCGTTAAAGCCATCCGGACCAGGGGCTTTGTTGTTCTTCAAACTAAACATAGCATGCTTAATCTCCTCCCTTGTTACATCTTGTGCGAGAACATGCTTTGTTGCGTTGAAGACAGTTTCAAGTTAATTGTCGATTCCATCACTTCCTCATTCAGAACCCTAGGCATCTGATCAACTCCTAACACACGATGGAAGTATGCAATTACTTCTGATTTGATTGCCTCGTGTCCTTCGACAACCTCTCCATCCTCCCTTGTATGTGATAGAAGCTTATTTCTATTCTGTCTTCCATTTACTGCTTTGTGAAAGTAGCTAGTATTCTGATCCCCAAGCTAAGCCATTGTATCCTTGCCTTCTGTTTGAAAAAACTCTCTTCACCGACGGTAGAAGCGTATTTATGAACAACAGTCCCTTTCTCGCATGCACAAAATTGGATTCTCATCGCTGTATGCAGAGCCTCCGTTGAGCCTTATCCATTTCGTTTTTTGCATCTTTCACTCTATCCGAAATGTTGGAGAAGTGAGCCATATTGAAAAGTTTCAATTCCGCTTTAGCTTTCTTAGTTTGCAACACAGTGATACATTGGACAACCCCCGAATTCGATCCCATACCTTCTTCACCAAGGGCATGAACTTCGTCATGATCCATCCACATATCGAAGAATCTGAATGGTTTCTTTATGTTCGATCATTGCCAATAACCCTTACCACCATAGGAGAATGGTCCGACATACCCAAAGGCAAAAATCTCAGCCCGATAATGGAAATTTCAGATTCCACTTCTCATTGACAAGCACTCTATCTAGTTTCCGCATAATCAGATTCTCAGGACATTGGTTCGACCAAGTATAATGCATACCTGAATACCGAAGATCATCTACTTTCGCTTCTCGAATACATGCATCCAATCTGTCCATAATACCAGCCCACGTAGTAGACCCTCCTAACCTGTCCGACCGGTTGCGGATAGCATTAAAATCACCCATAAGAATCCACGGGGTTGACTCCCATCCATCACTACGACTCACAATATCAGACCATAATGCCTCACGTAAGGAAGCATTATTGTCTCCATAAATAATTGAAGTATTGAAACTGATATTGGTAGCTAATATAGTGACAGAAACATGAATAGCCTGGTCTGACATTCCAAAAACATCCACCTTCACCGTATCAGCATTCCAACAAACCCAAATACGCCCACGACAAGAGAAATCATAATTATACAAGAAGGACCAAGAACGCAGAAGAAGTTGAGAAACATTATCTTTATTCTTGTCTTTAACTCGAGTTTCAACCAGACCAAAAAGAGCTATCCTCTCTTGATGGATGAGTCGACGCAATTCTGAATGCTTTATAGGATCATTCAAACCTCTAATATTCCAACATCCAATAATCATAGGAAATAGAGAGGAGTACAATTCATTATTTTAAGTTGGGGGGTGTGAGGTTCTTTATTTTCAAAAAAAAAACATCAATGTTTTCTTTTAGTTGTGATATGCAAGTAAAAAAAAAATCAAGCAAAAAGTCAGCTCATGTCCAATTCAATCAGACATTCATCCTTGAGAACAAAAGGGGAGTAACAGTTTTCTAATCTTTATACTTTTCTTCTCTTTCTTTTTTACATTGAGGATAATGAAAAACTTAATTTTAGATATTTGATTATGTTGAATGCTTGAGATAACCATGCTTGTTAAAAAAAAAAAAAACTTGCATTCGTATGTGAATGAGACTTGTTTAGGATCAACATTACATTTTTGGATTCATTATTGTGTTGAACATTGCATGCTTTAATTTGGGATAGATAATATCTTATAAAGCAAGATATAGCATACTTTTTTCTTAAGATTATTGAAGTACATTTTTCCTTGTAAAAGTTGTGTGACTATGTATGAAAGATGAGTGTGATGCTTTACTTGTGATCATCCGTTTTGATCTAGTCCTAAACAAGGTTTAAGTAAATAGAGTAATCATTATTACACAAATGTGTACAAAGTTCTATCTACTCCAATGTTTTGAGTTGCTCAGTAACTAGGGGTATTCATCACAAATGTTTATCTTTACGTCAAACGGCAGCTTGAAATATGAGTATGCAAAGCACTTTAAGTTTGTGACTTTGTGAGTAACCGGGTGCATTCATCACAAATGTTTGTATTCGCGTCAAAAGAGAAGTGACCACTTAAAGAAAAAGAATAAATAGTATCAAAAAAAAGTTTTGGCCCTTTTAAATCGTTGCTCTCTGTCTGGCCTATTGAAACTCGTGCAAAATTTTGAGCGCGCTCCGACTGTCAGATCAAAAGTTTTGGCCCTTTTAAATCGTTGCTCTCTGTCTGGCCCGACCGGACCTCCAAAGCTCCAAGTAGCGAATCCATAGCTACTCCAAGAGAAATGGCCTCCAGAAACTCATGTATAAATTTGAGCTCATTCCAACTATCGGCTCAAAAGTTATGGCTATTTTGAGTCGTTACTCAAGTGTGGCCGACCAGAACTCATCCTAGAATTGTGATTCCATCGCAACCCCAAGGAAAACGGCCTCTGAAAAGTCTTGCACAAATTTGAGCGCGATCCATCAGTCGGATCAAAAGTTATGGCCATATTGACCCCTTCCTTAAGTCTTATCGACCAGACCTTCTCGGACCGAGTTGCGATTCCAGAGCAACCCCAAGGAAAACGACCTATGGAAACTCGTGCACAATTTGAGCGCGAGCCAACTGTCGGATCAAAAGTTTTGGCCCATTTAAGTCATTGCTTTTGGTCTTACCCGACCGGACCTCCAAAGCTCCAAGTAGCGAATCCATAGCTACTCCAAGAGAAACAGCCTCTGGAAACAAATGCATAAATTTTAGCACATTCCAACAGTCGGCTCAAAAGTTATGGCCATTTTAAGTTGTTACTCAAGTCTGGCTGACCATACCTCCTCGTCAACGAGTTGGGATTCCAAATCAACCCCAAGGAAAACACCTTTCGAAAACTTGTGCAAAAATTTGAGCATGATCTGACTGTCGGATCCAAAGCTATGGCCATTTTGACCCGCTACTCAAGTCTTGCCGAGTAGACCTCGTCACCAAGTTTCCATTCCATAGCAATCCCAAGGAAAATGGCCTATGGAAACTCGTGCAATAATTTGAGCGCGATCCAATGGTAGGGTCAAAAGATTAAAACGGCCTATGGGAACTCGTGTAAAATTTGTTAGCGATCCAATGGTTAGATCAAAACTAATGGCAATTTTGACCCGTTACTCAAGTACGGCCGACCATAAGTCCTCATCACCGAGTAGCGATTGCATGAAAAACCCTATGGAAAATGGCCTTCAGAAACTTGTGCAAATATTTGAGCGCGATCCAACGGTCGGATCAAAAGGTATGGTCATTTTGAGTCGTTACTCAAGTCTGGCCGAGCAGACCTCCTCGTCAACGAGTTGCGATTCCAAAGTAACCCCAAGGAAAACACCCTTTGAAAACTCATGCAAATATTTGAGTGCCATGCAACTGTCGGATCCAAAGCTATGGCCATTTTGACCGTTACTCAAGTCTTGCCAAGCAGACCTCCTCGTCATCGAGTTGCCATTCCATAGCTATCCCAAGGGAAATGGCCTATGGAAACTCGTGCAATAATTTGAGCACAATCCAACGGTAGGGTCAAAAGATTAAAACGGTCTACGGGAACTCGTGTAAAAATTTGTGCGGGATCCAACGGTCGGATCAAAAGTTATGGCAATCTTGACTCGTTACTCAAGTTCGGTAGACCATACGTCCTCGTCACCGAGTAGAAATTGCATAAAAACCCTAAGGCAATTGGCCTCCGGAAACTCGTACAAAAATTTGAGAGCGATCCAACGGTCGGATCAAAAGTTATGGCAATTTTAACCCGTTACTTAAGTCCGGCCGACCATACGTCGTCGTCACCGAATAGTGATTGTATAAAAACCCAAAGGCAAACGGCCTCTGAAACTCATGCAAAAATTCGAGTACGATCCAACGGTCGGATCGAAAGTTATAACCATTTTGACCCGTTACTCAAGTCTGGCCGACCAGATCTCGTCGTCACCAAGTAACGATTTGATAGCAACCCCAGGGAAAATGGCCTCCGGAAACTCGAGCAGAAATTTGAGCGCGATCCAACGATCGAATCAAAAGGTATGGTCATTTTGAGTCGTTACTCAAGTCTGGCCGACCAGAACTCATCACGGAATTACAATTCCATAGCAACCCCAATGAAAACGGCCTCCGAAAACTCTTGCACAAATTTGAGCGCGATCCATTGGTCAAATCAAAAGTTATGGCTGTATTGACCCCTTCCTCAAGTCTAGCCGACCAGACCTCCTCGGACCTAGTTGTGATTCCTGAGCAACCCCAGGAAAAACAGCCTATGGAAACTCATGCTTAAATTTGAGCGCATTCCAACGGTCGGGTCAAAAGTTATGGCCATTTTAAGTCGTTACTCAATTTTAGCCGACCAGACCTCCTCGTCAACGAGTTGCGATTGCAAAGCAACCGCAAGGAAAACAACCTTTGAAAGCTCGTGCAAAAATTTGAGCGCGATCCGATTGTCGGATCCAAAGCTATAGCCATTTTGACCCGTTACTCAAGTCTTGCCAAGCAGACCTCCTCGTCACCGAGTTGCCATTCCAGAGCAACCCTAAGGAAAACGGCCTATGTAAACTCGTGCACAATCAAAGAATTCATAAAGCAAGAATCAAAGAGTTTCATGACAAGAAAATACTTAGAAAAACATTCAATGTTGGTCAAAAAGTCTTGCTTTATTATTCTCGACTCCATTTATTTCTTGGAAAACTAAGATCAAGATGGAGTGGTCCTTTTATTGTGAAACATGTGTATCCAAATGGGGCCTGTGATATCGAGAATCCAAAGAATGGTAATGTTTTCAAGGTAGGACATCATTTGAAAGTTTACTTTGACAATTTTTCAGTTGAAAATGACTCTATTGAATTGGGTGATCTTGTATATAAAGATTGATTCTTTTTCTCATATTGTTTTTGTGTTTCTTTTTTTGTGACTTTTGTTTTGCTAGTTTCTCTCACCCCGGTCAAATGGCGGATAATAGTACTCCGTGACTCTTAAAGTTGGTTCTTTCAGTTTCCCATGATAACTGATATCTGTGAATATATTTGTGCAATTCTTTGTTTGTTTCTCCTTTCTTTGCATCTCTTTTCCACTTCTCATCTAAAAAAAATGGACACCACTCTTGAAAAATTGAAAAAGTATTTTCCTGCTCTGCCTTAGAATGCGATTACAAAAATTTACAGTGCCAGATGTGCAAGATTGTGATTGTTAATGAACCATGGAATTCCTGAAGATATTCGCTGGCTAATTGAAGCAAAGGTCCGATTATCAGGTGAGTCCTCCAATTCTTTCATTTCATACATGCCTGGAACAGGTAAAAGCAATTTTGCAAAGAAACGTCGTGCAAAACGACTGCAAGTCTGTCACAGATGTGCCAGATAGACTTGTAATGCAAAATGTCGTTCTTTAGGAATGGTATCTGTAAATCGTGAAGATAAAATCCAGTTCATTAAGGATGGCCTGAGTAAAGCGTCTTTATATAATCTTCTATTGACTCTTGAGACGCACCCTAGTGGAGATGTGCATCGTGCAATTCATGATTTATGGCCACAATTCCATAAAGAACATGCTCGACATAGTCTTGGGAATCTGACTAAAAAAGACCCTGTTTGTCAGTTTTTAAGAAAACTGGATGGGAAGCATATCCCCGACCCATAGAGGGCGTTTAAGCCGTTCTTGGACGTAAAACCAAGGGAAGATGTGAGCCACAATCACAACTGCTTGTACATACATATTTTAAAAAATAATAATAATAATAAGAGAGAGAGGCTCCAGCTGGCCTACATATAGGTGGTATGATTGCATTTTCAATTTCTCATCTATAAAATCTTCTCTTCCATCCCTTTATTTCTACTCAACCCACACATTCAATAGATATCGAAGTGTGTAGAAATAGCAGGTTCCTCGAGTCATCAAATAAAAAATATTTGTGTTTTCGGTGGATCTAGTCCTGGGAAAGAAATAGAGTTTTTAGAATCAGCAAATCATCTTGGTCAGGTAGTAGCTGAGAGAAAGATTCATTTAGTGTATGGTGGAGGCAGCCTTGGGTTAATGGGG
>CM027578.2:12934777-12972777 GCA_015852605.2 Populus deltoides
GTAGCTGAGAGAAAGATTCATTTAGTGTATGGTGGAGGCAGCCTTGGTTAATGGGGGTGTGTCAATAGCTGCATTTTTAGGGAGGCAGTCAAGTTTTGGGGGTCATCCCCAAAGCTTTAGCAAAAGAAGACCTCCTTGGAAAAACAAGAACTACAGGTCTCCACAATGTCTGAACGATTGAATACAATGTTTAAACATGCTGATGCCTTTATTGCCTTACCGGTGGTCCGGGTACATTGGAAGAGATCTTTCATATTTCCTCTTGGGCCCAATCACATTCACCATAAACCTATAGGTTTGTTAAATGTTAATGGTTTTTACGATAAATTGTTGTCTTTTTTTGATCAAGCTGTGGAACATGAATTTCTAACATCTTCGCACGACCTTTAATCATAATCTCTGCTGCTAATGCTGAACAATTGATTGAACAACTACAATCTTTCATCCCTATCATTGATCCCTCTATGAGTCGCATACATTGGTCAACTGAGAAAAGCCGTAAAAAGCTTAGATTAGATTTGAGCCTTCATTTGTGAAACCTTGTGTCTTTTGGTTTTATTAATATCTTATTATTTTGTTTTGTTATTTCTTATATTTGTTTAAGTGTGTTTCAGGTTTGTCAGTATTCGTTGTTTCAGGTGATGTCTTCTCTATACTCTATCTTTCTACCTTAGGACATTGAGGACAATGTCTCTTTTTGGTTGGGGGGAAAGGGTAGTAGTTGATATTAAAAAAAAAAAAACCTAATGTGTTTTCTTTTTCATAAACTATTTGCAAAACTGTTATTAAGATGGTAGAGTAATGAGTATTGACTCTTGAGACGCATCTTAGTAAACATTCATAACTAGGTCTATTATTACACTTCTTGAAATATTCAGGTTTACAAACTCTCGCATTGTTATCACTTGACTCGCTTATGTACTTATTTAACAAGTATTCAGTAACTTTCATTTTCACACACACACTTTAACATATGATTGTGGGTTGCATATTGGATTATTACATTATTTATGTTCTTTTGTTAAAGATAACAACTAAGGAAAAGGGATAGTATAAAAAAAAAAAAAAAGTATATATAATAAAAAAAAACGTAGATAAGTTTGGTTTCGTGGCCTCCCTAATCTAAGCAATTAAGGCCGAAGGGGTGTTTTAATACCTAATACCCTAAAGTCAACTGACTTGGGAGCTATTGGCCCAAAGCTTGTTACATGGGTTAAGGAGAAAAGCTTAAGGGAATCAAACATTGCACTATCTACGACAAGATCTCGCAACCCGAGTTATTAAGCTCGATGGGGTGTCTCAACACCTAATGCCCTAAGACCAACTGGTCTGGGAGTCATTAGCCGAAAGCTCGTTACAGGGGTTAAAACAGCATTGTGTTTTAAGTTATATGTGTATATATATAAAAAAAAAGAAAAAAAAAAGAAGAAAATAATCCCAACCCAAGGAAGTTAACCTGAAACATTAGAACAAAAATCTTGTTTTCTTCCAATAAAAGCCCCATCATCTATGTTTTCATATATTGAGCACATAAAAAGGAAGGTTTATTAATATTTTGTTTAAAAGGTATTGAGCAGATATATAAATTTAATGAGATTTTGTTTACTTGGTTAGATTAATGGAAGTTAAATGATGAATGCCTTGCTTTGTGGAACTTGCAAATTGTTTTTCTATTTTAACGCTTTGATTACTAGGGACTAGTAATAAGCTGGTTGGGGGGTGTGATTAGTACTTAAAAGTGCATTTTTATCAAGGTTTTATATCATCATTTTGCACTTGAAGTATTAATAACTCCTTAACTAGAGCATGTTTTATAATAATAGATCTGATAATATAAGATAGCTTTAATTTATGGTAAATGTTCATTTCAAATGCAGGTGATGTGCCGTGAATGATTTGAAAATCGGCAAACAATAAATCTGACGAAAATGGATGAAGGATGGGTCTAGTTGTGTTGTCTTTCTTTTGGTGTTTAGGCTGGATTATAGTGATTTTAAGGTAAATAAGATGGGGGATAGACTAGAATGATACTTTGATAAGTCGATCTGGATGCCACAAAGATCAATCTAGGATTTCGACGCCACACTCTTTGTGATTGAAGAGTGATAAGTCAGGTAGGGTTCTTCACAAAATCAATTTGGAAGAACAACTCGTAATTCTGTGAATTCAGTTTCAAATATTGGCCAAAAGTCCTTTATTACATATTCTGATACTATATTTATAACTGGAACATCCCTCCGAAGTTAGGAAAAATTCAACATGGCGTAAGTCAAGCCCAAAAAAATAGACTTTGACAAACTAACCTAGACAAATTAACTAGCACACGTTTTTTGACCTTTCTAACATAAATAGACAAAATTTAAAACAACCATATCTTGTTACACAAAAGTCCAATGCAATCATGGTTGGACAATCTAGAAAGAACATGTTCTGAACTTGAAATCCACCTAGATTAGTCTTGTTTTCACATGCAATGGATGACTTCAAATTCAGGTTCAAATTCATTTGCTGTTCGACCATAAACAAAGATCAATTCCTTCACTTATTTGCATATCAACCCAAATTCAAGTAGCCCAAAGATCAAAAGAACCATTAAGTGCTTTTCCCATCTCCAAGTTCCAATTGTAGGCAAATAAACATCCTTGAACCAATTTCAAATTGATTGCTAATTTTTAACTCCGATGCAGCTTCAATCATTCCAATTTGACTCGTCAAGGCCCTTTGTAGTTGTTTCGCTCTCGCTCTTATCATTGGACCATCTGAATCCTCTTGCATATTAGTTTTAGCTTTACAAGATGGATTATAATTCCCATGATGCACATCAGCAGGCATATCTCACAATTCAAAGGATTGATTGATGTGATTAACTATTGAAAGTGAAAGGACAAAGAAACGGCTAAGATTAGAAAGGAGATACCGATTCAATTCAAATTGGAACACTGTTTAGTTATTGGGTCATATCTAGAGTTGTAGATCTTGGATTACAGCTTAATTTATATGGATGGAAAGCTAAGAAATAGGCCTACAATGTTCATGAATAGTGTAAGACCCAAATCTGCCATTTTCAAATTCAAAGTTTGGCCACAAAAGAGAAGTCAGAATCTGTCCTGTAATCCAGCCCAAACACTACTTAGAATTTTACCCATATCTGGAGTTCTAGAAGGCAACATGATGTGAAATTTGGTGGGTGGAAGGACAAGACAATTTCCAACAACTTTCATGAAGAAGATTTTCTCAAATTCGGATGGTAACAATGACATTTCATCCAGACAAGAGCTTGAGGTCTATCCACCACGTCCACTAACAACACTACTCAGTATTTTAGCCATATCTCGAGCTCTAGTGATCCAAATGCTCTGAAATTTTATGGGTAAAAAGATAAGATGATTGCCAACAACTTTCATGAGGAACACTTTGCCAAATTCTGAATGGATCAATGTCATTTCATCCAGCCAAAGTGCTTGAGTGCTACTATCCACCAAGTCCACTAAATCAATAGTTGGCCACTACATCAATAATCAATTACCAAATGAATAGTTCTAAATTTTAGCCTATAAAAGGAGGCATTTGCCATTCATTTAGAAATCTTGGTTGTAAGATCAAGATCATGTTCTTGCTCTCTCTTTATTGTTGTAATGCTTAAGTTTTATTTTCATTAATCTCTTGTTCATGCTTTTCATTTCCTTTACTATACTTAGTTAACTTATATCATGTTTATGTTCTTATCTTGTTTATTTATGTTCTTCTTCTTTATTATGTCTAGTTAAGTTAATTATTTCAAGGTGACAAGGTTTTACTAATGGTGTTAGAATAAGTATAATATGAACTCAACATGGACTTCAATGCTTAAATCTTAAATAAGTTTGCTATTAACATGTCTTATCATTTTTATCTTATTAATCCTTAATACCTTGCTTGTTAAATGGTTAATCTAGATTTGTGTTGTATAACACTTGGTACATCAAATACTTGATCCTTCATAGTCTTCGGCCAACATCGTTATTATGAGAGGAACTTGATTTGTTGTCAACATAAGTTAGCATCATGAATACCTGATAAAATTTATAAGTATGGTGTTACGTAAATAAGATGATTAATATGATCATGTTGATAATTTATAAAGAGTTTATACTTTACTTATCTCTAATACTATTAGTGGATCCTCTAATATTGACATTTGTTTTTATCATTGTTTAATCTTCACATTAATCTTACATCTCAAAGTCCTCTTTAACTCATCATCATCACTATCATCATTATTGCTGCTGGTGTTGTTGTTATTATTATTATTAATTTATATAGTTCATCTCCATGTGGTTCGACCCCGATCTTGCCGGGTTATTTATTACTTTGACACTCCTGCACTTGGGATAAGATATGAACTCTTTGATCGTGTCACTTGCTCTATACTATCTTGTGTGTTGTGTTTTAAGCTAAGGTAATTAATTTGTGTGACGCGACATCGCGACATCGTAACAGAGACACAACATCTCATGGAACCTTTGTTGTTATTGTTGTTGTTGTTGTTGTTGTTGTTTTATTAATTATAATTTATACAATTAACCTCTATGTGGTTCGACCCCGGTCTTGCCGGGTTATTTATTACTGTGACACTCCTGCACTTGGGATAAGACATCAACTCTTTGATCGTGTCAAGTTTTTGGCGCCGTTCTTTGAAGGTAAATTCTTGTATAAATTATAATATTTATTTTATTTTTATTTTTCACTTTTCTTGTATCTAACTTTTGTTTCTTTTTCTCTTGTTTTCTTCTTCTTTTTATTCTCTTCTTACACGTGCATGAGAGTTTGGTCACGTACATTAAGTAGTAGACTTTGTAGGGTATCCTCATTATTTTCAGAAAATATGGCTGAAGAAGATAACCAATCACTTCATAATGAGAATAATCGAGTTAGAACACTAAGAGACCACATGAATCCAACAAGAACAAGTGCACCCTCATGTATAGTTTTTCCTCCTGATGCATCTCACTTTAATTTTAAGTCAGGCATTATTCAACTTTTACCTTCTTTTCATGGCTTAGATCTAGAAAATTCATACTTGCATTTGCGAGAATTTAAAGAAGTCTGTAATACCTATAATGACTTAAATTGTAGCATGAACACCATCAGATTAAAGTTTTTTTCTTTTTCGTTAAAAGATAAAGCTAAAACATGGCTACAGATTCTTAGGTCAGGATCCATTTGTGCTTGGGATGAAATGCAACAACAATTTTTAAAGAAGTTTTTTCCATCTCACAGAACAAACTCTTTCAAAAGACAAATTACCACTTTCACTCAAAAACCAGGTGAAACATTTTATCAATGTTGGGATAGGTATCGAGATTTGCTTAATACTTGTCCTCATCATGGTTTTGAAACATGGAGATTGGTTTCACATTTTTATGATGCATTAACACCTAAAGATAGGCAAATGGTGGAATTGTTGTGCAACGGAACTTTTGAAAATAAAGACCCTGATGAAGCAATGGAGTACCTAGACTTGCTAGCCGAAAATGCTCAAAATTGGGACACTACAGTGCGTTATGAGGCACCGGTGAAAAACTCAACCTCATACATCTAGTGGAGGTATGTACAACCTTAGGGAAGATCATGACCTCCAAGCTAAATTTGCATCTTTAGCTAGAAAAGTCGAGGCACTTGAATTTAAAAAGAATGGTCAATTAAAATCTGTTCAAGACATTGTGTGTCAAATCTGTGAAATGAATGAACATGCAACCAATGACTGCCAACTTTGCCTTCTTTCAAGTAATGCCTCCATGAACAAGCCCATGTTTTAAACAGTTTCCAAAGGCCCAGTCATAACCCATATTCGCAAACATACAACCCTGGTTGGAGAAATCACCCAAATTTCAGTTGGATGAGTGGTAACAATAATGCATAAACTTCATAGCCACCGCTTTCATGCACCCCATAATTTCCAAAATTCTCATGGATATGCACCTCCTTATGATCCACCTCCTAGAAGAAATCTTGAGGAAACATTGCATGCATTCATTGAAAAGCAGGAGACAATCAACACTCAAAATGCTCAAACCATGGCAGATCTAAAAGATGCTCTTGCAAAATTCACATCCGCTCTCGGTTTTCAAGAAAAAGGTAAGTTTCCATCTCAACCACAAAGAAAATCCCAAGGGGCAATAGAATGCAAACGCAAGTAGTTCTGGAAGCCAACACATGGATCAAGTCAAAACAGTCATCACTCTTCGCAGTGGTAAAGTTATTGAAAAACCCACTCTTGAACCTTGTGAGAAATACGAGTTAATCTCCGAGGGTAAGGGAAGGGGTTGAATCTGAACATTGCAAAGAAAAGACTGATTTCCCACCAAGACTTCCATTTCCTCATGCCATGACCAAACAAAGGAAAGTCAATCACAACTCTAAATCTTTGAAACTTTCAAACGGTAAGGATCAATATTCCTTTGTTGGATGCTATTAAACAGTACCTTTTTTATGCTAAATTTTTAAAAGATCCTGCCATGTGAAGAGAAAACTAATGTGAAAAAAGAAAGCCTTTTTAGCCGAACAACAAGTAAGTGCCATTCTTCGTAACAATAATGCTTTGAAATATAAAGACCCCGGTTGTCCTACAATTTCTTGCTTTATTGGAGAACATAAAATTGAAAGAGCTTTACTTGATCTTGGAGCTAGTGTGAATTTACTTCCATATTCAGTCTTTCGAGTCTCAATCTAGGTGAGTTAAAACCAACTCGGAACTCTTTTACTTGCCGATAGATCCGTAAAAGTGCCTAGAGGAATAGTTGAAGATGTGTTAGTTCAAGTTGATAAATTCATTTATCCCGTGGATTTTATTGTCTTGGATACACAACCTGTTGAAGCATGTAATTCAATTCCTCGTTATTTTAGGACGTTCGTTTCTTGCAACTTCTAATGCTTTGATTAATTGTAGGAATGGACTGATGAAGTTATCATTTGGAAACATGACATTGGAGATGAATATTTTCAACATTTGCAAGCAACCGGAGATAATACTTGATTTACGTGAAGTGGACTTTATTGAAAAATTAGTTCATGATCAATTTGAAACTATTTCCAATGAAATTGAGTTTAATGAATCCGAGAATTTGCAAATGATTTATTTTCGGGGAAGAATCAAAGGCAAGTAATTGGAGACCACAAATTGAGGAATTGCCATCACAATCAATTGAGTCCATACCTTCCAGGTGTTCAACCACCAAAACCTGATTTGAAGCCGTTACCATTCAATCTCAAATACTCATTTTTGGGAGAAAATGAAACTTTTCCGATAATAATTTCTTCCAAACTTAATGCACATCAAGAAGGTAAGTTATTACAAACTCGAAAATGCACAAAATGCATTAGGATGGACCATAGTCGACATAAAAGGAATTAGTCCTTTGATTTGCACACACAAGATTTATTTAGAGAAAAATGCTAAACCCTCTAGAGAAATGCAACGAAGGCTTAATCCTAATATGAAAGAAATAGTGAGAAATGAAGTCATTAAGCTTCTTGATAATGGAATCATTTATCCTATTTCTGACAGCAAATGGGTAAGTCCTACCCAAGTTGTACCCAAGAAGTCCGGAGTCACCGTGATAACAAATGAGAAAAATGAGTTAATTCCAACTAGAACCATTCTTGGTTGGCAGATGTGCATTGACTATTGAAAACTTAATTCAATGACTAGAAAAGATCATTTCCCTTTACCTTTCATGGATCAAATCCTAGAAAGAGTTGCAGGTCATTAATTTTATTGTTTCCTAGATGGCTATTCAAAGTTATAATCAAATTGAAATTGCATTGGAAGATCAAGAGAAGACTACTTTCACATGTCCATTTGGTACTTTTGCATATCGAAGGATGCCTTTTGGTTTATGTAATGCACCAGCCACATTTTAAAGATGCATGCTTAGCATATTCAAGTGATATGGTTGAACGCTTTTCTTGAAATTTTTATGAATGATTTTTCTGTTTTTGGCGATTCATTTGATGATTATTTGACTAACTTAGAAAAGGTTTTGAGCAGGTGTGAAGAGAAGAATCTTGTGCTCAATTGGGAAAAATGTCATTTTATGGTAACAAACAGCATTGTACTTGGTCACATTGTTTCATCAAAAGGAATTGAGGTTGACAGATCTAAAATTGAGTTAATTGCCAACTTACCAACACCAAAATCTATTAAAGATGTTAGATCATTCTTAGGACATGCTGGTTTTTATAGAAGGTTCATCAAAGATTTTAGTGTCATATCTAAGCCATTGTGTAACTTTCTAACAAAGGAAAATGTTTTTGAATGGACTGAACAATGTGAAAAAGCCTTTGTTAAACTTAAAAACTTGCTTACTTCTGCTCCTGTCATTCAACCTCCTGATTGGTCATTACCTTTTGAAATAATGTGTGATGCTAATGATTATGCCGTAGGTGCTGTCTTAGGATAAAGAAAAGATAAGAAACCCTATGTGATTTACTATGCAAGTAAAACTTTAAATAGTGCTCAAATGAATTACACTACTACTGAAAAGGAATTACTTGCAGTAGTATTTGCATGTGACAAGTTCAGATCTTATCTTGTTGGCTCACCTGTTGTTGTTTTTAGTGATCATGCAGCTTTGAAATATCTTCTTTCAAAAAAGGATTCTAAGGCTAGATTAGTACGATGGATTTTGTTACTTCAAGAATTTGATATCACAATCAAAGACAAGAAAGGCACCGAAAATGTTGTCGCGGATCATTTGTCAAGATTAACAACAGATTCGAGATCCGACATCACACCAATCGATGACTACTTTTCTGATGAATCTTTATTTTCTGTCTCTACAATGCCTTGGTTTGCTAATATTGTTAATTTTCTTGTTTCAGGATATTTGCCAGCTCATTGGAGCACCCAAGACAAAAGAAAGTTCTTGAACGAAGTGAAGAACTTTTATTGGGATGACCCTTATTTATTCAAATATTGTCCTGATCAAATATTTCGAAGATGCATTCCTGACACTGAGGTAAGTAGTGTCATTAAGTTTTGTCATTCTGAGGCATGTGGGGGTCATTTCTCATCGAAGAAGACAACAACAAAAATCTTACAAAGTGGATTTTATTGGCCCACCATGTTCAAGGACACGTATGCATTCTGGAAGATTTGTGAAAATTGTCAAAAGTTGGGGTCTATTTCAAAACGTCACATGATGCCTTTAAATCCTATACTTGTCATTGAAATATTTGACTGTTGGGGTATAGATTTAATGAGTCCATTTCCTCCTTCATTTGGTTTTATGTACATATTGGTCGCAGTAGATTATGTTTCAAAATGGATAGAGGCAATTCCAAGTCGAAATAACGATCACAAAACAGTGATCAAGTTTTTGAAAGAAAATATCTTAAGTTGATTTGGAATTCCTCGAGCCATGATAAGTGATGGTGGAACACATTTCTACAACAAGTCATTTGAGTCTTTAATGAAAAAATATGGAATCACACACAAAGTTGTCACCCCTTATCACCCTCAAACAAGTAGACAAGTAGACCTTGCTAATAGGAAGATCAAACAGATCTTGGAGAAAACAGTGAACCCTAATAGGAAAGACTGGTCTTTAAGACTTAATGATGTACTTTGGGCTTATCGAACTACTTATAAAACATCATTAGGTATGTCACCTTATAAACTAGTCTATGGAAAACCTTGTCACTTGCACATGGAACTTAAACATAAAGCTTATTGGGCTATTAAAGCTTTCAATTCAAATCTTGATGATGCTAGTCAGCTGCGAAAATTACAAATAAATGAGCTTGAGGAAATAAGAAATGATGCATATGACAATTCAAGAATTCATAAAGCAAGAATCAAAGAGTTTCATGACAAGAAAATACTTAGAAAAACATTCAATGTTAGTCAAAAAGTCTTGCTTTATAATTCTCGACTCCATTTATTTCCTGGAAAGCTAAGATCAAGATGGAGTGGTCCTTTTATTGTGAAACATGTGTATCCATATGGGGCCTGTGATATCGAGAATTCAAAGAATGGTAATGCTTTCAAGGTAAATGGACATCGTTTGAAAGTTTACTTTGACAATTTTTCAGTTGAAAATGACTCTATTGAATTGGGTACTCCTGTATATAAAGATTGATTCTTTTTCTCACATTGTTTTTGTGTTTCTTTTTGTGTGACTTTTGTTTTGCTAGTTTCTCTCACCCGGTCAAATGGCGGATAACGGTACTCCGTGACTCTTAAAGTCGGTTCTTTCAGTTTCTCATGATAACTGATATCTGTGTATATATTTGTGCAATTCTTTGCTGTTTCTCCTTTCTTTGCATCTCTTTTCCACTTCTCATCTAAAAAAAATGGACACCACTTTTGAAAAATTGAAAAAGTATTTTCCTGCTCTGCCTCAGAATGCGATTACAAAAATTTACCGTGCCAGATGTGCAAGATTGCGATTGTTAATGAACCATGGAATTCCTGAAGATATTTGCTGGCTAATTGAAGCAAAGGTCCGATTATCGTGGAGTCCTCCAATTCTTTCATTTCATACATGCCCGAATGTAAAAGCACTTTTGCAAAGAAACGTCGTGCAAAACGATTGCAAGTCTGTCACAGATGTGCCAGATGGACTTGTAATGCAAAATGTTGTTCTTTAGGAATGGTATCTATAAATCGTGAAGATAAAATACAGTTCATTAAGGATGGCTTGAGTAAGGAGTCTTTAGATAATCTTCTATTGACTCTTGAGACGCACCCTAATGGAGATGTGCATCGTGCAATTCATGATTTATGGCCACAATTCCATAAAGAACATGCTTGACATAGTCTTGGGAATCTGACTAAAAAAGACCCTGTTTGTCAGTTTTTAAGAAAACTGGATGGGAAGCATATCCCTGACCCATAGAGGGCGTTTAAGCCGTTCTTGGACGTAAAACCAAGGGAAGATGTGAGTCACAATCACAACTGCTTGTACATACATATTTTTTAAAAAATAAAAATAAATAAAGTAATAAAGAGAGAGAGGCTCCAGCTGGCCTACATATAGGTGGTATGATTGCATTTTCAATTTCTCATCTATAAATTCTTCTCTTCCTTCCCTTTATTTCTACTTAACTTATATCATGTTTATGTTCTTATCTTGTTTATTTATGTTCTTCTTCTTTATTATGTCTAGCTAAGTTAATTATGTCAAGGTGACAAGGTTTCACTAATGGTGTTAAAATAAGTATAATATGAACTCAACATGGACTTCAATGCTTAAATCCTAAACAAGTTTGCTATTAACATGTCTTATCATTTTTATCTTATTAATCCTTAATACCTTGCTTGTTAAATGGTTAATCTAGATTTGTGTTGTATAACACTTGGTACATCAAATACTTGATCCTTCATAGTCTTCGACCGACATCGTTATTATGAGAGGAACTTGATTTGTTGTCAACATAAGTTAGCATCATGAATACCTGATAAAATTTATAAGTATGGTGTTACGTAAATAAGATGATTAATATGATTATGTTGATAATTTATAAAGAGTTTATACTTTACTTATTTCTAATACTATTAGTGGATCCTCTAACCTTGACATTTGTTTTTATCATTGTTTAATCTTTACATTAATCTTCCATCTCAAAGTTCTCATTAATTTCTTCCTCTTCTTCTTTATTATTATTAGTATTACTACTACTACTACTAATATTAATATTATTGTTGTTGTTGTTGTTGTTGTTGTTGTTGTTGTTGTTGTTGTTGTTGTTGTTGTTGTTGTTATTATTATTATGTACTTTAAGTATGCTCTGTGTTTGATCAAGGATCCTGACATTGTTGGTCTTGCCTTGTTCATTCGCATCGAAATTTGTTTATATTATATAATATATCTCTTTGATCTTTCCATAAACTCGTTAGATATAGGTCGGAAACCCGTGACCCGATCTTTTAGATCATTCTCGGGGTATAACAACGCCACGTACTGAGTATTATTATTATTACTATTACTATTATTGTTACTATTATTGTTGTTATTATTGTTGTTGTTGTTGTTTTATTAATTATAATTTATACAATTAACCTCTCTGTGGTTCGACCCCGGTCTTGCCAGGTTATTTATTACTGTGACACTCCTGCACTTGGGATAAGACATCAACTCTTTGATCGTGTCAACGATCCAACGGTTGGATCGAAAGGTATGTCCATTTTGACTCGTTACTCAAGTCTGGCCGACCAGACCTCCTCGTCACCGAGTTGCGAATCCATAGCAACCCCAAGGAAAACATCCTACGAAAACTCGTGCAAACATTTAAGTGCGAGCCAACATTCGGATCAAAAGTTATGGCCATGTTGACCCGTTACTCCAGTCTAGTTTATCAGACCTCCTAGTCACCGAGTAGCGATTGCATATCATCCCCAAGGAAAATAGTAAAAACTCATGTAAAGATGTAAGCGCGATCCAATTATCAAATCCAAAGCTATGGCCATTTTGACATGTTGCTCAATGTTGGTCGACCAGACCTCCTCGTCATCGAGTAGCGATTCCAGAGTAACACCAAGGAAAAAGGCCTACAGAAACTCGTGCAAAAATTTAAGCGCGATCCGACTGTCGGATCCAAAGCTATGGCCATTTTGACCCGTTACTCAAGTCTTACATGTGAAAAATTCAGGTCTTATCTTGTTGGCTCACCTGTTATTGTTTTTAGTGATCATGCAGCATTGAAATATCTTCTTTCTAAGAAAGATTCTAAGGCTAGATTGGTTCGGTGGATTTTGTTACCTCAAGAATTTGATATCACAATCAAAGACAAGAAAGACACCGAAAATGTTGTCGCAGATCACTTGTCAAGATTGACAACAGATTCGAGATCTGACATCACACCAATCGATGACTGCTTTCCTGACTAATCTTTATTTTCTGTCTCTACAATGCCTTGGTATGCTAATATTGTTAATTTTCTTGTTTCAGGACAATTGCCGACTCATTGGAGTACCCAAGACAAAAGAAAGTTCTTGAACAAAGTAAAGAACTTTTATTGGGATGACCCTTATTTATTCAAATATTGTCCTAACTTTCAAAGATGCATTCCTGACAATGAGGTAAGTAGTGTCATTAAATTTTATCATTCTGAGGCATGTGGAGGTCATATCTCATCAAGAAAGACCACTGCAAAAATCTTACAAAGTGGATTTAACTGGCCCACCATGTTCAAGGACTCATATGCATTCTACAAGACTTGTGAAAATTGTCAAAAGTTAGGATCTATTTCAAAACGTCACATGATGCCCTTAAATTCTATTCTTGTCATTGAGATCTTTGACTGTTGGGGTATAGATTTCATGGGTCCATTTCATCCATCATTTGGTTTCTTGTACATATTAGTCACAGTAGATTATGTTTCAAAATGGATAGAAGCAATTTCAAGTCGAAATAATGACCACAAAACAATAATAAAGTTCTTAAAAGAAAATATTTTGAGTCGATTTGGAATCCCTCGAGCCATGATAAGTGATGGTGGAAAACATTTCTGCAACAAGCCATTTGAGTCTTTAATGAAGAAATATGGAATCACACACAAAGTTGCCACCCCTTATCACCCTCAAACAAGTGGACAAGTGGAGCTTGCTAATAGGGAGATCAAACAAATCTTGGAACAAACAGTGAACCCTAATAGGAAAGACTGGTCTTTAAGATTTAATGATGCACTTTGGGCTTATCGAACTGCTTATAATAAAACATCATTAGGTATGTCACTTTATAGACTAGTCTATGGAAAACCTTGTCACTTGCCTGTGGAACTTGAACATAAAACTTATTGGGCTATTAAAGCTTTCAATTCAAACCTTGATGATGCTAGTCAGCTGCGTAAGTTACAAATAAAGGAGCTTGAGGAAATAAGAAATGATGCATATGAGAATTCAAAAATTCATAAAGCAAGAATCAAAGAATTTCATGACAAGAGAATCATGAGAAAAATATTTGATGTTGGTCAAAAAGTTTTGCTTTATAATTCTCGACTCCATTTATTTCCTGGAAAGCTAAGATCAAGATGGAGCGGTCCTTTTATTGTGAAACATGTGTATCCATATGGGACCTGTTATATCGAGAATCCAAAGAATGATAATGTTTTCAAGGTAAATGGACATTGTTTGAAAGTCTACTTTGACAATTTTTCAGTTGAAAATGACTATTGAATTAAGTGATCCTGTATATAAAGCTTGATATTTGTATATATTTGTGCAATTCTTTGCTCTTTCTCTCTTCTTTGAATCTTTTCTCCAATTCTCGTTTGAAAATGGACACCACTCTTGAAAAATTGAAAAAGTACTTTCCCGCTTTGCCTCATAATGCGATTACAAAAATTTACCGTGCTAGATGTGCAAGATTGAGGTTGTTAATGAATCATGGAATTCCTGAAGATATTCGTTGGCTGATGGAAGCAAAGGTCCGATTATCAGGTGAGTCCTCTAATTCTTTCATCTCATACATGCCTGGAACAGGTAAAAGCACTTTTGCAAAGAAACGTCGTGCAAAACGACTGAAAGTCTGTCACAGATGTGCCAGATGGACTTGTAATGCAACATGTCATTCTTTAGGAATGGTATCTATAAACCGTGAAGATAAAATACAATTCATTAAGGATGGCTTGAGACGCATCCTAGTGGAGATGTGTATTGTGTTATTCATGATTTATGGCCATAATTTCATAAAGAACATGATCGACTTAGTCTTGGGAATCTGACTATAAAAGACCCTGTTTGCCAGTTTTTAAGAAAACTGGATTGGAAGCCTATCCCTGACCTATAGAGGGCGTTTAAACTGTTCTTGGACGTAAAACCAAGGGAAGATGTGAGCCACAATCACAACTACCTGTACATACACATGCCTTTTAAAAATAAATAAATAAATAAAGAGAGAGAGAGAGAGAGTGTGTATGTGTGTGAGAGACCCCAGCTGGCCTACATATAGGTGGTATAATTGCATCTTCAATTTCTCATCTATAAAATCTTCTCTTTCTTCCCTTCATTTCTACTCAACTCATACATTTAACAAATATATAAGTGTATAGAAATGGCAGGTTCCTCAAGTCATCACATCAGAAATATTTGTGTTTTTTGGTGGATCCAGTCCTGGGAAAGAAAAGGAGTTTTTAGAATCAGCAAATAATCTTGGTCAGGTATTAGCTGAGAGAAAGATTCATTTAGTGTATGGAGGAGGCAGCCTTGGGTTAATGGGGGGGTGTGTCAATAGCTGTATTTTTAGGAGGAAGTCAAGTTTTGGGGGTCGTCCCCAAAGCTTTAGCAAAAGGGGACATCATTGGAAAAACAATTGGAGAGGAACTACAGGTCTCCATAATGTTTGATCGAATGAATGCAATGTTTAACCATGCTGACGCCTTCATTGCCTTACCAGGTGGTCTAGGCACATTGGAAGAGATCTTTCATATTTCCTCTTGGGCCAAACTGCACATTCACCATAAACCTATAGGTCTGTTAAATGTTAATGGTTTTTATGATAATTTGTTGTCTTTTCTTGATCAAGGTGTGGAACAGGAATTTCTAACATCTTTGGCATGACAAATCATAATCTCTTCTGCTACTGCTGAACAATTGATTGACTAACTACAATCTTTCATCCCTGTAATTGATCCTTCCATAAGTCGTATAAATTGGTCAACTAAGGAAAGCTGTAAAAAGCTTAGATTGGATTTGAGCCTTTGTTTGTGAAACCTTATGTCTTTTGGTTTTATTAATAGCATAGTATTTTGTTTTGTTATTTCTTATATTTGTTTAAGTGTGTTTCAGGTTTGTCAGTGTTCGTTGTTTCAGGTGATGTTTTCTATACTCTATCTTTCTACCTTATGATATTGAGGACAATATCTCGTTTTGGTTGGGGGAGAGGGTAGTAGTAGTTGAGAAAAAAAAATAACTAACTGCTTTTGTTTTTAAAGCCATTTGACAAAACTGTTATTACTAGGATGACAGAGTAAGGAGGAATTTTAGTGACTCTTGAGACGCATCTTAGTAAACATTTTCCAATGGTTATTTGCAATATTCATAACAAGGCATATTAGAATACTTCTTGAAATATTCAGGTTTACAAACTCTCACATTGTTATCACTTGATTTTGCTCATATACTCATTTAACAAGTATTCTTAAACCTTCATTTTCACACACACACTTTAACATATGATTGTGGGTTGCACATTGGATTCTTATATTATTGATATTCTTTTGTTAAAGGTAACAACTACGGGTGGTGTGGTTGGTTATCACGCTAGCCTCACACACTAGAGGTTCCCGGTTCGAACCCGGGCTCGGACATCTTGAAGTCATATTAGTTATAAGATTTCCGTGATCACTATATAGAAAAGAATAAATAAATAAAAAAAGTAGAGAGAGAGAAAGAGAGAGAGAGAGAGAGAGAGAGAGAGTGGTGCTGTCGGAGCTACATCTACTCCGTCCACCGTTGGATTGTTCTCATTTCTGACTATGTTGTTCCTTCCAACCTTCTCTCAACATTGACCGAACGGATTTGTTATCCAATCAACGAGGTAAGAGATATTGATCTCGCAATATTTCTACTGTTCTGCATTTTCAGTTCTGGAACTATGGAGAAGTGGTGAAGTTGCAGCATAGTGAATGGATTGTCATGGACATGAAGGCCTTTGCCATATGTGAAGATTAAATCACAGTTCTTTGGAAAAAGTTTCATCTTTTCTTGCTAGTTTTAGAGTGGTTTGTCATAGCTTGATCTCCTTTGTTCACCGTTGGATCGTTACCATTTTTGAGTATGTTGTTCTTCGGAACCCACTCTACATCTTGACCGAACGGATCATTGTTATAATCAGTGTGCTGGGAGATATTGGCCTCGTAATTTTGTTAATTCTCTCCTTCCTTCATGAACTATTCTGCATCTTGTTGTTTATGAGTTAGGTTGCTGTTATTTCTGAGTTTAGGTTGCTTCTTGGACTCAGTTTATCTTATTAGAATTTTGTTCTCTCTAGTATTTGTATGCTACCATAATGTCTCTATGTTCTTCTGTGGAAAATGTTCCAATGGTTAGCTCTAACATTGAACAACACAATCAAGTTAAGTCTGGACATACATTAAGATTAGAATTGCAAGATATGTTGAATAGCCATGGGATGAGGATTTCTCAATTTCAAGCTGATTCTGATGTTAGTATAGAGAACCACTCTACTGTCCAAGCTCCTAATGTTGTTCCAGAAATGAACCATGTGTTGGGTTCTAAAGTTGATGAGGTGAAGGTAGGGTCTCATCAACAAGAACAACTAAAACCTAGACCCAAATTGAACTTTTTAACTGCTTTGAAGGGTTCTGATGTTGATGAAAAGGAGGGTAGCAAGACCCTTGGCATTAGTTCAGTCCGTAATCTGCACTTTGCTCCCCCTACTATGACGGATGGTCGTGTGACAGTAGCTCCTCCACTTGATGTGTTTGAAGATGGTTGCGAATTTTGGAAATCCACCCTAGTTGGTCATTTTGTGGGGCAGAAATTACCGTATCTCGTGGTTAATTCTATCAGAAGTTTTGTCTTTGGATAACGGTTTCTTCATCTTCAATTTTGATTCTGTTGATCATGCCACTAATGTGTTGGAACGAGCCCCATGGCACATGGCCAACAGGCCTTTGGTGCTTAAACGTTGGCAGCCGAACATGCAATTTTTGAAAGATGATTTGGCCAGAGTTCTGGTATGGGTTCGGCTGTATAATGTCCCTCTCAAGTATTGGACTATTAAGGGGTTGAGCTGTGTAGCGAGTGCTATTAGAGTCCCCCTTCATGTGGATCATACGACATTGTTGCGTAAAAGGCTTAGTTACGCAAGAGTTTGCGTTGAGATAGATGCTTCAAAGACGTTGGTTAAGGAATATGATCTTCGCTGTCCAAATGGGTTATTCATACCAATTTCAGCTGAGTACGAATGGATACCGTCCAGTCGCGGAATTGCAATGTCTTTGGACACACCACGGCTATGTGCTACTAATAACATTGATAATCTTAAAGTGGTGGCAGAGGGTAAGAGGAATCTAGGAGCTATGAACTCTAAATCTGCGGATAACAAGCGAAATCGGTTTGGTGGCGGTGGTAGTTGGTGAACGAAACAAGGGTTCTGTGAGTGGGGAGAATGCCCCCTTGGCATCTAAAGTGGGTAATTGTAATGAGAATGGTTGTTCAACATCTGGAATATATATGTCTGATTGTAAGATGATTGATCATGCGGCATCGAGATGTGCACAATCTTTGCTTGTCGTGAAGATGAAAATCCTTCCTCTCCTCTTGTCTTGAAGAGTTTACGAGAAGACATTAATCAGGAGCAAGGGGCTGCAAGTACTGCTTTAGATCAAGATATGGACGCAATGAGAGGTGATACAGATAGGGAACAAACCGATAAGGAGTCAACATCAACAATCCTGACAACCCCTCAAACCCTGAATTCCACCGAAAGGGAAACTGTTAATCGCTTAGCAATTAAGGCTAGAGACTCTCTAGAGAAAAAGAAAAAGGGTTCAAAAGCCTCTTCAAAAAAGCATAAGAAATCTGGCTCCTCTCCAGGAGGCATGTCAAGGTAATCTTTGTGTTGCTGTTTGTACTCCTCTCTATTTCCTATGATTATTGGATGTTGGAATATTAGAGGTTTGAATGATCCTATAAAGCATTCGGAATTTGCGTCGACTCATCCATCAAGAGAGGATAGCTCTTTTGGTCCAGTTGAAACTCGAAGTTAAAGACAAGAATAAAGATAATGTTTCTCAACTTCTTCCTGCGTTCTTGGTCCTTCTTGTATAATTATGATTTCTCTTGTCGTGGGCGTATTTGGGTTTGTTGGAATGTTGATACGGTGAAGGTGGATGTTTTTGGAATGTCGGACCGTGGCTATTCATGTTTCTGTCACTATATTAGCTACCAATATCAGTTTCAATACTTCAATTATTTATGGAGACAATAATGCTTCCTTACGTGAGGCATTATGGTCTGATATTGTGAGTCGTAGTGATGGATGGGAGTCAACCCCGTGGATTCTTATGGGTGATTTTAATGCTATCCGCAACCAGTCCGGACAGAGTTAGGAGGGTCTACTACGTGGCTGGGTACTATGGACAGATTGGATACATGTATTCGAGAAGTGAAAGTAGATGATCTTCGGTATTCAGGTATGCATTATACTTGGTCGAACCAATGTCTTGAAAATCTGATTATGCGGAAACTAGATAGAGTGCTTGTCAATGAGAAGTGGAATCTGAAATTTCCATTATCGGAAGCGAGATTTTTGCCTACGGGTATGTCAGACCATTCTCCTATGGTGGTAAAGGTTATTGGCAATGATCAGAACATAAAGAAACCATTCAGATTCTTCGATATGTGGATGGATCATGACGAGTTCATGCCCTTGGTGAAGAAGGTATGGGATCAGAATTCGTGGGGTTGTCCAATGTATCAGCTGTGTTGCAAACTAAGAAAGCTAAAGCAGGAATTGAAACTTTTCGATATGGCTCACTTCTCCAACATTTCAGATAGAGTGGAAGATGCAAAAAACGAAATGGATAAGGCTCAACAGGCTCTACATACAGCGCATGAGAATCCAATTTTGTGCATGCGAGAAAGGGATGCTGTTCATAAATACACTTCTACCGTCGGTGAAGAGAGTTTTTTCAAACAGAAGGCAAGGATACAATGGCTTAGCTTGGGGGATCAGAATACTAGCTGCTTTCACAAATCAGTAAATGAAAGACAGAATAGAAATAAGCTTCTATCACTTACAAGGGAGGATGGAGAGGTTGTCGAAGGACACGAGGCAGTCAAATCAGAAGTAATTGCATACTTCCATCGTGTGTTAGGTGTTGATCAGATGCCTAGGGTTCTGAACGAGGAAGTGATGGAATCGACAATTAACTTGAAACTGTCTTTAATGCAACAGCATGTTCTCGCACAAGATGTAACAAGGGAGGAGATTAAGCATGCTATGTTTAGTTTGAAGAACAACAAAGCCCCTGGTCCGGATGGCTTTAACGCAGTTTCTTCAAAAGAATGTGGCACATAGTTGGGGAAGATGTAATCAACGCTGTTAGATCCTTCTTTCAGACTCGTAGAATGCTTAAAGAAATGAATGCTACATCCATTTCCCTTATTCCTAAAGTTGCTAATCCTACAAGGTTGACAGATTTCCGTCCCTATATCTTGCTGCAATCCGGGTGTACAAATGCATCGCTAAGATTCTAGTCGGAGAATCAAAGTTGTTTTGCCATCCTTAGTTGGCCCATATCGATCGCTTTTATCTCAAGACGGAGAATCAGTGATAACATTCTTTTGTCTCAGGAACTAATGAAAGGCTATCATAAATTTACGGGACCTGCTCGTTGTGCTATGAAAGTTGATCTGATGAAGGCTTATGACTCGGTGCGGTGGGATTTCGTTGATGCTATGTTAATAAAAATGGGATTCCCTAGAACGATGATTGATTGGATCATGGTTTGTGTTACATCATGTCAATTCTCTATCAACGTCAATGGTGAGCTTGCAGGTTACTTTCAAGGGGGAAGAGGGCTGAGACATGGGGATCCATTGTCCCCATATTTGTTTGTCCTATGTATGGAAATCATGTCGGGGCTATTCTGCAAGATGAGTGCCAACCAAGAATTCAAGTTCCACTGGAGATGCAAGAAGGACAGAATTTCTCATCTTTGTTTTGCTTGATGACTTGATGATTTTTAGCAACGGGGATGTGAACTCAATCCGTATGATCGAACCGTGTGCTCACAAAGTTTCAAGATCTATCAGTCCGTATCCAAATCCAAACAAAAGCGACATCTTCTTGAGCGGTGTGTTAAATCTTTGAGAGGGAACAAATTATTCATATTCTTGGGTTTAGAGAGGGGAGCTCCCTATGAAATATTTGGGAGTACCTCTTCTCTCGTCCGACTAAAGGCTATTTATTGTAAGGGCCTCGTGGATCGAATCACCTCTAAAGTTCGACATTGGACTTGTAGAACACTCTCGTATGCGGACGGGTACAACCGATTAATTCGGTCTTATTTTCCATACAGTCTATTGGGCATCTCTCTTTCTCCTACCCGGGCAAGTAATTAAAAATGTGGAGCAAATTATGAAATCCTTTCTTTGGTCGGGTTCGGGATATGAGAACTCATCGGGCTAAACCGGCTTGGGATCGGTATGTCTTCCAAAAAAGGGAGGGGGGGGCTAGGAATAAAAAGGATAACAGAATGGAACAAGATTACTTTGTTGAAACACATTTGGAACCCGTGTGCAATGACTCGGATGGCTCAATATGGTCTACTTGGATCGGATCCAATGCATTGCGAGGTAGGAATTTCTGGACAATCAAGACGCCACAGAATTGCTCTTGGGCTTGGGGAAAGATTCTAAAGCTCAGATCCTTAGCATGGCCGAAGATGAAGTACATCATAGGAGATGGAATGACAACCTCTCTATGGTTTGATAATTGGCATCCTCACAGCCCACTCGCGGATTCTTACGGGGAAAGATTCATCTATGATTCAGGTATGGCCAAGAACGCGAAGGTGAATGTTCTAATTCAAAACTCAGAATGGAAAACTCCAACCACCTAAGCTATTGGCTGGCACCCCATTATAGAAGCCATTCCTTCCAATTCTAATCCTAAGATGGGGCAAAAGGATGAGATAGTTTGGTTGTATTCGCCAAATCACAGATTCTCGGTCAAAGTAGCTTGGGAACAACTAAGACGTCATCGTCAGATGGTTGAATGGCATGACATTGTGTGGTTCAAGAATGCTGTTCCAAGACATTCATTTCTTCTATGGATGGCTGTCCAACAGAAACTCACAACTCAAGATAAACTTCATCGGTTTGGTATACATGGTCCCAATAGATGCTCACTCTGTCTCAGAACAATGAGGATCACAACCACTTGTTCTTTGAATGCTCCTATACTAAAGCGATCTGGTGGGATGTTTGTGACAGATGCGACATTCCAAGAATGACAAAAGGCTGGGATGAATGGATTTGATGGGCCACCATCTCTTGGCATGGCAAGAGTTTCGTCAATTTTTCCCGTAAACTGAGTTTTGCAGCTATAGTGTATCATGTATGGCAAGAACGGAATGCAAGGATCTTTGCTGGAATGTCTAGAACTTCGAATTTGGTCTTCAATCAAATCGAATGTATCATTCGTGATAAGCTTGATTTGATGAGAAATGTCGTGCCAACAAATGAAAACAAAAGGATCCAACGAGCTTGGAGGGTGAATACCATAGATTCTTAATTTGTTAGTTAGCTGGTTGTATTGGTTTCCCTCACGAATCTAGTGAGGTTTCAGTTTTAGGGTCGGTGGCTAGCCTGTAGCCATCTGTTGTTTTATGTTTCTGTTATCATTGTAAATCTGGGGTATGCCCCTTAAAATGTTTGTATCTTCTTCTTTTAATACATACGTCAACTTACCAAAAAAAAACAATTAAGGGATAGGGATAGTCTATAATTTGCAAAAAAAATAAAAAAAACAAAAAAACAAAAAGAAAATGATGATAATAAAAACGTAGATAAGTTTGATTTCGTAGCCTCCCTAACCTAAGCAATTAAGCCCAAAGGGGTGTTTTAACACCTAATACCCTAAAATCAACTGACTTGAGAGCTATAGGCCCAAAGCTTGTTACATGGGTTAAGGAGAAAAGCTTAAGGAAATCAAACATTGCACTATCTACGTGATCGATTCTGCAACCCGAGTTACTAAGCTCGTAGGGGTGTCTTAACACCTAATGCCCTAATATCAACTGGTCTGGGAGTCATTAGCCGAAAGCTCGTTACATGGCTTAAAGATGCATTGTGTTTTAAGTTATATGTATATATATTTAAAAAAAAAGAAAAAAAAAAGAGATAATAATCCCAACCCAAGGAAGTTAACCTCAAACATTATAACAAAATATTGTTTTCTTCCAATAAAAGCCCCATCATCTATGTTTTGATATATTGAGCACATAACAAGGAAGGTTTATTAATATTTTATTTAAGAGCTATTGAGCAGATATATAAAATTTAATGAGAGTTTGTTTATCTGGATAGATTAATGGAAGTTGAATGATGAATGCCTTGCTTTGTGAAAGTTGCAAATTGTTTTTTTCTATTTTAACGCTTTGATTACTAGGGACTAGTAATAAGCTGGTTGGGGGTGTGATTAGTACTTAAAAGTGCATTTTTATTAAGGTTTTATATCATCATTTTGCACTTGAAGTATCAATAACTCCTTAACTAAAGCATGTTTTATAATAACATATCTAATAATATAAGATACCTTTAATTTATGGTAAATGTTCATCTTAAATGCAGGCCTATCACATAAATGAAAGATTGATTGATTAGTTGAAGTACTGAAATTGAAAGGACAAAGAGATGGCCAAACTTAGAAAAGAGATGTTGGTGCAGTCCAAACTGGAACATTGTTCCGTAATCGGGTCATATCTGGAGCTGTAGATCTCAGATTTAGGTCTACTTTTTATGGATGGAAAGGTAAGACATAGGCCTACAACTTTCATGAGGAGCCCAAGATTTAACAAGGCCGTTTTCAAGTCCAAATTGTAGCAACAACGAAGAAGTCCGAATCTGTCCTATAGACCAAACACTGTTCAGTGTTCAGTCCATATCTCGAGTTCTAGAATTCCAAATGAGCTCAAATGTTTATCTTGGAAAGATGAGACAATTTCCTAGAACTTTCATGATTGAAGTCTATTCAAATTATAACGTTATCAATGAAGTTTTTGGCAGACAAGAAGATAAGAATTGTCACTAGGTCAAGATGTGACCACCCATTCATCAATTAGTCACCAACTCAATAGTTCAGAATTTTGGACTATAAAAGGAGGTGTTTGCCATGTATTTAGGCATCTTGGTATTCAGATCAAGATCATGCTCTTGCTCTCTCTTTTGTAATACTTAAGTTTTGTTTATGCCTTTCATTTCTTTTTTTTTTGGTAAGTTGACATATGTATTAAAAGAAGAAGATACAAGCAATATAAGGGGCATACCCCAGATTTACAATGATAACGGAAACATAAAACAACAGATGGCTACAGGCTAGCCACCGACCCTAAAACTGAAACCTCACTAGATTCTTATGCCTTAGTTAACTTCTTTCTCATTTATGTTCTTATCTTGTTTATTTATGTTTCTTTCTTTCATTATGTTTAGTTAAGTTAATTATGTCAAGGTGAAAAGGGTACACTAATGGCATGACATTGTGTGGTTCAAGAATGCTGTTCCAAGACATTCATTTCTTCTATGGATGGCTGTCCAACAGAAACTCACAACTCAAGATAAACTTCATCGGTTTGGTATACATGGTCCCAATAGATGCTCACTCTGTCTCCGCAACAATGAGGATCACAACCACTTGTTCTTTGAATGCTCCTATACTAAAGCGATCTGGTGGGATGTTTGTGACAGATGCGACATTCCAAGAATGACAAAAGGCTGGGATGAATGGATTTGATGGGCCACCATCTCTTGGCATGGCAAGAGTTTCGTCAATTTTTCTCGTAAACTGAGTTTTGCGGCTACTGATGTATCATGTATGGCAAGAACGGAATGCAAGGATCTTTCTTTGGAATGTCTAGAACTTGAATTTGGTCTTTAATCAAATCGAATGTATCATTCGTGATAAGCTTGATTTGATGAGGAATGTCGTACCAACAAATGAAAACAAAAGGATCCAACGAGCTTGGAGGGTGAATACCATAGATTCTTAATTTGTTAGTTAGCTGGTTGTATTGGTTTCCCTCACGAATCTAGTGAGGTTTCGGTTTAGGGTCGGTGGCTAGCTTTGTAGCCATTTGTTGTTTTATGTTTCATTATCATTGTAAATCTGGGGTATGCCCCTTATAATGTTTGTATCTTCTTCTTTTAATACATACGTCAACTTACCAAAAAAAAAAAGAAAAGGGTACACTAATGGTATAAGAATAAGTATAATATAAACTTAACACGGACCCTAATGTTGGATACTAACATGCTTTATATTTGTTATCTTATTCACTTTTAATACTTTGCTTGTTAAATGATTAATCTAGATTTATGTTGTATAACACTTAGTACAACAAATACTTGGCATTTTCATAGCCCATACTGTATAGTATAACCGACACCTGAGCTATGAAAGGAACTTAATTTGTTGTTAACATAAGTTATAATCATGAATGCCTAACAACATTTACAAGTATTAGCATTATTCGAATAAGATAACTAATGTAATTATGTTAACAATTTATAATATGATTGGAACCTCCTTTGTGTATGGTTTCTAATTGAATAAAAAGAGTTTATACTATACTTGTTTGAAATACCATTAGTGGATCCTCTAACCTTGACATTTATTATTATCATTGTTTAATCCTTGCATTAATCTTCATCTCAAAGTTCTCATCAACTTCTTCTTCTTCTTCATCTTTATTATTATCATTATTAATAGTATTATTGGTATCATTATTAGTATCACTACTACTACTGCTGCTGCTGCTGCTGCTCCTACTACTACTACTATTGTTGTTGGTGTTGTTTATAATTTATACAATTAACCTCCCTGTGGTTCGACCCCTGTCTTGCCGGGTTATTTATTACTTCGACACTCCTGCACTTGGGAGAAGACATCAATCTTTTGGTCATGTCACATACCATCCTCAAACAAATGACCAAGCTGAAATTTTAAATCGAGAAATCAACTCCATTTTAGAGAAGACAGTGCAACCTAACCGGCGAGATTGGAGTCTACGACTTGGTGATGTACTTTGGGCTTATCGGACTGCTTACAAATCACCTATAGGAATGTTACCTTATAGGATGATTTATGGAAAAGCATGTCATCTACCGGTGGAGCTTGAACACAAAGCTTTTTGGGCCATTAAAAAATGTAACATGGATTATGATATTGCTGGGATTGTAAGAAAGTTCCAATTGCAAGAGTTAGAAGAGATTCAAAATGATTTCTAAAAAAAATAACAAATCTCTATGTTTGATCTTTTGAACTCCTATTGGTTTATGAGAATGTGAGTATTACATATGAGAATTAATTGAGATAGATGAAGATATAAATCGAATGAAGGAGTGTGCATGCAAGTTTTAAGATTTAATTGGTTTAGGGATTGACTTTGAAAATATGTCATGTTGACTTTATAGTGTTATACCAATGCAATCTTTTGAGCCTTCAACATTATATTCTTTGATTGTGCCTTCTTTCAATGATATGTATATCTAGAACTTGCTTCATATCTTGTTGAGACATTCATATTACATATATACATGAAGATGATAAAAGCATTAGGAATTTTAACCACCTGAGCCAAAAAGCCAACCTAAAGCATATTATCTTTAGTGAGCCCCTTTTGAGCTTGTTTATCTTTTCTTTGCTTTATCCATGTATAAGCCTTAACTTTTTATATGTTTTCCTTTACCCCTAGCCAAGGATTAGTAGAGCATATACTTATGATATGTCATGGAATTATGGTTGAAAATTATGTGAAAAGAAAGAAGAAGTGATGCTTGATGAAAAGATGGACAAAGTTGCCAAAGGTTAAAAAAACGAAAAAAAAGAAAAAAGTGTTATGTTCTTAAGATTTTATGCTGAAAAAGCTTGAAATCAGAAGAAGTTAAGCATAGGTGATTAAAGATGGAAAATTTATGTGCTTTGATGGAATATCTTGTTTGAAATATCATTTTTCATAATGATCTACTTTCTTTGGTTTGAACCTTTTCTTTTACTCTCTTTTACCTCACCTTAACCTTAGCCCCATTACAATAAAAAAATAAGACCTTTTGATTCATGCATTGTTTGTAATATGTTAGTAATGGAGATGAGATTGAAGAGCAAGCTTATGGTAGAACATATTCATTGATTGAATTTGAAAGATTTAAACACATAAGCCTTAAACACGTGAGTGTTGGAGTGTATATCAATGAGAGGACCTATCACTTTGGCATGACATAGATTTCATTTAAATCCCGACGATTAATTGAGTTTTGAAGTTTGCATGTAAATAAATTCATGAAAATTTATACTCTTTATCCTTCTTAATTGTGTTCTTGTTTATAATGCATATATTTTTGGATATTGATGGGAGATTAGAAGATTAGTCATAGAGATTTAATTTAATTTAACTTTAAATTGGTTTTACCTATCCTTTCTCGAGGACGAACAAGATCTAAGTGTAAGGGTATTTGATGCAACCATATTATTCGATAGTTTCACCCACATTTAACTAGTGTTTTGCCTATGTTTTATATGTAAAATGCCATGATATTCTTTATTTTATGTTTTGAAGGCACTTTTGGATGAAAGATGCAAAAAGGAGTAAATTGGGGATAATTGGCTGATTTGACCTTCAGTCGATATTTTGTGCAGAGCATGAGCTCTTGAGGTGAAAATGAAGTGATTCTAGTGGAATTAAAAAGCTAACATCCATACCTTTCTGGACATCTAAGGCAAGAAAATAAAATAAGGTCATGGAAATCTTAGCCTTTAAAGTCAAATCTTGTAATCTGCTAGTGTTGACCTTTGGTCATTCCGACTTTAATATTTGGACCTACAGAAGTCCAATTGATGTAAACTCAATTCTTTTTGATTCCTGACTCACATTCCTATAAACGCTCAAACTTTTAGCAAAAAACGATGTCATATGGGGAGATATGATTTTTCAAAGATGACAACCGAATTACGCCAAAGAAACAGGTTTCGTGAAGAAACGAGTCCAAATTACGTTCCGAAGCATCTAAACCGATATCCAAGTTTTTATTTCAGCAATTTAGTTCCTCTAAGTCAAAGCTTGAAGATTTCATGCAAGGCTATTTCTCCTTTTTTAGGAAAATAGTTATTGAAGTACTTAAATGTAAATAGTCTACTTAAGGGAGGACTATTTTATAAAATAGAGACTAGGGTTTCCTAGGATATAAAAAGAATGAGAGAAAAGAAGAGGGGGGTAGCCAGCCAAGAAGAGAAAAATGCCCCTCTCCTCTAAGAAACCAAAAATCATGCATTCCTCCTTCTTTTTGATTAGTTATTCAACAAACATGCAAGGCTAAACTCTTTTTCTTGTTTGCAAGGACACGGAAACCTTCGGATTTCAAGAACTGTGAGATTTATTTTACCTTTTCTTTTCAGTTTATATGATGAATATGTTTGTTCTTCTATACTTATTTTTCCTATGATTGTTTATTTTAATTGCTAGAGCGGACTCTAAGTTATTATTGTAGACAATCCATTGCTAAGTTTGATATCAAAACCGGAGTTGTGATACATGAACTTGTGAAGTAACTGAGTTTAATAATTATGGCGGATCTACATTATTAATTTTAGGGAGAACATTCAATCAAATCAAACGTAGATTGCAAACAGTTATGTTTTCTTGATTAATCAACCTATCTAATTCTTAAGGCTACCATTGAATTAAATTACTAGCGCGAACACTGTGGTTATTTGATGGTTATGGTTAGTTATACGACGGATCCGTTAACTAACCAATGTTAAGAAGAGATAAATATTCAGAATATAAATTGATGTTTCATTTCCATGATCAGTTCTGATTTCTGTAGGTAGATGTGTGCTTGCGACCAACGTTTGTTCTCTTGATAATTTTTTGATTTTATTTAATTTTGCTTGATAGTTTTCTATTTTCTTTTTCTTTATCCTAAACAACGTCCTAAACCTCTCCAAATTGCATGTCATCTAGCATAAAAATCTGACTTGAACCTTCCTTGTGGGATTGACCCCTTGCTTGCTCTATACTATCTTGTGTGTTGTGTTTTAAGCTAGGGTAATTAATTTGTGTGACCGCGACATCGCAACAAAAGTAGTTAAGCTAAATGAACCAGCAATTTCAACCAAGTCTTAAACATTTAGCAGTAAAAACCATTTAAAAGTAAAAACAAGAGAGACTCGGAAAGCCTTTGCTTCAAGAAACGAGAGCATTCACGTCTTTAGAAATCATAAGACAGTACCACTCAACAAAAAATCACCAACTCAGTACAGTTACCTGACAATAGAGCTCCAAGAGAGCTTTACTGCCACCAATGACAAAAACTCAACTTCAACAAAGAATTTTTTTCTCCAACTAACCCTAAGCATTAAATAACATTGAGCTAAACAACGCAATAACACGCATGACCATAAAATTGAAAAAGGATCTGTTTTGAAACAACAACTAATCTCTTAAATAACAATTTGAATAAAAAAATACAAGCAACTCAACAGTCCGAAAACTCACGTAAAACGTCCATAAATACAACAATAATAATAAAACAACCGTAATGGATATGCTCATATCTCTCAACATGAAATGTGGAATAATATAATGCCTGAAAAAAACTTCAGAATCGGAAACTACTCTTTTCAAAACTGTCATCACATTATTCTATAAAAATGAAATAAACATGTATAAATAAATTATCAATCATGTCATATAACATCACACAGTACATTTAGCTAGCACTTGAACGTAGTTAATTGACTAACAGTTAGGAAAATGATATCATACCATGTCAGCTAAGCACGTTTACTTCGTGCATACATTCGCTACAAGCATTTCAACTTCTGTTCAAGATCACCCATACTGGACTACATTTCTCTTTTCCTTCTTAAATTAGATACTTTGCAGCAAAGTCGTGAAAATCATCATCAATTAAAACTCCAGGAATTGAGTGGAGCTCAGTCGTCACCTCATGAATACTACAACCTTGCCGATCCATATTCAAAGAAGTGGAATCACTCCTAGTCGACATACTCTTAAGTAGTTGATCCCACCTTGACAGGAGTTGAACACCAATTCTAGATGTTTTCTTCTTTCTACCTCGAACCTTAGAAGGATCTCGTTCTTTTCTTTTGCCACTACTCTTTATGTTGCTGTTGCTTGAAATATTCACCCCATCAACCATTCGAGACATGTCAGTCTCTAAATTTGAAATCCCAACATCCTTTGAATCACCGCTTCCTTCTTCCAAATTAGCACGATCAATGTTAGCATTGCTTGTGCCAGGATGGACATCATTGCCACCAAGTACTCCTAACGAAGGAGCCCATGAAAACTCTCTAGTTGCGACAATGTTGGAATGCATTGATGTGCATCATGGGAATTATAATCCATCTTGTAAAGCTAAAACTAATATGCAAGAGGATTCAGATGGTCCAATGACAAGAGCGAGAGCGAAACAACTACAAAGGGCCTTGACGAGTCAAATTGGAATGATTGAAGCTGTGTCGGAGTTAAAAATTAGCAATCAATTTGAAATTGGTTCAAGGATGTTTATTTGCCTACAATTGGAACTTGGAGATGGGAAAAGCCCTTAATGGTTCTTTTGATGCTGGGCTACTTGAATTTGGGTTGATATGCAAATAAGTGAAGGAATTGATGTTGTTTATGGTCGAACAAAGAAATGAATTTGAACCTGAATTTGAAGTCATCCATTGCATGTGAAAACAGGACTAATCTAGGTGGATTTCAAGTTCAGAACATGTTCTTTCTAGATTGTCCAACCATGATTGCATTGGACTTTTTGTGTAAGAAGATATGGTTGTTTTAAATTTGGTACGCTTTTATGTTAGAAAGGTCAAAAAACGTGTGCTAGTTAATTTGTCTAGGTTAGTTTGTCAAAGTCTATTTTTTTAGGCTTGACTTCTGCCATGTTGAATTTTTCCTAACTTTGGAGGGATGTTCCAGTTATAAATATAGTATCAGAATATGTAATAAAGCACTTTTGGCCAATATTTGAAACTCAATTCACAGAATTACGAGTTGTTCTTCCAAATTAATTTTGTGAAGAACCCTACCTGACTTATCACTCTTCAATCACAAAGAGTGTGGCGTCGAAATCCTAGATTGATTTTTGTGGCGTCCAGATCGACTTATCAAAGTATCATTCTAGTCTATCCCCCATCTTATTTACCTTATAATCACTATAATCCAGCCTAAACACCAAAAGAAAGACAACACAACCAGACCCATCCTTCATCCATTTTCATCAGATTCATTGTTGCCAGATTTCGAATCATTCACGGCACATCATGCATTCTGTCAAATTTAATCTTCAAAGATGGTTCAATATCGTTATGTCTGAATTTTTTTGCTCCTCTAATGTCCTATATATAATAAATAAAAGTAATTAATGAAGGATCTTGTATTGAACATTTTTTCAAAATTTGACAACAATAAATGAAATTGTTAGGATGATGAGGAATTGACCTGAATTTTTTCTTTCCACCACTCATCGCTAATTGAAATTGTTTCTAATTCACTACTCCAACCGACACCAGTTTCAGTAACCAGCTTTGTCCATATCCTCCAATTCTTTTTGCATCCATCCTACTTGTTCTTCAGTTGTGTTTTAGTGAATGCACGACCAATTTGTTCCTTGAATGATGTTATAAGAAATTTTCACCCCGTTTTATTGAAATGAGTATTAGGTCTCATTCTTATATCAATGGCCTTAATACATAGATCACAAAACATATGTTACATTTTCTTTGTCCAAGCAGCCTTATCCATAGATTCAAGACCTTCCATGGTATCTTTTAAAACATTTAACAAAAAAAAAAACAATCAATGATATCAATTACTTAGAGGGACAAATATAACCGTGGATTCAACCAATTTAGCAAAAGAATCCATCGAAATGTTTTTTATCATGCTTCTTATTGGTGCTTCCTCTCTTTAGCTGAAATTACTCAAGTCAGAATTATTTTGGACATATCTATCAGTTTAAGCTTTATGTTTTGGAAGAAGTTTGAAATTTTGTAGTTCCAATAAATGAACAAATTAAACTTCTATTTTATCTTATTATGGTTATCATAAACAAGTGAGATTGGATTCATTTATCAACAACAGAAATTGAAGCACATGAAAAAATATTCTTTGATTTTCAATTCAAGGTAGCAAATTCAGTTAGGTTTTGGGGAAGAAAAAACCCATGCTCATAAGACAATAGAATTGAAGTTGGTTCCAATTTCGTTGCTATATTTTATCCTTTCATTGCAAGCCACGGTTAACTATAGTTGATAACTGATTAGTACTTAAAAGTGCAGTTTTATCAAGGTTTTATATCATCATATTGCATTTAAAGTATTATTAAATTCCCTAACTTAAGCATGTTTTATAATAACAAGTCTAATAACATAAGATATCTTTAATTTATGATAAATGCTCATTTTGAATGCAGGCATATCTCACAATTTAAAGGATTGATTGATGTGTTTAACTATTGAAAGTGAAAAGACAAAGAGAGGGCTAAACTTAAAGTAGAGAAGTTGGTTTAATTTAAACTGGAACATCATTCATTTATTGGATCATAACTAGAGCTGTAGAAGATGAATTTAAGTATGGTTTATATGGATGGAAAGCTAGGACATAGGCCTAAAACTTTCATGAAGAGTCCAAGATTCAAAACGGTCGTTTTCAAGTTCAAATTGTAGCAACAAAAGAGAAGTCAGAATCTTCATGAAAGTCCAAATGAGCTCATTCTTATTTTGTTGGAAAGCTGAGACAAATTCCCACAACTTTTAGGGAGACTATTTGTTCAAATTATGATATTAGCAATGATGTTTTGTTCAAACAAGAAGATAATGGTTGTCACCAAGTCAAGAGGTGGCCACTGATGTAACCATATTATTCAATAGTTTCACTCACATTTAACTAGTGTTTTGCCTATTGTTTTATGTATAAAATGCCTTGATATTCTTTGTTTTATGTTTTGAAGGCACCTTTAGATGAAAGATGCAAAAAGGAGTAAATTGGAGGTAATTGGCATATTTGACCCTCAGTCGATGTTTTGTGCAGAGCGTGAGCTCTAAAAGTCGAAACGAAGTGATTCCAGTGGCATTAGAAAGATAACACCCATACCTTTCTGGAAATCTAAGTCAGGAAAAATAAAAATACAAAGAGCATGGAAATCACATCCTTCAAAGTCACAACTCGCATTCTGCCAATGTTGACCTTTGTCCATTAAAAATTAAATATCTGGAGCTGTAGATATCCAATTTATGCAAACTCAATTGTTTTGGATTCCTGACTCAAATGGCTACAAACGCTTCAAATTTCAGCCAAAAACGATGTCATATGAGGGAGATATGATTTTGCAAAGATGACAACTGAATTCTGCCGGCAATAGGTTTAGTGAAGAAACGAATCCAAATTACATCCCAAGCATCAAAACCGACATCCAAGTTTTAATTTCAGCAATTTAGCTCCTCAAGTAAATCAATCCAGAAGGTCAAGGAAGGCAGCCACCAACCTCAAGCCACCAACCTCAAACCACCAACCACAAACCAGTCGCCACCACCGACCACCAATCGCCTTCACACTACCACCATCTCTTGATATTCACACTTGAACTTTGATTTTTTTTACTTACAATTTGTGTATAAATAGGCAGCTAAGTTCATGATATTAAAAGAGCCAAGAGAGAGGGAGAGGGAGTGCAGTAGAATCAAAGAAAGAAGGGTGGCAGCCATAAGAGAAGAAAAACAAACTCTCCCTTTTACAAATCGAAATCATGTATTCTTTCATCTTTAGGAGTAGTTGTTCAATAGATATGCAAGGCTAAGCTCGTTTTCTTGGTTGCAAGGACGCAAACACCTTGATTTCAAGAACTGTGAGATTTATTCTTCCATTTATTTTTGGTTTGTATTATGAATGAGTATGTTTGTTTTCCTATGCATATTTCAGTATGATTGTTTATCTTAATTGCTAGAGCGGACTCTAAGTTATTATTGTGAACAATCTATTGCTAAGTTTGATATCAAAACCGGAGTTGTGATATATAAACTTGTGAAGCAACTAAGCTTGGTAATTGTAGCGGAACTACGTTATTAAACTTAGGAGAACATTCGATCAAAGCAACACAAGTCACAACTTGGTTGTTAAGATTAATGAATTTATCTAGATCTTAAGGCTGCCATTGGATTAAATCATTAGTGCGGACACTGTGATTATTTGTTGGTTAAGGTTAGTTATACGGCGGATCCGTTAATTAACCAATGTTAAGAAAAGATAAAAATTCAGAATATAAGCTGAAGTTTCGTTTCAAGGATCGGTTCTGATTTCTGGAGGGGGATGTGTGCTTGCAACCAAGGTTTTTTTTGTTGATATATTTCAGTTTCAATTGATTTTGTTTGCTAGTTTAATTTCTTCCATAGTTTAGATCATCACAAATCAAAATTCCCCAATTGCATAACATATAACATAAAAATATGAACTAAACCTTCCTCGTGGGATCGACCCCTTGCTTGCTCTATACTATCTTGTGTGTTTTAAGCTAGGGTAATTAATTTGTGCGACCGCGACATCGCAACAAATTTTGGCGCCGTTCTTGGGAAGTAATTTTAGTTAATTCTTGTCTTTGTTATTTTTATTTGTCGTGATTGTTATTTATTTTTCTAAAAAAAAAAAGAGATAGAATTTTTGCTTGCGTGATCGCTCACTTCACTAAATGTGATCGTTTTCAAAATCAGATTTTTTGGTGGAATTAGGTATCGGCCTTTTATTTCCTGAAGGGAAACGACGTTCGAACAAGACTAGTGATAACCACTAGCCTCACCTTATCGAGGCCAAATTCCACTTGTTTTCTAGGGTTTTTAGGCGGTTTTAGTTTTCTCTGGTAGGGATTTTCGTACAATTTGCATTGTTTTCAATCTCTTGTGTGATTGGTTTATTTTGAGTTTTCTTGAAGATTTATGCCTGAACCCGTTCTACTAATCAAATTCAAGTGCGATTGGATCTTGAAATAGAAAACACTTTACACGAAGTTCTCGAAAGGAAGCTTCGCCTCAACACCATGGCTGTTGCACGACAACAAACACTCAAGGAGCTTGCTTTGCTCCTAACGTGGAAAAATCAGCCACGGCATAAACATCGACAATAATGTAAACTTTGAGCTCAAATCTGGTTTTATACATTTGCTACCAACATTCAATGGTCTTGCAGGAGAAGATCCTCATACTTATCTCAAGGAGTTCCATATGGTTTGCATTGGCATGAAACCGAATGGAGTTAACGAAGAACAAGTTAAGTTGAAAGCTTTCCCTTTCTCTTTAAAAAGGGCAAAGAAAGACATGGCTTTTCTCTATTCTCCCGGATCTATTGGAACTTGGAATGCCATGAAGAAGATTTTCCTTGAGAAGTATTTCCCAAAGATCTCGAGTTGCCAACATAAGGAAAGAAATATGTGGGATTCGGCAATCTCATAGAGACACTCTCCGAATATTGGGAAAGATTTGAGCAACTCTGCATTCAATGTCCTCATCATCAAATACTGATCACCGCTCATTCAATATTTTTATGAAAGATTGATGCTTCTTGACCGTAGTATCATTGATCTTTGCAAGTGGAGGGGCATTGGTAGATAAGACACCCGAGGCCGCACGCCAATTGATCTCAAACATGGCAACCAACTCGAAGCAGATTTGGCACTCGTGGGGATTTCTCAAACAAACGAGTAAATGAGTGCGTGTTTCTAACCTTGAAAATAAAGTTAATGATCTTACTTCTCTTGTGCGTTCTTTTGGCTTGTGGAAATGTACAGCGGTAAAAGTTTGTAGCATATGTTCCTTACAAGGACATGCCTCGGATATGTGCCCAACAATGCAAGAAGATTACATTGAATAGGCTAATACGATTGATGGAGCATTCAATGGACAACCCCAACGTAAATATGATCCCTTTTCCAACACGTACAATCCTGGATGGAGAGATCATCCTAACTTATGCTATGGGAACCCACCTCAACAAAGCAATCAAGGACGACAGTTCCATCCCCATGGATTTCAATCCCAACAGAATTATCAAGCAAGACAACCCCTCCTCCATTCACAAACTCCAATGTTATGGGGTCGTCATCCAATGATGATCTTCGTGAGATGATGAAAACTTTGGCTTCTAACACTGTGACCTTACAACAAAATGTCATGTCTTTTCAACAGGAAACAAGGTCAAGTAAGTATTCACAACTTGGAAAAGCAAATGGGGCAAGTAGCTTCAAGTATAGGGAAATTGGAAGCACAAATGAATGGAAAGTTACCCTCCCAAGCATTGAATCCAAAAGAGAATGTTAGTGCGATCATCTTTGTGAAGTGGGAAAGAACTTGAAGAGCAAAGGTCGAAACAAATTGAGATTGAGAAAGAAGAAGAGATAGAAACCGAATTGAGTAGAAAGAAGAAACATCCTCCTCTTTCCCAAATCAAACAATGACCATTACTCAAGGTAAGTCCTAACTCAATGAATTCCAGTTTTCAACTAATTCCACCCTTTCCTGTGAGTTCTTCTAGGTCAAAGAAAGAAGACAAAGAAAAAGAGATTTTAGAGGTTTTCAAGAAAGTGAAACTCAACATTCCTTTGCTTGATGTTATCAAGCAAATTCCCAAGTATGCCAAATTCTTGGAAGGAGTCGTGGTACTACCAAGAGAGCTTTCAAACTGAAAGGTCACGAAACGGTAAGTATGGGTGAAGTTGTATCTGCTATTGTTCAAAAGAATATGCCTTTGAAGCAAAAAGACCCAGGTGCATTTACTATCCCATGTGTTATTGGTAATGCTAGTTTCAAAAGGGCCTTGTGCGATTTAGGTGCATCCATTAGTGTTATGCCTAAACATGTTTATGATTCTCTTAGTCTTGAACCTTTGAATAAAACTAGCATTGTAATACAACTTGCGGATCGTAGTTTTGTTTATCCACTTGGTATGATTGAAGATGTCCTAATCAAGATTGATAGTTTGGTTATTCCATGCGATTTTTATATTGTTGATATGGAACATGATTCTTGTGATTTATCAAGCAACACTCCTATATTGTTTGGAAGACCATTCTTGAAAACTGCCAATACAAAGATTGATTGTGGTAAGGATACTTTGTTTATGGAGGTAGGAGATGAAAAAATTGAATTGAATTTTCATGATGCAATGACATATCCTTATAGCAATGTTTATTCTATCACATGCTATGACCAAGTTGATAAGTGTGTACAACAATTTTGTGATTTTGATAGTAAGGGTGGATTAAGCATAGCTTTGAGCTATGGCTATGATTTTACCGAGATAAAAGAGAAGGAGAGGCACATATGTATTCCCCAAAACGTGCACCAATCAGCATTGGCTTTGCAAGCTTTGCAAACTGTTCCCCATGATGCAAGAGTCATTCCCCTTATCACGGAAAATGAATGGGTGGCGTATCCTTTTGGTACCCAAAAAGAATGGAACCATGTTAGAAGAGATTCGAAATGATGCTTATAAGAATGCAAGGATTTACAAAGAAAAGACTAAGCGTCTTCATGACCGAATGCTTACAAGAAAGGAGTTTCATGTTGGAGACAAAGTCCTTCTTTATCATTCGCGTTTGAAACTTTTTCCTGGAAAGTTACGCTCTCGTTGGATTGGATCATTTGTTGTTTCTAATGTTTTTCCTTATGGTGCAGTTGAAATTACAAGTTTAGAAACCAATAGAGTACTCAAGGTCAATGGGCATCGCTTGAAACCTTTCTATGACAATTGGACGACAAAACTCACCGCTTCTGTGAAGTGAGCTGAACCAATCTATGAAGAATGAACATGCAGCATGTCGAGCCAATGACATAAAACAAAAGCGCTTACTGGGAGGCAACCCAGCACAAAAAAAAAATCAGATTTGCTTTCTTTTTCCGTATCTTTTATTTTTTGCATTTTACTTTATTTTTGTCATTCTCCTATATTCCTTTTCTTTTATTTCAACATTAAGGACAATGTTGTGTTTTAAGTGTGGGGGTATTAAGAGAACTTTGGTTTTCTTTGTTATTTAAAAAAAAAATTATGTTTGATCTTTAGAACTCCTATTGATTTTTGAGAATACAAGTATTATGTATGAGAATTAGTTGAGATAGAAGAAGATATAAATCAAATGAATGAGTGTGCATGCTAATTTTAAGATTTAATTGTTTTAGGGATTGACTTTGAGAATATGCCATGTTGACTTTATAGTGTTATACCAATACAAGCTTTTGAGCCTTCAACATTATATTTTTTGT